>JAKLNA010000029.1:0-178484 GCA_022813105.1 Cystobasidium onofrii | reverse complement strand
GACAGCCTATCCCGAAGACACACCTAAGTACCTTCACAGAGACGATCTCGCTGCACAATGCAAGAGAATTGCCTCAACATTTGATCTCAACATTTGGCAAAGCACCACCATCAGGTCTACCTCTCAAGATCCAGCTACGAAGGAATGGACTATCGTACTTCAAACACCTAAGGGCGAGAGGAAAGTCCGCGCTAAACACCTCGTTCAAGCAACCGGCGTAGGCAGTCGTCATCCATTCATCCCCAAACTTGACAATGAAGAGACAGAATGTAAAGGTATCGCCGTCCATTCTCAATACTTTAAGAATGGCAAATTGTTAAAGGAACAAGGGATAAAAGTAAGCCAGCTATTATGCGGTCGTTGTAACTGTCTCCCAATGGAAGCAAAGATACTAACAACTCACCATGTGATGCACAGACTGTCGCTGTTATAGGATCTGCCAATACAGCTTTCGATGTTATGGAAGCATGTCACGAAGCTGGACTATCGACGACTCTGGTGCAACGAAATCCTACTTGTATCTTCCCTGCCGAGTATCTGGACAACCCAAATGGTTTAGGTGTCTATGCTGTTTTACCAGCTGATATTGCAGACAGCGTTACTTCCGCTGGACCTATCGCCGTAGGTGGGCAACTCGTATACGGCTTGCATCAGATGCTAGCTGCAGGAGAACCGTGAGTTGGCTCTACAATACAGCTCGCAGTTTAACCCCTGATCTGATAGTCTGACCTGTTGAAATGTATGATTGCCATGCCATTCTATCATCACACAGATCCCGATACGACAAGCTACGTGCTGCAGGTTTCAAGGTCGATTCTGCCGGTGACTTGATGAACAATCTTCTTGAGCGCGGCGGCGGACACTACATGTAAGTTAGCAGCTTAAAGCCTTTCGTGTTGCTTTGTATCATTATCTGATGATAGACATCAATTCATACAGAGACATTGGCCAGACCGAGCTAATTGCTCATGGCAAAGTCCAGGTTACATCAGGAGTAACACAAACTGCCTTCACTGCAGAAGGCCTGAGATTCAACGATGGTAGCGAGCTGAAAACAGATGCTATCATATGGTGCACCGGCTACGCAGACAAAAACGTTCGAGCAATCTCACCTTCAGTTTTAGGAAAAGGCGGAGAAAATCTAGCATCAAAAATGGATGCAACTTGGCAATTAGATAGTGAAGGTGAAATTAGAGGAATGTGGAAACGTCAATTGAAAATTGATAATTTTTGGATCATGGGAGGTTTCACTTCTCATCATCGTTATCACTCTCGTTTCTTAGCTATTCAGTTAAAAGCTGCTATTGAAGGGAAACTTCCTCCAGCTTATCGTGATACTCCGAATGTCATCTAGGATTTGGCAAAGCATTAGTCTCTGGTTGTTCGTGTCGTTAGAAGCTTTATCTATCAGTAGCAGCTCCTTATCCTTCAATTTCAGCAGTCCCTGACATTTCGTCCCAGCTTCCTGTTATCGATGCAATGCAAACGACTTTTTCAAGAACTCAATATGGGGCTCTCCTTGCTGGGATTAGCCTGATGTGACCATGTACTCATACATCATTATCTCTTCACTTGGCCTTATACCCCTGTAACAAATCCTGTCTACTGCGCTTTCATCGATTGCAAGCGTTGCAAGGCGTGGGCCTTCTCCTTCTCTATCAGGGAAGTAACCTGCTGCTCTTGCAGGATTCTTCGTTCTTGCAATCTCTTGACAATCTCCGAGTGTCTGGCTCCAATACCTTGCTTGGTGGCATTCGCACCTCTCCATCTGAAGGATCTGCGTCCACGACCTGGTCCACCGTCTCCTACAGGCATCAATCTTCTGGCGAGCGAGTCGGCACGGCCAGATCTAGGTGACGGACGATCGAATGTAAGCATATAAAATGTATTCAATCGGCCAAGCAGACTCACTTTTCAAAGTTATCTCTTAGCCATGTCTCTGACCGCTTCTCCGGGAACCAAAAAGGGTCTTCCATACCGACGATTGCCTTCTTTGTGTTCTTCATCCTTCTCTCGGCTACATAACGACCAGGACGCATGCGAACTTTATCACCCATCTCTGTGATAGTCGATATGCTCGTGACTTTGAGGCCGTAGACTTGCCATAGATACGAGACGATATCAGGTTTGGTGAGCTGTACTGGGACACGGAATGTAGCGATGTAGGGGTTATTCTGCTCTTTAGGGGAGTTGCGAACGAGACGGAAGATGAAATTTGGAAGGTAGATCTGCTGTGCTTCTTCTGCTTGTGTAGCTGGGACAGGCTGAGGAGCTCGCCTGGCTTGAGAACCGGAAGGCGGCTGAGGGCGAGGGGTGGCTGCTGAGAGGGTACCTCGAGCTAGCACAGAAGCAGTCCTTGCTGATGAGGATTGTGCAGCCGAGCTTGCTTCGGCGCTGCTGCTATTGCTGCTGGAGTCGTCTACTGCTGTAGCCAGAAATCTTCGTCCTCCCATGCTGGCGGCTGCTGCCATTTTGCTGCACGAACAGCGAGCGGCCTGCAATGAGCCAGCTGAGCGCAGCATGGACGCCATTGGCGATTTCATGAAATTTGCCATGCTTGTGGATGGGAATGCAGAAAGCAACGCGATGTGTACAGGCATAGTCCAGAATGCAGCCATAAGTAGTCGTGATCGAGGAAATTACTGAACACAAGTGGCTGCATTTCTGCAAGAACTGCTCTGGCTCTACAGCAACATTCGGAGTGTGGATACACTCAATACACTGGTGTTACCCTTCCTCCCATAGCAGAGCCCAACGCATACGGGATGGCGCAACGAGGGCCATCGCTGCTGTCTTCGCTGCCGAATCTGCAGAATCTGATCAAGCGGGATCCCCAATCCTACACCGACGAGTTCCTCATCCAGCTGTCCCACTACAATGCACTGAGGACAATCATCGAACAAGGTATCACCACGTCTGCTAGTGGTGCTGGTACTTCTGCTGCTGCTGCTTCAGGCGGCAGGGCAGGCGCAGATGAAGAAAGATTTCGAGAGCTCGTGTCTTTTGTGGCGCAGGTATATGCTGCATGTCTTTGTGAGATTGCCGTAAGCACAGAGTACTGACGATGCATATATCGTTGTTCATACAGACTGCATCATGCTACCCCAAGCACACCAAAGACCTGCCAAGCCATTTCACAAATCTCCTTCTGCGGTCAAATGCGAACCTCTCTACAGATACGAGGAAGGTCTTGATACACTCGCTTGTATTGCTGAGGAATCGAGGTGTTATCAGCGGAGCAGAGTGAGCTTTCTCTGTCCGTGATAGTCTGTATTTATGAGGCTAACGAGAATGTCTGTCCGTCCAGTCTCCTCAAGACCCTCTTCCCTCTACTCTCCATGACTACCTCAACATCCATCCGCTCTTCCATTCTCAAGACTATACTATCCGATGTCAAATCAGCCAATGCAAAGACACAAAATCACAAGTTTAACAGACTAGTACAAGGATTGCTGTATGATATGATTGACCGCTCGAACAGCACGACCGGGGTGAATGAGACAGTAAATTACACCGGTACCGGCACCAAGAAAACTGGAGAGTCATCAGCGACGGCAGGAAGAGAGGCTATGTGGGCAGTCAAGCTAGCAGCAGAATTATGGCGCAAAGGGATCTGGCGAGATAGCCGAACAGCCAACCTAATAGCTTCAGCATGCTTCCATTCGAATACAAAAGTCGAATCAGCAGCCATGCATTTCTTCTTGAACACGTCCGCGTCTAGCGGACTGGATGGTTCAGATTCAGAGGAGAGTGATGAAGACGCAGCGGGTGCAATGAGCACTATTCGAAGAGCCAAACATCGACAGCAAATCAACAAGAAAAGTAAAAGTTCAGAAAAAGCTGCAAAGAAAGAAATTCGTCAAGCTAATGCTAAGCGGAAAGCTGCTGAAATTAAAGCAGCTGAAAAAGATGGAGGTGTTGATAATTCTGCTTTGAATCTACTACATGATCCTCAATCATTCGCTGAGAAGCTGTATGATCTCTTGTCAAAGAATGACAAGAAATTTACACTCGATCATAAAGTTCTCATTATGCAACTCTTTGGTCGTGTTACTGGTCTTCACAAGCTCTACGTCCTTTCCTTCTACTCTTACATCGTCAAATATCTCGTCCACCATCAATTACAAGTCACGACTATTCTTGTATCACTGGCTAACTCTGTTCACGAGCTTGTACCCCCCGATGTCCTGACTCCGGTCATCCGCAAGCTCGCGCATGAATTTGTCCATCCAGGAGTATCATCGCAAGTCATCGCAGCAGGTCTGAACAGTATCCGTGAAATCTGCAAGAGACAACCAGAAGCTATGGAGCCTGATCTTCTCGAAGATCTCATCGAGTATCGCAAGAGTAGAGATAAGGGTGTCATGGCTGCTGGCCAGGCTATTCTTCAGCTATACAGAGAAGTTAATCCTGAAATGTTGAAGAAGAGGGAACGAGGCAAGACTGCCACTATGAATGCTCTTGCTGGACTACCTGCACCGACACTTGGCAAGTACGGCGTTGACCGTAACGCCCAGACTACCATCGAAGGTCTCGATTTGCTGGAGTCATATCTCACAGAAAAGGCCGCGGGCAGAGCTGAAGGTGAAGACGGTTCTGATAAAGAGGACGAAGAAGAACAGGATGGATGGGAGGTTGATTCATCAGCCGATGATCAATCAGATGATGGCTGGATTGCAGTATCGTCAGATGAAGAAGATGGCGGTTATTTCGACGAGTCTGAAGATGAAGATGCAAGAGTTGAAAGACGGTCGCGGAAGCGTGTCAGGTTGTCGGAAGTTAAGGAGACTGCTGATGATGTTCTTCAGGCGGGCAAACTTGAGGTTTCACAAGCTGAATTGGCGGAGCTCGACAAAGCAAAGGCTGAAAAGGCGGAAGCCAGTTTGTTGCTCGCTACTACTAGAGTAAGTCTCAAGAAATTAGGTACTTAGGTCGTGTACGCAGCTGATCCTTCTTTTGTTTGCTCTTCAGATCCTTACACCAGCTGATTTCGCCAAGCTGAACGAGCTAAGAACAGCCGCCGCTGAAGCAGAAGTTAAAGCCGGCGGTGGTGGAGCAGCTAAACGCAAACTTGAACTACTCAAATCAGCAAAGAAAGCACTAAAAGCAGGAGCAGAATCTGTTGAAGGTGGTATTTTAACTGAAAGTGAAATTATAGGAGTTGGTAAGAAAGCAAAAGCTGATTATGAAGAAAGAATGGCTAGTATTGCTAAAGGTAGAGAAGGTAGAGAAAAATTCGGCTCCTCCAAAGGAAAGAAAAAACAAGCCAATCCTAGTAGTACTACTAATAAAGAGAAGAGAAAGGCCAAGAACTTCGCTATGGTTGCTCATTCTAGGGAAGTGACTGGCAAATCTCGTGCATCTCTAATGACCAAGAGGAAGCGTCTGTTGGGTCATACCAAATCTCAAAAGAAGAATGCTCGTCAAGCTGCAAGACTTTGATTAGTGAGCCGTACCCGAATTTTGTTTCTTCGATGAGTGTATGGTAGCAGGATTCTCTCTAGTTGATTGTCGTACAAACAGAGTTTTACGTAACGAGCATTAGACTAGTCTTTTACCTAGAGGCAATACTTGGCTACTCGCAGATCGATTTCACATTGCGAGACGAAAAGCATTATGCAGACTGACTAGCGTAAAACATGTTGAGAGTATCCATTTTGATAATTCAAACCTCGCAGTCCTAATCTTAATCACCGACAAGGCAATTGCAATTCTGATCAAACCCGCAACGCTTAGGGACATAACGCAATACACTATCAAGTTGGCCGGAGGTGCAACTCGAGTACGTGATTGTACCTAGTAGCATAATCTACCATCCTTTGACGGCGCAACCTTTAGTAGGATTGCCCCACTTGGTATCCGTAGTCTGTCCAATTGAAACTGCTCAGTCGATGAATCGTATTACAGGCTGAAGTCAACATACGTAAAATCCAACGCCCCACATGACTGAGCACATTAGATAGAGTACGTGCATCTTTCAGTCAGTTTCGCCCGTATTTAGATGCGATACTCCAAAGGGTACATACCGACATCGATAAGCCACCAGGCAAAGTGAAGGGAAAGACCGGTGAACATAGTAGCCACAGCTGCAATGGGGCCTCCGAAAATGAAGAAAAGTAGCTTGGGAACAGCTAATTGCCAGTTGTGGCTGAGAAATCCGTAGAAAGTGTTTTGAGCATCTTCGCAAAATGAAGGGAGCTCAATTGTACAAGCTCACGCGTAGAACTGATCCACTGCAATCACACCGCCAAAGAAACTTGCCATAAATACATTTATCTGTGGTGTAATAATACGTCAACGATTGAGAGAAGTGGCACAGAGTATACTTGGTGGCGTCGAGGCTTACTTGCTTCTTCTGCTTGCTGCAGGCAGTGCCATTGATGACTGTTCTCTTGCTCACTGTTCAAGATGAAGGAAAACGTGTCAGAATGGCTCTCATTCAGTGGAGTCAAATCTATCTACTTACAGCTAACTTTGGCAGGGTTGTCATGTCCAGAGTGCATGTTGAAGAGCGCGACAACGTAGAAGAGGAGGCAGGCGGCTTGAATGGCAAAGATAAGCTTTCTGCGAGGCATGAGTACAGCTCTAATTTTGGCGATGGTGACTCTGCCCTTGTTGACGGGCATGGCGCTGTCTGAGCGGGTGAGCAGAGGCTGCTCGATGTCCTGCTTCATGGGAGCCATCTTTGGATCTTGGAGGGGTAAGGGGCGTTGCAGCGCGAGCTTGAGAGAGAGCGTTGGAGAGAGGACAAGGAGCAGAGTGAGCAGAGCGAGCAGTGTGCTGCTTTGCATGTCCCCGTCTGACAGACGAACTTCCTTTGTCCTGCACAGACCTGACCCGCTCACGTGACCAAACAAACACAACGGTCAGCGCGTGTAGTCGAGAAGTTGCAGAAGGCATTGCAGACGGGAGAAGGTGAGGCTGCAGTGGCAGAGCTATGCTTCGGTGATGGCGTTCTCTTCCTCAAACACCTCGATCAGGCGCGTATACCGTAAACTATACTGAAGGCCATTTCTTCACTTTGGTCTACCGTATCGTTGGGTACTAGATAAGTTAGCCCACCGACAAGCAGAACATACGGTACTACAGAAAACCGCCTAGGGGACGTGTCAGTCTCGTAAGAATTTAGTCGGTTTCAAGTACGTTTCAGCAGCAGAAGGACCTGTACATGTGTCGTTATCTCTCCGTAGCAACACGTTTGTCATTAGCCCTGTCAATGCAACGAGTGGAGAGAGACGTCACCTTGCTGGCTCAGGACTTCCTGGCTGTGCGAATTTTCACAGAGCGACGAGACCTGCTGCAGGGATAAAAAGCGAGCGGCGCAAGACAGTTCACGTCCCTGTCAGCCTTTACAGCAAAAGTAAACCGCTCCTCAAAAAAGATGCAACGAGCCTGGATAGCGATTAGTCATATCCACCTCTTCTGCTTTGAAAGACTGCAATGCAACTACCTATATCGATTCAAGTTTAGTACTTCTTTTGGGACAGCATGAGTAGTTTCAGCCCGACCCGCAATGAGACGGATCCTTTGACGCAGCCCAAACATCACGTCCTCTTGGAAAGTTCAGTGCTTTCCATCGTAGATTGGACCGTCCTGCTGAAGTCGGTCCATCGTCAAAAGAGCGGCTTATCCTTGTTCAGACAGTTTGCTTTTTGGAGTCGATCAGCACTAATATAGTATGGACACGGGGATGTTAGGTAAATCCATGTTTGTAACGGGTGCAGGTGTTGCAAATATATAGTAAACATGTTTCGTAGAGCATCCGCAGCTAATCGGCGCCAGAGTGGGCAGCTTGGACCACAAGGAAGTGTGGGAAAGCTTCAGATCGACCGACATGCATCACAGTAAAGCTTCCATTTCGAACTGTTCCTCAATCGCTTCAAGAAACGCGATTCTTTAGTGCTTCTTGCCTTGGGACTGTAGTAGTAGCTTGCGAGTGGGAAATCAGCGGTGGGAAAAGGCGATATCGGGCAAAGGAAAGGGCCGCCACTTCGCTTGTTGGTCGAGCTCGGCCTTCACGGCGGCTTGATCGAGACAAGGTTCTTCTCTTGCTCATTCGCATTGCCCACATCCATCACAAGAGACTGCAAATTCTCATACATTCTACGCAAGACCCATCCCTGATTGCTGCAATGTACGTTTCTTCCATGCCTCGCCGTCTCTGACTGCCTATCTGTCCATTCTATTCTTTCTACCCATGAAATTTTCAAATTCCCTTCCACTACAATCTACCAGCTCTTTAACACTCTGGAGCAAGCGAAAAAGGCAGAACGATCTTTAATCTTCTGTTACTATTTTCTTCTACGTCTTGCATCCTCATTTTCTGAGAGCGATATCGAAGGATTTCATCGTCTGCGTGCTGTGAAATCGTTTCTTGTGGTTCTGCTTCCTCGTACCCTAACTGGGTTGAGTGGTGGAATCATGGGGAGCAGTTCCATGGTACGACCGCTGCTAGACACCTCGGCTTGTCCTTCTAGGCGTGCTTCTGCATGTTTTCCCTGGAGCTGTAGATAGCGGAGGTCAAAGTGTCGCGGGACATTCTCTCATACCCATCCTAACTGTTCATCAAGGATGTGCTGGATTTTAGAAGGCTCGTAGGGTGGAAAGGCTGCAGGACTGCTACTTAAACTTGGTGTACCTGATAGCTCTTGTATGCTCTTCGCTAGTGTCCTGTTTGCAATGGAAGACGTTCAGCTGGAACACTTCAGATTTCATAGCCTTTGCATTCATTCGACTTGAACACACCTAGGCGATGCGACCGACGCCCATCCGTTCTTTCCCATTTCAACTGCGAGCTCGGACTGATGCAAATCCATGAGACTGTCGTTAGGGACGATGATGAGCTGCTTGGACTGTATCTTTGCTGCTGCTGGCGATAAAGCTGGTCCGCGTAGTGCGGCCAAAATGGATCCGGCGCCTGGCAGCATAGCATAACTGCAAGTCAGCTTGCATAGCGCAGGACGAATGATATGCAGTGAGCACACCTGCGTGGCATATCACCAGGTCTGCTTGACCCATCCTTCCATCTATGTCTTCCAAAAACGGGTACATCTCGACGATGACTGCCTCTCCAGTCTTTATGGTACAGCTAACTCCGCCAGAAACCGTAGGAAACCCTCCTTCTGGCTCCAATGCTACATATCTCAGTATTTGTCGTATGTTTCCCTCTCCATATTGTACTATGAAGCGTGATACTCCGCGCTGTCGAAGAGCTTCCAATGCCACAGGCTCGAGTGCAGCTTTGACGAGGTCATCGAAGTGCGTGGAGCCGACTGTGAGCAGGGCGGTCTTCGTTTGGTCTACTTCTGACATAGAGAACGCAGCAGAAGCTCAGACTGAATGAGACAAGCCTTTCTAGATGATTGCTGTATAAGGATAGCCTTATGCATGCTGTATATGCCTACTCCAGAGGCCATATGCCATGCAACAATGTGGCAAACAGACATGGTGCTGCGAACAACACGGAAAGCTGTCCAGGCTAGAAATCACCTGTAAGCATCCATTTGACTGCGCAAGAAGCCCTGTCATCTAGACTTGGCCAGTTTGACCCTACGTTGCAAGCGCATGTCGGCCCGATCACGTCGTGCCCGGCAGTCACGCCTGGAGGAGAGTGCACCTCTTCGATACTGCCATTAGCATTGACAGCAGCGATATTGCACTCGAGCAGCCATGGCTAAGAAGAACAAGCAGAAGCTGGCGCAGCCCAGCAAGGAGCACGCCGAGGAGCTCAAGGTGGGCCTCGCGCTTGTCAAACAGGCAATTTGCGACTGCAGTGGAAGCTGAAAATTCGACCCTCTGCCATTCGCATCCGTATTCGCATTATTTCATGCGCAATACTACAGGCTAGCTTGACGGCATACAATGACTCGTTCACTACACTCCTCAATATGGTGCCAGCGAAGTACTACCTCACACAGGAAGATGACGGGGAATCAGTCAGTGGCTGTAATCTTGGAAGTCTGTGATGGTACAGCATGCTGATCGACAACCCCCCGAACACTGATACAGGCTGAAGCACCTGGCAATATGGGAAGGAAGCAGAAACGAAAAGCTTCTCAGCTTGCCGCTAAAGAAAAGATGGAACTCTCTCTAGCGAAACGAGCTGCAAAGAAAGCAAAGGTAGGCATCGGCACCTGAAGGATGTACAGCTTAGCTTTCGAATACTTGACTGACACAAGCACTTTCGCAGTACGATCCATCTACCCCTCGCACAGTCACAGAGATCCAAGCGGCGAGAGAAGAGCAGAAGAAATCGAAAGCACAGCGAGAGGCGGACTCAACTTTCTTGAAAGGCTTCGATTTCGAAGATAACGCAAAGCAAACTAACGGTCGTCAAGATAATGACAATGAATCTGATTCCGAAAATGATGTCGACTTCGTCGGATCAGATGATGATATAGCTACCGCCGCTCCTTCCACATCTGCACGCCCTAGCATTGCCGAATTAAGAGCAAATTTACAAGCTCAAAGTAAAGCTAGCTCAACCGCTGGTGATACTGCAAACGGTGATGATTCCGTCATTGATGTTGAGGGATCCTCAGCTGGCAAAGAAGCTTTGCTTGCCGAGCGTAAACGACAAGCCGAATTGCGAGAGAAGAGACGCAAAAATACCAAAGCTCGAATTAGGAAAGAAAAGGAGGAAGGTACAAGTACCTTCAAAGGTCAACAAAAAGAGTCAATGTCGGCACTGCCTGAAGCTTCTAGTAAACCTAGCAAGATGAGCGATATCAAAAAGCAATTAAAGAAAGAGGGAAAGAGACAATTCTTTAATTTCGATACGGAAGGAGAACAGGCAAAGGCAGACGCGGCTTCATCAACCGCTTCAGCACTGTCAGTACCTACGTCACATACCGAGAGTGCGATTGTGCCACAAGCCTCAACTTCAGCTGCTGCCGCCATACCTTCCAATTCCATTGCTTTCTCATCGCTCGATTTCAAATCATCCTCAGCCTTGAATGAGGTCGATGCACCTAAGTTGAGCAAGAAACAACGTGATATGCTCAGCAAGAATTCTAAACTTGGTGTTACGTCGCATAATCCCACTGTCGCTTTGAGTGCACTTAACAAGCGAGAAGAGTTTTTGTCAAAGTTAACGCCGGAAGCGAGAGAGCGTGCTGAAGAGAAGGACAAATGGGAGAGAATGGCAATGCGAGCAGAGGGTACCAAGGTATATGATGATGAGGCGAAATTGAAGAAGATGCTCAAGAAGAAAGAAAAGTCGAAGGATAAGAGTAGAAAGGATTGGTATGTTTGCATAATCTATCGTTGCAACTTCTTCGAAGTCCTGCTAACACCGTTTTCTGTCTAATAGGGCTGATCGCAAAGAAACAATACAAAAGACACAACAAGCAGCAGCAAAGAAGAGGGAAGAAAATATCAGTGCTCGCTTACAGCAGAAGAAGGACAAGAAGATGGGTGTTAAACCATCAAAAAGTGTTGGAAAGCAGAATGCAAAAAAGAAGGGTAGACCTGGCTTCGAGGGTAAGGGCGGCAGCAAGAGGAAGTGAATGTGACTATTTGCGTTGCATGGACCTATGTCTTGTTGTTTTATCAATGTTTCCCTGGAAGGCATTTGCCATTCTCCCTTCCTTTCATGTTGTTTCCAGTAGTTCTTGTTCAGCTTCATCACGCTACCAGGGAATGCGAGAGTAAGGGCCATCACCGACAGCAAGCGGTACTCAGTACTGTTGAGGCCTGCCAATAACCGACTAGGTCGCTTTTTTTCGTTCCTCAGCTCTATCACCTGACTATCGGTGCCGATCACGTTCTGGAGTTAACCTGTCAGACCGCTTGCAACTTTTCCTTCTCGACATCATATCTTAACATCGATATTAGCTGCTCTTGAAAACAGGAAAACCTCTATCATCAGAATGCTTCAAGTCTTCCGTCCTGCTGTTTCGCACGCTCTTAGAGCACCCATCTGCCGAGCTGGCACTTTGAACGCAACCCGCATGACTGCTTTCAGAACAGCGCGATTCGCGAGCAGTGAGTTCACAGCAGCAGGACTGTGTTGGAAGAAGCACTAACAGATTGTTGGTGTACATTGACTCGCAGCAAAATCATACACACCCGAACACGAATGGGTAGCATTCGATTCCGACACTGTGAGGCCAGCCGGATGCATCTCCGCCTACGAGGTTACCCTAATTCATCTGTGCATGCAACTGATACAATGGGAATCCTACTGTGATTCGTGTAGAAAATTGGAACGATTGGAATCACTGAATACGCTCAGAAGGCACTCGGTGATGTTGTCTTTGTGGAATTACCATCAGCCGGCACAGAGGTGGCCAAGCAAGGTGAGGCAACAACGCTTCTCCGTCCAAGCTTATTACACTTCGCTAACGAAGCGTGTGCCTACACATCAGATCAAATCGGAGCTGTAGAAAGTGTCAAAGGTAGGCTTGACAAAGTCTTCGTGGAAAGCGCTTCTATCGATTTATGCTTGCACCCTTGCCTACAGCTGCATCCGATATATATGCGCCTGTTTCGGGTACCATCGAAGAGATCAACGAGGAGTTAGGTGATCAGCCTGCTCTCCTTAACCGCAGTCCCGAAGAGAACGGTAAGGAACAAGCTCTTCCCGCTTGGTCGTAGACAATAGCGCTTTCCTCTGAAACTTGCGATATGTCCACACAGGCTGGCTCTGCCGGATCAAGCTCACCAACACCGACGAATTAAAAGAGCTAATGAACGAAGAAGAATACAAAGCTCACTGTGCAGGACAAGAGTAGATGAGTGCGAAAACTTATCTACTGTCCTCTCAGAGCAGATGCCTGGTCAACCCAGCCATATTGATATCTCACATCAGCAATGCCAAGCGTAAAAGGGGATAACAGGCTGTGTTGAGAAAACATGCGAAGCCATGTGAAGCCATATGAAGCCATGCGAAATATCCAGCACGCACGATATTTCTGCTTTGCTAATCTATATACAGCTGACGTGACGGAGGGAACCCAAAGTTTCTCTCACATCCGGCTTCACAGAATTCGGGTTGAGAGCGTGAGCTTAGAATTGGGCTGCTTCGCTAAGCTTGACAACGCTCTTGGCGGCGGAGCTGTCATCCCTTTCGAAGCAAGCAATACTGCCCATCCATCTGATTACCCCAGTATGCGAAAGTCATGTCGGAAAGCCCATGGCTATACTATAACAAGCTGGACATCAACCACAGGATCATCAAAAGGGTACTTGAAGGCATTCCGAGGATTTAACCGCCTTTTCAAGTACAAGAGCTGAAATGGCAGCATCCATCACGCCGACGCCGACCGATTTGCTGTATGAACGGCATTCCCCTGAGCAATATGCAGAAAGTACGGCCTTTTTCTATGTTTGAACTCACAAGATGACGACATCATCGTCTGAGCGATGTGACATGCTGCCGTCTTGCGTAACGAGCTGGCCTAATTCAGGCAGCCATTCGTGCTGTCTCGCTTCGACTTCCTTATGGCCCTTTAGAAGACGATGCAGCTCCCCGGCTTCAGCCAAGCATGCTTCACGGCTGTCCACAATAACTCGCTTCAATCGGCCAGCTTTTGCTAATGGAACAAGATCTATTTCTTGCATGTGTGGCTTGTACGAGCCTAAAACACACACTTATCAGCAACTCTCTCATTAACGTCGCACTGTTCAACACATCAACTGACCTATGAGCGATATCGCAACTTTCTTTCTCAGGATGTTTGAAGGAAATAGAGGTTCTGTACTCGGTGTACAGCTGAGCCCCATAGCTTTCGCATCAGTATAATCACGTGCGTTTGTGTCGATATAGCGCTTACCAGCATATCACGTCTGCCCTGCTTACAGCTCCTCCCTCCTTTATTGCGTCTTCAAACAAGGATGATGAAACGTTGATATTCCTGCTCGAAAAGAAAGTTGAAAGCTCTTGCGCTAATTTCCTGGACCGAGCTGTCTCTTGGCGAGAAGCGAGCACGACTGCTTTCAGGTTCGGACAAGGAGAGGACACCAATCGCGCGTGCCAGTATGCTTGCAAGCCAGCTCCGTAGATAAGGAGAGTCTCGGCATTGGCTATGCTATTTGAGCTTGACAGCGCTAGAGCGGAAGCGGCACTGTACATTCATTGATTCAGTATGTGAAGAAGGAAGGGTTCAAGTCGACAGCGAAGTATATGTGGGCGCGGTTCCTAGACCTCGGCCGAGTCTCACTAGGAATGACTCCGCCTGTGCTTCAGGCTTTACAAAGAGATTAGGCGTAACTTGTCTCCACTACCTTCGAAGGCAGGCGCGCAGTCAAAGGCAGTAAAATTCTGCACTAAGATCTGCAACCGTTCATACGTTGACCTGAGATTAGTACTATGAAAGACTCACGCTGTCCGGACGGCGGTGAGGGACCGGGCATTAATGACTGCTCTGGCTTCGCCAGTCTTTTCGTCAAAAACAAGGGTTGTTGCTGGCAAGCCTGCCTTGTCGTCTGACCGCCTAGGAACGCTCACGACTTTGATACTCGTAGTACTCGATCTGCACAGAGAAGAAATATCAGCTGGAAATAACTCTACCTCGTCAGCCAATGGCACATACGTGCCTAGCCTCGAAGGCATATACAGGATGGTGTGATTCGGAGTAGACGTAGTGATGCGGAGGGGATTTTGAATCGTCGGAGTTGCCGGCAGATCACCGGCAGCTTGTGTAGAGCTGTCTTGAGCGGGAGTGCGAGAATCTCCAGACAGCGTATAGAGCGCCTTTCCGACATTTGAGAGCTATGATATGATCCAAAAGTTCAGCACGTGCTTCGCCCCACTCTATAGACAGACAAGACCGCCCTCACAATTTCCGGTGTTGTCAGCTTATCCAAGACATGCGCAACATTCCCTTCACTCAAAACCAGTAATTCTGCCTTCTTCATCGCCATATGCAGATATGGTGAGTGATCGAGACAAGTAGTAGCTAGGTCCTTGATGCCTTTCCCTGTGTCTCTTCCTTACTTCGAAGTGTACTCGAAGAAGACGCGATGGCTCCACAAGAAGTAGCTCCTCAGTGGGATGATCTATTCCAGATCAAGGGCAAGGTCGCACTTGTTACTGGTGGAAGTCGAGGTAAGCCAAGTGCTGCGTGAAGCATGGAAGACCACAAGAGCTGATCGATAAGTGGACAGGTATTGGCAAGATGGTAAGTCGAAATGCTGATGGAGGACAGAGCAGGCATCATACACACCTTTGACCGTCTCTACTTACCTTTCAATCCTTGTCTGCACTTTTTAACCAAAAATGTTTTTGTTATCTATACCGGCCTTCTTCTTACCGGTTATAGATCGCCACCGGCTTTGTAGCCCATGGAGTAAAGGTCTATATCACCTCAAGAGACAAGAAAGCATGCGATGAGACAGCTAAAGAGTTGAATGCTATGGGAAAGGGCTCTTGCGTTGCAATTCCTGCCGACTTGAGCAAGCTTCCCGAGGTTGACCGCTTGGTCAAGGAAATTGGGCAACGTGAAGATAGTACGTATTGTAATCAGCTAAATAGTTGGCAAGAATGGTTTAACTGACTGGTCCCTACTTAGAGCTGCACATACTCGTCAACAATGCTGGTGCCAATTGGGCAGCTCCAATTGCTGAATTCCCAGATGAAGCTTTCGGCAAGGTCCTGCTCTTGAACCTACAGCGAGCTTTCACCCTTACTCAGAGACTTCTGCCATTGCTGGAGAATGCAGCAGTAAAGACACAGGGTAGCGAGACTGCTTTTGATGATCCTTCTCGAGTCATCAATATCGGCAGCGTCGACGGCTTGAGAGTGCCGGGGTGAGTACGCATCAGCACCCTCCGAGACAATCGGGAAATGCTGCTTCGTCAGGTCATATCGTGCGACATGTTCACCTCTTCCATACTTCCTCCCTTATAGCCACGAAACTTATCCTTACTCCGCTAGCAAGGCAGGGCTACATCATCTGACCCGACATCTCGCTGGTCACCACGGCGGAAAAGGCATAACGTTTAACAGTATTTCACCTGGACCTTTCCAAAGCAAGAGTGAGTTCATTCTGTACAACCCTAGTATTAGTTTTGGATTGCCAAGATATCTGATCTCCAACATCATCTATTAGTGATGAAAGCTACTCTCGAAGCATTTGGCGATATCATCGTTTCGCGCGTCCCGATGGGTCGCATTGGCTCACCCGAAGATGCTGCTGGTACATGCATCTTCTTATCTTCTCGAGCTGGTGCTTACGTCAATGGCGCAACGATTACTCTAGATGGTGGCAGTGTTAGCAGCCCTCCTCATCTGTGATTCATCATTCCTATGTTAATGTAAAAGAGGGTAATTTTGCTGCATAAACAAGTCAACCGGCTATAGCTACATGAAAAATAATTGTTCATTCCAACCCAGACTTGTCCCACACGTTGTATGTTCGAATTGCAATAACCAACAATCTACATGAACATATTTCCACCGCCACCCATGCCTCCAAATCCACCTCTACCGGGTCCGAAGTTACCCTAAGTAACAAGTAGGCTAACATCAGCATTTGACAATGCCGAAAAGTAGCTATCTACTGTTACTCACGCCACCGAAGCCACCACCACCAGGATTGAGGGGATTGAAGCCTCGTTGCGGATTGCCGTCCAGCTCGTTATCAAAGCCCTGATGAGATGAAATACGAGAAGTATGTATGAGCAAAGGTTGAAAAATGTCTGAAGAGTTCTCGAAGGTCCAGCTTACAGGAGGAGGGAATTCATCGCCCCAGTTTCTTCTCGGTTGTTGATTTGGTACATTACCGCCTATTCCGAATGGTGAAATAGGGTCGAATCTAGCGCCAGGAGGTGCACCTAAAGGCGGCAAGAATCCATCACCTCCCCACGGTCCTCTTTGTGGTCCAACACCACCAAGCGGGTTCTCCTGTCCTTGTTCTCTACCAAACAAAGGATGATTAGGTCCAACATACATTCCATCACCACCTGCACCAGGTAATCTTCCAACAGTACCACCTAAAGGATCTAAATCACTTCTGCCAATCTCTAATGGATTTTGACCAAAATTAGGTCGAGGAAAATTAGGTGGAGCTCCTATTCTTCCTCCTGTGTCTATCTCTGTATCGGGTCGTGGCTGACTTGATCCTACTGATGGTGGTGGAGCTCTACCTCCTGGATTACCACCTTCATCACGAGATGTATTACCGCTATCATTATTATATCCAGGCTTGACGAGACCTGGAAGGAGTTTTTGAATAATTTGTACTTTATAGGCTTTGATGAAGTCATTTAGACGAGTTTGACTGTTGAACACTTCAGATAGCGAGCTGATAGAATCATTGCCTGCCAATCCTTTTGGGAAATTGGAAGTGGAAGTGTAATCATTCGTGACTATGTCTAAAGTGGCTGTCTTGTCGTCCTGGTTAAGTAGAGCGTGTCATGCACAATCCAACCATCAACGCATCGCAATGCAATGCAGCAGGGTAGCAGTGCAAGAAGGTAGCCAATGAAAGGAATCAAGTTAGTCCATCAGCCTGCACTTACGGAACATCGTATTTATTGGATTCTCTAAACTCACTTCAACAGCCACAGCATTAATTACAGTTCTACCACCTAATCTTCCAATTCTAACTTGAAATACCAAGCTACTTTGATCATGTCTATATTCAAAAGCAAAACTTTCTTCATTAGAAGAATTATCAAACCATTGTTTATTTAATTTATTTCTTTGCAATGAATCCTGTGATGTATTACCATCTGAATCGATTATAGGTGGTGCGGGGCGAGTTTGTCGAAATCCTAATGATGTATGAATGGAATGAATAAGTAAAGCTATAAGACTTGTACTGTTCTTCAAGATGATTGAGGTGCTGGTATTGGAGCTGCTCGAGGTATCCGTGCTGCTAGATGCTGGCCCTTCTCCCGATGAAGCTGGACCTGAAGACGATGATGAGGCTGAAGGAGCTTCAAGCACCACGCTGCGCAGTATCTCCAGCAGCTTCTCAGGCGAAAGTGGATCTCCCATGTTGCCTGTCACAACGAGACGGTTGCAGTGCGATGGAAGATACAGTTGGTTCGAAGACAGAAAGAATGCAATTGTTGTGCAGCTCGTAGTCGACAGTGACGCGTAAGATGGTGGCGAAGAGCTACGAAGCTACGAAAGGCAGACTGTAGCCAACAAAGGAGACAGCTATACGTTCACATGGAGAGGAAAGCTATACACATGAGCATTCAGCTTATGTTCGTCATTTGCATTTCGATGCATGTCTTTGTCCATCTAGCTAGACTAGACATACAGGTCAGGAGATACCGGACAAGCAGGCCACTCGACAAGGCACAAAGAGACCAAAGAAAGTACGATTCCAGTAGAATGCCAATTACTGCATACACTCAACGATAAAAAAAAGAAAAGATAGGCTATACAAGCATGGACGGGGAAAAATAAGGGATCGAAGCGATTAAGTCAGGCTAGCGAGGGTGCCTGATTAGCGATATTCGCCTTTAACCTGCAGGTCTACAGACAGAGATATAAGACCTCCAACCACTGCTGCTTCCTGCTATAACTTGCTCCGCTAGGCTTGACTTGGAGAAAAGGTACGCGCTCCGAGGACTTAGATGAAGAAGGTGGTTGCAATGGTCGATACACCTGTTAGACCGAGGACGACGTATCCAGCAGTCCATGATTTCTTGAGGTCAAGGACTGTTTACGACGATTATTGAAAAAGTCAAGCAGAAAAAAGGTCAGTATTCTTCCTTCCTTGCCGCAGATTCGAAAACAAAAAAGCATCCAAGGAAAGAGACGCACGATAACCCATATCCCAAGATAAATGTCTCATTCCATTCCAGGTATGGAACCAGAAAGGAGCACCGACAATTGTCTTTGCTGATAGTTTTGCCCACATAGGAAGGGAAGAGATGAGAGAGATGATGGAGGATGAATCGAAGTGGAGGCCTGCTAGGGGAGCGGCGACGTAGGTGATAGCTAGGGCGTAGATGCCTGTGTGATAAATTGACGTTTGCAGTAGTAACCGTTGGCGAATTGACGTTTGCAGTAGTGATCATTGGTGATTGAGGGAAGCCGAAAGAGTACGGGGATCGACGAGCAGAAGAACAGGATGGACGGATGAAACATAGTCAATATGGAACAAGATTGGGTTATTATGTCAAGTCAGACCACCCACCAACAGAGAGACCAGCGCCGGTAGCACGATTAGCGATAGAAGTGAGCCATGAGAGCTGAGGTTCGTAGATTGTGAAATGGGGGCTTGAAGGACGGAGTCTTCGCTGGGCATTGAGGAGCTCGAGTTCCTGCTTGCTGTCGAGGACTTGTGTGGTTAGGGATCTATGAATGTCATGTAGTCAGCTTCTTTTTGATGCCCTTGCCTTGCCATCCTATGCCATGCCATTCCCTCACCTCGAGGAAGCACCCGATGTCGAAGCTGCAGCACCACGGAGGACAATGCTGTTCTTTGCGGCGGTGTCTGTGGAGGAGAGTACGAGTCACTAGTTAGCATACATATACCATGGCTGTATGCCATCTCATCTCCCCCCATCCATCCAGTCTATTCCTCTCTCTGCCACACCACCCAATCCAAGGTGCTGCAATCGAGGTCAACTCAGATCCACCACTCACTCCTCGCCAGCTGGGTGAATGCGCGCTGCTGGAGCGTCCGAGTGGCCTGCATGGTGGATGTCGAGTAGCAGATGTATTCGATTGCTCCTTCTATATAGCCTGTATGGTACTGTCCTGTCGAGTGTGCAGTATTCAGCACTGTATCACCCTCCAAGCGTGAATCTCGGCGTGAATCACTCTGGCTGATCCTGTCTGTCTGCCCTCGGGGCTCGCCGGCATCTCTCCCTCCGCCGCTTCCGGCTTGCTCCTGCGGGTCTCTCTCGCCCACTCGCGCTCCACCCAGCCCCGATCGAGATATCCGAAATCTCGATCACCAGGCCAGGCGCTGTGTTCCATTGCCGCCCAAAGTGGCAGAAGAGTGAAGAGCGTGACATGCAGCTGACGAGGAGGTTGGCTGTTGACTATTCACAAGTTACTCTTCATACGCACTCATCGAAGTTATAAACACACCGCAATGATCACTCGCTGTTGAGCTGCAGGTGAGCCCAGTTTGAAAGCAAGTCATCGCATCACGCCCACGTTTGGAAGGCCCAACACGTGTTGGATGGATGGAGCTTGTTCAATGCTTGAAGCATCGCTGGAGGGCTGATGTGAATTGCATCTATCTCTCCTTGTAACCTCAGCAGCTCGCCCTACGCCTCCCGCCCTCCCCACTGATCCCGCGTACTCGTACCCGTCGGATCGAGCAATCATCCTCAAGTAGTCATACGGACCCCTCAAGACCTGCTCTGTACCCCCTTGTCTATCGTATAGACTGGCGTTGTAGTGCAGCATCACTCCCACCCAACTCAAGCCAATCCACCCCCTTATCTGATAGCTGCCACCCCCGCGCTGTCCTGTTATCGAGTCTCCCCTAATTACCTTTCAAGGACATCCATCATTCACGATGAAGTGTGAGTGCTACAAGCGATTCGCTTCACAGATATACATGCTGACAAGTAGATCAACTCATCTTCAACATCATGACAACCCGCAGATCTCGACGGCTACCCAGAACTAGACCTCCTCTCAAAAGCTCTCTCTTTCTCCTCCCCTTCTCTCCGCGTTTCTACCCGCATAGAAGCCTATTCCTGCAAACCAATAGCAAGAGAACGCAAACTATTCAAAGCCATTGAACATGATCTATTAGATAATTTATCGTTATCAACATCAATTTCACCTCCTGAATATCATTCTGATTTGCTTTCTTCTGCTTTTGGTCCGTTAGATAGGAAAGATTCTAGGAGAACACTATGGTTGTTGATTACTACTCTTAATATTGCTTTTCCTGATCATGATTTTTCTAATTTATCTGCTGAAGAATTTATCAAAGAAGATTCTCCTAGAATCGTACTAGCTTCCTTAACTAGCGCTTTATCTCATCTTAGATCTTCAAACGGCCAAGAAGGTCCTCCTGCTATGCCTTTGAATTTAGGTTTAGCCATGCTGCCTTCATCGTCGTCATCAGTTCTGGATTCATATCACAAGTCGTATTCCTCGTCAGCGCCATCTACTAGCCATCTCCCAAGCAGGAAGACCACTGAACAGAAGAATCAGTCAAAGTCGACCACATCAGGAGCAGCTTCAAAAGGCCAGACGAAAGCACAGCAGCAAGCGAAAGCGAAAGCTACAGGAAAGACATCGACCTCAGGGGAAGTCGCAGAATCCTCCACTTCTAACGTCGCAAGCAAAGGTTCGCAACACCAACCACGTTCGAAATCCAAAGGTTCTACCAGTACAAGCCATCATCAAACAGCGATTGGATCTTCCTCTTCTTCTAGCCATAATAAGAAGAAAGCATCACCTATATCACATACCACACTTATTACCAAACTTCGTAACGAACTAGATGGTACTTATGAAGTACCTACACATCCATTACTTCGTCAAGTTTTAGATCCTATTATCGATCTTTCAGAATGTGATGTCTATTCTTACACTCCAGATTTGGATTCTGATCCTCATGCTTATCAATCTGAAGATGAAGAAGACGATGACGAAGAAGAGGATGATGAAGAAGAGGATGATGAAGAAGATTACGAGAGACAATCTGATGGACTTGATATGGATTTAGAAGAGGAGGAATACTATAAACCAGCTGGAATGATGAGGATGAACGCGAGCAACAACGATGAAGATAATGGTATTGGGATGAGCTGGGATATGGAAGGTGTAGAAAGTACACCCGCTACAAGCCTTCCTGGTACTCCTTCAACAGAAAATCAACCACAACAAGGCAGTTCAACCTTATTCGATGTTCAAGCTTCACCTTCTTCTAACGGAGGACAGACTATCTCGCAACAACAACAATTACAAACCCAATCTCAAGGCAAGAAATCGGCTCAAAAGAAAAGGTCAAATGTAGGAGGCTCAAATGCAGGTAGTGCGAAACGACAATCTCGTTCTTTAAAAACGTCATCTAATAGTATGATGCGTGGTGGAATTGGATCTGCTTCTGCTTCTTCCAACTCGAGAACAAGAATCATTCCTGGTACTTCTATCTTTGGAGATTCACAAAGACGAAATATACCTTTTCAATATGGATCCTTGGATGAATACTCTTATAATCATCATTATCATCAAGCTTCTACATCACAACAAGGAAGAGAATCATCAAGACGTTCACCATTTATGGAAGGATTATCATCTAATGATGCTACAGATGACGATGAAGGAGAAGATGACGAAGATACAGATAATGGAGGTTTACTTTGGTCTTCTAATTATTTTTTCTACAATAAGAAAATGAAAAGAATTTTATTTGTTTCTGTTTGGGGTAGAAAAATTGGTAAACAATTTAGTCCTAGTAATTCTTTATTAGCTAGAAGTGCAGGTAATCCTTTACATGCTTATAGAAGGCAATTAGATACTTCTTATGGCGGAAGTTCAAACATCAAGAGTGGAAAGGATGGAAGAGTTACAATCAATTTGAACAGACCTAGAGCGGGTAGTAATCTCGCTTTACCTCCTACTATGCCTTCTCCTGATATCAATGATGAAAATGGATCACGTCATAATACGAGTAATATGAACAACAATGGCAAGAACATAACAAGCTCAAGTTCGAATCTTACAAATGCGCTTCGAGCAAATGCAGATTCTACGATTATCAATACATCTTTCTCTTCTCAACCTCCAATTGCAAACGCCGCTGTAATATTTAAACCATCTTCACCTTTTCCTAAAGCTGATAATAGACCAAATACAACACCTAGTACTCCTTCAAATCTTAATCCACATCGCTCAATAGTAGGAGGGGACGATCCTCAACCACCTGCTATCAGAGATTCAGGCGTAAATTCAAGGCAAGGTACACCCTCACATTCACCTTCTGCTGCTTCGGGATCTCGTAGTACAGCTTCTTCAGCGAGAGGAGCTAGAAGAGTCAGACAACATTCATCAGGTGCCAGTACGCCATCAAGAAAGACTGCAAAAAAAAATAGTAAGAGGCGTACTGGCTCTGGAGCGAAAGGATCGGTGCCTGGAACACCAGTTGCGAGTACCGGTACTACTGAATCTTAGGTTAAGTAGTGGATGATTTTTCGAAACCACAGACACAACAAGGCTCGCAAATTTTAGCAAGGCCTTCAATTTAGCAGTCGCAGTACGCCAGACCAGAAGCTGTACATAATGGTTAGAGCGGTAATGTAGCAGATAGTTAACAAATGAAAGTACTCCGATATGTGTATTCGGAATCCGTAACAAAGAGCTATCTCTTTACGCACTTGGTAATGCCTCGCCCTTGCATCAGCTCAAATATTTCCTCGCTTGTTTTGCTCAAGCTGAAAATGTGCCGCCTTGTTCCGATTCAGACACGTTGGCAACTCCAGACCCTGGCAGCAATCAGCCTAAGGGCGAGCTATATTGCGCAGCGAATGCTTCACCAAAGTACTCTAAACCTCAATGCAGTAGGAACAGTCATACAAGTACCAAGAAATACTTCCTAGGCTGTCTTTTTGGCAGCCTAACGGAGCAAACTACTTAACAGCCAAGGCCAGGAACATCGATGTACCACGCTCTGGAAGATCACATCGAATTAGCCAACTTTATCATGCAGAAATCCAAAGACGAGTGGAAGCCCACCTATCAGCTTCATCATCAGCATCTGAGGGAAGCAGACCGTTTCCAAGGAAGGTGAAGCGATTTTGGCGATTCAGACTGTTCGTAGCCAGCATCAGTAAGCTGAGTAACGATCCTTGTTGAGATATCATGAACTCACGTTGTATAATCATAGTCCTCATATCTTGGATTCAAGAAGACCTCGATAAGCTAGTCAAGACGATTGTTAGCATGATGATGGATTATTCTACTTTTCAAACCTTCTAACAACTACTCACATGTCCCACTGACCCGGGCCAGAGTGCGTGGACTCGACCATCGATAGTATGATTCTTGAACCAGGACCGGCAAGGGGCAGTCCCTGAAAAATGCGTCATCAGTCAGAAGAGTGCCAGGTACACATTTTCCTGCAAGTTGGCCAGACTTACAGACTGAGCGAGGCATCCAGGCATCTGAGTATGCAGTGAACTCCTGCACAACTTTGTCTTTAACGCAGAAACTTCGAAGATCTTCCTTATGCATCTTTTCAATCATGCGGATCATGTAATCTCCTGCCTTTTCCATGCTGGGTAGCAGACTGCCATTGGCGAATGGGGCATTGGCTGTAGGAAAGCCTCATCAGCATTGTCAACGGACCCTAAGTTTGATGGAGACATACGCTGTTTAAGGTAGATGAAATCGTGCAGTAAAAAATCATGTCAGCAAACGTCGGGTTTCGGGCGGTCATGACTTACGCCATTGAACACTGTGAAAGGCGATGGTCAGCGCCTTGTGCGTTTGTGCCATGTCAAAGCCATCGGAACTCACGGAAATAATTGGGCATATTCGCTAAGCAGATGGACAGGTAGCCAGTAGGACTTGCTGCCCATTTGTCATCGAACTGATAGCCGTCTCGACCCCTGATCTCGAATCGAGGCTTATTTGTAATGTCAAAGCCGGTACCGCAGATTAGGACATCGAACTTGTGCTCGACTCCGTCATTGCTACAGATGAGAAGAGATATCAGCTAAGGGACTGTGCACCATATCCACGACCAAACAGCTTACGTCATGATTCCGTTGGGAGTAATCCTGCAGCAAGACTTCGTCAGTACGGATAAGAGGCACCTTGCTGCATACATGCTTACTTCTTGATGCCGGTAGTGCAAACTTCAACGTTATCAGCGCACAAAGCTTCGAGATAGCCGATACCGGGTGTAGCTGTGAAAGAGGTCAGACATTAAGTCAGATATAACGGATGGGTGTACGTTATCAAGTATGGACTCACGACGACGACAGCCTACGTTCCATTCGGGAATGAGGACATCGCGAAGCTCGGGCTTGGCCGCAAGTCTTTCCTCCATGAGTGCACGAACACGCTTCATGGCTGCAGCTGCTCCTGGCGTATCCTTGAAAGCAGTCTGGACGAATCTCATATTCATCTCATGCTCGATACCGCGACGATAGCTGCGAAGGTCAGGAAACCATTAGCCTGTGCGCAGATGGATGTTGAGGAGAAAGATGGCCACTGACTCTTTGTGAAAGGTCGGATCGTCTCTAAACTGTTGCTTTTCAGCCTCTGTATATTTGGGATTGACAGTCGAGGCATTGTACAATGTGCTCTTTGCATTGATGGCAGCTGGGGCGGCAGATGGATTCTCTGGGTCGAATTCCGCAAGCTTGCTCTCATCAGCCTTGGCTTGAGCTTTCGTGTTAGCAGCATGTGGAGTGATCTGCAATAAGGGAGATGTCAGCCAAAAAATACTGACCGAACGTAGCAATATCGCCTTACCCAGGTCTTGGTGCGGATGAACGTATAGACTTTCTTTGCTTTAGCTTGCATTTGAGGAAGAATTTGAATAGAAGAACTGTAGGGTGGCGGACATGGTAAGTCTAGGTTCTAGGGCGGTACCTTCCTTATCTCACCTTCCGTTACCAATGACGGCAACAGTGGTGTTCTCGTTGATTGGAACATTGTAATCCCAGTTGGCTGAGTGAATCTTTGGTCCCTTGAAGTCATGTAGACCTTCAATGGCAGGCCATTTCCATGAGCTGCGTTCGGAGAGCGTGTTAGCTACAGACATGCAAAGGCTTCTGATAGTGAGAAAAGCTGACTTGAGAAGACCATTGGCATTGATGAGAACATCGGCATAGTCTGTGAAGATCTTTCCGTCGGCCTCCTGGATCTTGAGGTCCCATTGGCCCCGCTCATCCCAGATAGCGCTAACGACCTTGTGGTTTAGTTTGATGTAGTCGTAGCAGCCGAAGTCACGAGTGACTTTTAGGAAGTAATTGTGGATTTCCTTCGCTCCTGAGTAGAAGTCTAGTTACCGCGAGATACACATAGTCGAACTACATTAGCGGCAAAGAGCTGAACCAGGAGAGAGTGCTTTCGCTCACATGACCAATCTGGATTCGGGGCGAAAGTATATGCGTAGAGATGTGAAGGGACGTCGCAAGCGCATCCAGGATATCTATTCTCGAGCCAGGTACCGCTAACTGAAGACAACAAGGGACTATTGTCAGACCTTTTTCAAAGACTTCGCTTCTATGTTTGGAGACGCTCTGCCTCACCTTCATGGTTCTTCTCGTAGACTTGGAGCTCAACCTCTCCATTTTTAAAGTATCGTGGGATCTTTGCTGCGAGCATGATACCAGCGGCACCAGCTCCAATCACAACACTGCGGGTGAATCGCAGTCAGTATAAACGTTCAACATGTATTTAAGCCCTCAGGCAGGAATGGGAAAGCATGCTTTCTCGACACTCACACTCGAAGAGGGCGCCCTCTACCGGAGTAGGCCAAAGCCTCTTTGACGATCCCACTGGTGAACTCAAGATCATCGTTACCTGTAATGTGCCCATTGCTGTGCCCATTGCTGTGACCATTCGTATGTACTGCGGGCTCTTTGTGCTTTACATGTTCAGGTTTGAGCCCATTGGTAAGAACTGAAGGGTTCGCGTTGGGAATCTGGACGGAAGTCATTATGCTGGTGTTTGCCTGTGGCGGGAAGACTTGGAGAAGATGTAGGAGCAAAGGAGAAGATGGATTGAGAACAGGAAACAAGATAAAAGCCGTGGAGGAGCTTCAGGCAAGACTTTCTCCAGACCATAAGGGTGGGTGGATTTAAAGCGTTTCGGACCGCCAAATCTGGGCACGTGACTTGCGGACCAAACACTTCCAGTAGACACTTGTACGTGTGCAGCTTCCGCACCCAGGAAAATGTGAGAGGGAGATATAGTAGGCGGTTCCCGCCGCCGAAAAGCCCGGCATGTACTCTGGAGCTAGCCGAACGACCTTCCCAAGGCTGTTCTTTCCCCAACACACTGTCTCGGATTGAAACTGCTAGGAAGAGATTCAAGCATCCCAAAACCACACGCTGTCAAAATGGAAGCTTCTATGGGAACCATCGATGGTGTTGCACTCGTTCGTGTTCAGAGGTGTTATATGATTCTATCTCGTTTATCAATGCTGATATACTCTATTCTTCATGCTTCAAAATCAGATCACAGGCGCTGGATCAGGCATGGGTCGCGCCAGCGCAATTGCATTCGCCCAAGCCGGGGCGAAACTCATTCTGGTGGATGTTGTACAAAAGGCACTAGATGAGACAGCTGCCCTTATTGGCAAGATCAAGCAACCGATTAAGTTGGTTGTCCTCGACATTACTAAGGATGAGGAAGTCATCGCTTTAATTCGCGGCATCCCTCAAATGGAAGGCTTTGGCAGGCTGGACTACGCACTGTGAGCTTCTACACGCCACAATTCAAGGTAGCTTCACCGTGCTAAGAAACCCTTAGCAACTGCGCTGGAGTTCTTGGAAGAGTTCGAGCACCCTTCGGCGATAGTGACCAAAAAGATGTTGACTTTGTAAGTCTTAGGCGAGTTAGCTGTCCTCTATGTATCAGGATTGACAGCACTTCTCCCAATGACAGGTATACTCGGTCAATCTTAGAGCCCAAGGCCTGATGATGCAGGAAGAGATTAAGTGAGCAACCACTACACATATATAAGTACACAGCTAAAGCTCCATTGCAGACTCATGCTCACTCAAGAGCCACTGCCAGGTTCTGGCAGAGGAAAGATTCCAGGTACACGAGGAAGCATCGTAAACTGGTGCTCTTGGGTTTCCTTCCACAGCTCAAAGACCAACTATGCTTATGCCTCTAGCAAAGCTGCAGTGAGTCATGCTTCCATAGATCTGGAAAACAAGCACGGCTAAGGGACTTATCTCCAGATGGCTTCTCTAACCAAGAGCGCAGCCGTTTCTCACGCCGCGCAAGGCATCCGATGCAATGCTGGTGAGTGCTAAACCTCTGTGCAATCGCTGGCTGAACCAAGACTAGTAGGAGTCGACCAGAACTAGCACTGGTGAAACGCGACCATCGCGCTGCTATTAATCGGTCCAGTCAGCGGTTGCAAAAACATTGTGTACCTTTGTACTGATCTAAAGTGTATACGCCTCAGTCGCTCCAGGTGCGATGGACACACCACTTCTCCTTGGAGCCTCTCAAGAGTTCCGCGATAAAATGCTCGCTGCGTAAGCAAATCGTTGCGATGTTTATGACCTCGCAGCCACTGATTGTCAATGTGTAGCGTCCCTCAAGACCGCTTCGGCGAGCCAGAAGAAGTTGCCGATGTCGCATTATGGCTTTGCTCCAATCGTGCAACTTATGTTAACGGAGCTATCATCAATGTCGACGGTGCATGGCACGCTGCTTAAACTTAGTGACAGTCGCCAAAGCACATTTCACACGTGGTGTATATAGATTGTCGACAGAGAAAAGAGTGGTGAACAATGACTTGAAACAATTTTTGGCTAAGTGCAACTGCGCTTTGCACGTGCGAGAGTAGTTGCACCCCAGCATAGGACCTAAGATGTTTACGCCCGGGTTCAATAGGTTGGCCAGTATGCCGTTTTTCTTGCCTACCATGAAGTAAAGGCTCAACCAAGTTGGGTAATACTTACCCTCGGCCATGCAGGTCCACAGTTCAGAGACTTCCTGCATGAAGGTCGGCCCGAGCGGCGGGAAATCTGACATCTAATTATCGCTTTGTCAATGATTCCTGCATCTTCTTTGGGAGCAAGCGGAGCAGTCGAGGTCTCCTCCGCGCGAGCTATCCTGTATTTAAAAGAACTACTTTCACCATGGTAAAACCCATACCATCACCAAATACACCAACGAGGGTCTACCGCGATGCCAGAAGATCTCCAGCGTATTGATGTCGAGCTGCGCCAGCAGTATGCGAATTTCACCGACAAGTTCGTCGTCACCGAGGAGAGCCTGGCAGGCCTCCGGGCTGGTGGTGGCATGTCGTGAGTAACTGCTTCAGAAACGAGCCTGGGAGCGAGTCTGACGTGCACGTACTGGCGGTCGCACATGCAGTAAACCTCCACCACTGCCAGAAGACATCGAGCTGATCGAGGTGGAAGACTCCGGTGTCAAAGGCCTGCTGTACCGCCCCAAAGACGCAGCCAAGCGTCGCGATGTTGGCGTGGTATGGTACCATGGAGGAGGTTTCATATTCGGTCGCCCTGGCATTCACCAGCTTCTGTACATCCGCATTGTATCGGCGTTGGGCGTAACGGTGTTCGCCCCTCAATATCGACTGGCACCCGAGCATCCCTTCCCTGCAGGTAAGTTACAAAAGCATACACCGGAATATCCAAAGATTTTGACAATGCCGTTCTCTAGCTCATGACGACGCTTTCGTGGCATGGAAGTGGTTTGCCGAGAACGCTCGTGGCAAGTATGGGTTAAACACAGAGAAAACCGTACTAGGCGGTACAAGCGCTGGTAGGCTTGTAAGAGCTATTACAGAAAACCTGTAGTTGACCCTCCATTACTTCAGGTGGTGGACTTGCTTTCAGCGTTGCGTTGCGCATTAGAGATGAAGGTATAGCACCAGCCTCATGCTTAGTGGCCAACATCCCCTTCTTCTCTGGCACATACGGCGAATCCTTGAAGAATCCAGACCTGGAGAAATGCTGGTATGTCCTTTTCCCTGGTTCTTGCACTTCTTGCCAAGGTTCTCGAATGTCAATATGCTGAATAATGCTGACTTTGAAATACCTGATTTCATCCGCTGCAGGGGAAGCCACAACTGTAGCATGGCTTTGAAGTGGTACACCCCCCCTGGCACGGAAGATCCCAAAAAGTATGCTTGGGTCCTAGAGAACGCCTCTTTCGCCAACCTCCCGCCGGCCTCTATAACTGCAGCTGAACTCGATACGCTTCGAGACGGTGCCATTGCCGTTGCAACAAGATTAATGGCAGAAAGTGGCAACGGTTGCGAACTTCATGTATGGAGAGGCGCATTCCATGGCAGCGTCTCCCTCAACCCTCAAGCTGTAGTCTCTAAAGCACAAGATGAAACCATGATTAGTTTCATACGGAGACTAGCTCTTTCTGAAGACCGTTTGCCTAACTAAGGCATGCCAGAAGGCAACGTCTCATGTAAATATCCTTGATCTGTCGAGAGCGCCGATACGTGTGCAATGCAGAACAGTCATATATATCAAACTGTGAACATGTCTGAATTGCCTTCCCTGCCCTCCCATTGAGTAGCACGGTAGCGGCAGAGGTCCTGATAGCGCTTGCTGGACTATTTTATGCCGAGTGAAGCCAGCTGAATTACATTCATTACAGCATAACATGATGGATCCTTACAGCACTCGTACCAGACTATGTAGACCCCCTCAAGCCAATGAATCTGACATACAAGAAACTACGGCTGGATGTAAGCAGTATCCAAGTAAGGGGCGGTATCGGATCCTGGTGTGATGTCGGCCAATGTGAACCCATTCCCAAGGTAAGCGTAGGGGTTCTGAGACGACAGGTAGGTGTACTCATAATCCTCGTATCGTGGATTCTTCAATATTTCCATAAACTAAGGCAGGAAAGGCATTAGTGCTCTGAACTACGATGTGCCATGACATATCAGACTCACGTGGAGAATGGAACCGGGCCAAAGACCGCTCACACGGCCATCGATTGTGCCACCTTTGTACCATGAGCGACATCCACTCGACCCTACGTGAGAGGCTACTGTTAAAACCCGGAATACAACATCAAATTGCTGAAGCCGCTTACAGATCGAGCGGGGCATCCAAGCATCGGTGTAGGCAGTGAAGTCCGCTTCAGCTTGCTTCTTGATACACATGCTGCGGATGTCTTCCCGTATCATCTTCTCGATCATCTTGATCATGTAGTCGCCCTCTTTCTCCATAGCAGGTAGCAGACTACCATTGGCAATAGGGGCATTCGGACCGTTGAAGACTAGATTAAGGGCTGGCTGTCAGTGTATGCGCAAAGTCTGAGAAACGGCTTGAACGTACTGAAGTAGTTTGGCATGTTTGACATCGTGACAGTCATGTAGCCCTTAGGTGCTTTGGCAAAGTCATCTGTGAAGACATATCCATCCCGTCCAACAACGTCGAAGTGAGGCCGAGTAGAAACGTCGAAACCGGTAGCACAGATGAGGACGTCGCAGGCGTGGACTTTTCCGTCCTTTGTCTGAATGCCCTCCGGCACGATACGCTGAATGCCTGTTGTCACAACGTCCACGTTGTCTTCACACAAAGCTTCTAAGTAACCCACGCCCGGTGTCACTGTGGACAAGTGCGTCAGTAACCATCAAGAATTATGAGCAAGAGTCCGCTGACTCACATCTGCGGCAGCCCACATGCCACTCCGGAATCAGAAGATCGGCAAGTTCAGGCTTTCGAGCAAGCCGCTTCTTCATGATAGCAGTCAAACGGCCTATAGCAGCTTCTGCTCCAGGGCTTCCTTTTAGGGTAGAGCCGGCAAAGCGTGAATTGTTCTCTTGTTCAATCTTCTTGCGATATCTTCGGAGAAGTTCGCCATCTTCTCTGAAAGATTTCTTCTCGGCTTCAGTATAGGCTGGATTCGATGTTTCTGGGTCAATAAGAACGTCGGCCGCAGAGTCTTTGCTGGCTGTTCCTGCAGCGATTGCACGTTCCTTCACGTTCTCGCTTGTGAAAGGGAGGGCTATCCAAGTCTTGGTGCGGATGTACGTGTCGATGTGAGCGACTTTCGGCTGCAACTTAGGTAGGATTTGGACTATTTTCGCATGGAAATGATACATGAATGTCCACATCTAAACGGGAATCTTGGGTGAACACTCACTGGCACTGCTTCCGTTCCCGATGATAGCGACTTTCTTGTCTTTGTCAAGCGCAACATGATCATCCCAGTTGGCAGAGTGTAGCATTGGGCCTTTGAAGGAATGGAGACCTTCAATATCCGGCCACTTCCATGCACTGTAGAAAGCATAGCTCAGCTTGTACAAAGTACTGACAAAGATGAGTGCACGTCCTTACTTAAGAATACCACCAGCGTTGATAAGCATATCGGCATGGTCCTCGATGACACGACCATCTGGCGTCTGGATCTTCATATGCCAAACGCCTGCTTCATCCCAATGAGCAGACAGGACCTTGTGTTCGAATTTGACGAGCTTTTGTACATCTGACGTCGAAGGGTAAGCAATATAATGCGGAGGCTGAGCGTTCAAGAGCAACCTACTGTACGTGTGCGCCACTCCTTCGAAGTATTTCTGGATTTCAGCAGATGAAGAGTAGAAGTCTGGAGGCAGGCGAGGAGAAGTCAGTACAGGAGTAGAATCATAAAGCAGTAAGAGCCATTGACAAAAGGCAAGAAATGCAGAATCTCACAATCATCCTCGACGCAGTATCTGGCGCGATGTCTAACCATATCATGGTCAGACACCTTGCCAAACCTCGCATCGAGGATGATTGCGACATCATGCATCCCCCCAGTATCTCAAGCAAGCAGCAGGTAAATGCTGCACGTCTGTAGCAGGTTCGAGACTGGACTCACGGCTCCAATCTGGGTTCGGGGCGAATGAATACGAATAGACATGGCTTGGGATGTCGCACGCGCAGCCAGCTGAGTTGGGGGCGGACGAATGCCACAGTCAGCGAATGATCTTCGCAAGGAGTAAGTCTTTCAATGATAAAGAAGGCTCACGATATCTATTCTCAAACCAGCAACCACCGAATTTGGGATTCTTCTCGTAAATCTGCAAATCGCGTTCCAGTTGCTTCAGCATCCATGCTGCGCAAAGGCCACGAACAATCTGCCACTCACCTGAAGTTCGCAAAGGTCTTGAGAGATAGTGCGCGGGAGCTTTAAGCCAAGGTAGATACCTGCAGCACCAGCACCGATGCAGACCACACGCAATGGACGGCCTCTGCCTGTGTTGAAGGGTGCTTCCTTCACGATGCTAGTTGCTCGGTCATCGCGACTGCTCTTATGGCCGTTGACACCGTTGGTACCATTGATGCCATTGATCTTCGACTTGAGAGGCTCAGCGTTGTGAGCATGTCCGTTGCTCAGATCATTGATTTTCTCCTTGATGCTAATGGTCGCGTTTAAAGCGGGCGCCGTCATAGTTGGGAATGGACTGTGGCAGTACAAGGACTTGCTCGCAAAGTATACAAGGAGCAGAACAGAGTCTGTAAGGACAACTGGCACACATCATCTTTATATCCCTAAGTCCATTCCAGCCGTGTATATCTAGGGAGTCCGCGAGCGCAATAAAAGGCCACTTCCCCGCCAGCTGTACATTTCTTCAACGTGATTGCCGGAATGGAGGCCCGGCTTTAAGGCACTGGAAGACCGGGGAACCATCTAGGAGTCGAGCAGCCATTACCGCGTGCCGTATCTGCATGCGCTCTGCTGCCTTAGGCAACACAACCTTCTTAACCTAAGCCAGTGCCCGACAATAATGCGTACTGACTGCATTTTGAATGCAGAATCGCTAGCTAGCCAGTTATCAAGCTTTACAGACAATTACAGACAAATTGATGTCGCCTGACCGAGTCGGTCACTTGCCCGGACCCTCCAGCTCACAGGGATTCATGCATTTCCTGTAAAATATATGGGTAAATGTGAAGCCTTGGAGGGGAGGCTGTGGACACTGGAAACCCAGCCAGCTTGCCGCCACCGGATCTGAGGTCCGTAAAGCCGCAGCTTCGCAAGAACGCTGGCCTTTCTCTTCTCTAACTGGAGCCCCGCAACCAGCACCGAAGGAGAGAAGGAGTTCGATAGTCGCCAGCCAGCATGAATAGCAATGCCACATCATCGTCAGGCGAGCAAGCTGCTGTCGAAACCAGGCAGCAGGCATCCGACGTGCCGACGGCCACGAAGCCCAAACGAGCCAAGAAGTCGCGCTTTACAACCAGCTGCCTGCCTTGCCAGCGGCGTAAGCGCAAATGTGAGTAGCCAAAATAGGGCAGTGTGAGCTGTGACAAGAGATTTGCTGATATAGGGTCTATGGTCCGTAAATAGGTGATAATGAGTCGCCTTGTGGCTGCTGCAAGAGTAAGGGAAATAACCGACCGTTTGCAGAAGGCACTGATTGTGATGGGACTTGTTAGAACGAGGTGAAGACGATCAATGCGAGTATGCAGTGGTCAAGTTTGAAGATGGAACAACAGCTCAATTAGAGCATGCTAAGCTGAAACAACGCGTCGTCGCGGTATGTCGGCTCGTCTGATGCCTTCCCTCGTGTAGCCGTGGCTCATACCTCCTGACAAATATGCAACCCTCCAACAGCTCGAGAAAGCCCTGACCGCACTGCAAACCAAGACTGAATATTTGCCAGGCCCACCGGAGTCGCCGACGTATTCTACGGAAGGTCAAACGGAGCAAGCGTATCCAACTCACATGTTCAGCCAGCAGCAAACATTCAGTTCTATGGCTATATTGAAGGACGCTCCTGCACGGTCCACCCTTCCTTCCATTTCTCCCGTCGCCGTAGCAGAGTACGAGGCCTTTTCGAACGAACATATCGACGAAGCTGAAGTGGCTGCAATCTTGCTTGAGAACAAGACCGTAGGGTGAGTACGGTGTTTGATAACCGAGGCATCCTCAACGAGCTGATGCATCCCGTACGAAAAAGACGCGAGCAATATGGCTTGCTGGGGTCCAATCATACAGTGCTGTCAGCAAATATGAGCACGGCTGCGGACCAGAGCCCAGGCAGCAATACTCTAGCTCTCAGATCCCATGCACCACTGGACGGCAACCTCACTACTATTGTCCTACCTGCGGACGCTAGCGATGACACCGCAGATAGCGATCTGTCCTTCCTTCTGGCCGCGATGCCCTCCCGAAAAGATTCGGACCTGTTGGTAGACGAGTGTAAGTCCTTCTTTGGAGGTGCTGAGGTGCTCTATGGACTTACTGATTGTTCAAGTTCAGTCATGACCGATGTGTATTGGATCTACAATGTGAGCAACGGATTCAGCCTTCAAATGCCGCAAGCCACTCACAGGCTCGTTTTACAGGTTCTTCACAGGCCGACCTTCATGCAGGAAGTCTCTGAACTGTGGACCTGCGTGGCCGAGGGTAATACTTCACGCATTGACCCAGCTTGGTTAAGCCTTTACTTCATGGTAGGTATGCAAATCATGCCGTTCTGGCCAACGTACCTAACCCGGGCGTAACCATCTTAGGTCCTGTGTTGGGGTGCAACTACTCTCGCACCTGCAAAGCGCCAGCTGCACTTAGCCAAATACTCCAAGTCTGGCCAGCGCGATGTTGCTGAGTATTGGAGAAGTGCTGCGCAGAGAGCATTGAGAGCCGCAGACTGGGTCGGCAGGCCACAGATTCGTAGCTTACAAGTCAGTTAAGCATTCGCCAAACCTCGTTCCTTGACTGACATTCGTTCCGGGGTGAAAGACTTTGTGCTTGTTACTGAACTGGCAGACTCCCGGGCCTTTAAGCCAAGTCTCAGACTCTGTTTGTAGGTGATTTATGTTTTCAACACATCAAGCTTCTTATGCTTACTGTGACGCGTTTCAGCCTTCGGCGTATGGATAGCAGCAGGAATTCGTATAGCACAGTAAGCTATGGCTGAATTTTTAGCACACTAAGATACCAGCAGATTGACCTAGAAATGCCACGTGTACAGGGCCCTGAACATGCACAATCTCCCAGAGGATGATCCAAACTACCTTGTCAATGATCCTGCTTTTCCTAGAGGTTCATCCGCCGTCAAGACCGAGGTCTGTCGAAGACTCTGGTGCCTTCTCACTTCCTTTGATTGGCTATTCTGCTCAAGAAGCAACACCAACATGATTCGTCCAGAGACATGTCAGTATTAACAGGTCGAGCCCTTTTATTACACTCTTCTAATGCCCTCCTTGACGAGCAGTTACGACCCGAACACCGCGGAAAGTTAACGACGAAGATATCGGTCTTTCGACAGACGTTAGAACACGTCCAGAGGAAGAACTAACGGACAGCGACTTTCACATTGTGCGTCATGCTATTATTTTCGTACAGGGAAGCTGTCTGAGACGGATCATCGCAGGTACGGTTAGGATTAGGAGAGTTCCAGCTGGCAATGAGCGTATTCCTCGGAACTCCTGCTAAATCCTACGATCTTATATTGGAGCTAGATCGCAAGCTGCAGGAAGTCGTAAGGCGCTTACCTACAACAAACTATAGCGCAAATGGACGGTGCAAACCAATCTGTCAGTTCAAATTCGATCAACATTGCAAATGTGGTGCTAATTGTACTGCTTTGTCATGTGCTAAACAGACAGGACAGTCCTGACCAGTCTGCTCCTCAACAGAGTGCGCTGCAATTAATCTTATGACCTGACTCATGCTAACCGCGGACTGCCCCACACAGGTCGTAAGACTGCACAGACCGTTCCTTATCAAGGGTCTAGAGAGTCCGACAAGTAAATACGCCTATTCCGCCAAGATGTGCATCGGCAGCGCTCGGGCTATCTGCAGTAGTCTAGATAATGGTGCAGAAAGCGATATGCCAGTGTTTTGGTACGTTTACGGGCAAGTCCTCGGAGCTGTCATCTGCATTTTCAGTAAGCCATCTCGGTTGTCTTTCTGATGGCTCTCGCTGACGCTTTCTGGACTGCGTTGATTTCGCAATGGTAGTCGAGCATCTTTTTACCAGTAAGAGTCGTATGTTTGCACGGAGTTGCGAGTTTGGTCTAACTAGTAGCTCTCTTAAGACGTCAAGACAGGTTTGTCCATTCAGGTCGCACTGAGCGGCGACATGAGCATTGCTGCAGCACGTCGCTTCTTTTCCCGCGGTCTTCAATCTTGGTCCAATACTCTACAAACAATCTCACGGCAGGCGCTCATTGTGATGGATCAATTTTCTACCCTCGATTTCCGTCTTTCTGGCATCAATCACAATAGTACTCAGCCGTTTGAGGAGCGCTTGGCGTTGATTCTGAAGCAAATCACTGGGGTAATTGGTACTGACAATCCGATCTCATCGGTTACAAACCTCTTCGGTATGGCACCGGAAGTAGCCCCGACTATAAACAACCCATTGGGAGATGCTATAAACTTCCCTGTCCTTGGTACAAACAATACCTATACAGATTTCCTGGGCTACGACTTCTCCAAAGGGGGATCGCTTTCAGATACTTTCGGAGAGTCGCCAGCCACAGGTGCTTCGAGTCAGTCGTTCGATTGGTCTGCATTTCTAGGTAAGTTCTGTCAGGTGGTAGCATTCGAAACGTCTCTGACATGACGATCAGTCCCTGACCAAAGTGCTACCTGGACAGGCCTGCAAATGCCGCTAGATATCCCGATGAATCCTGCATGATGAGTACTGCGGAGACCTTTGTTACGCAAGAGCAGCGAAATGCTACACACATTTGTTAGCGGTGGCAATGTTGTCTAATTGTATACATAGTGTACCCAGTCAGAGTTTGGCAGCACCAGAAATAGCTTCAGCGGAATGCACATGAGGTCCGGCCATTTGCGGTCCCGGAATCACTAGGTTGCTCCATGTGATGGCTCGATGCCACTGCGTAGGAAGTTGAATCTTTGCCCCAAATTCGGTTGCGGCATTGAGGACGAAGTCTGCCTGTCGAAGCAGTTCTCGTCCAAGAGATACTACATCTGCTGCGCCGCTTTGTAGGATCTCCTCAGCTGGAGTTATGTAACATCTTGTCAGCCCGACTGTGGTTTAATCCTGACTTAAGCATTGCTTTACCTCGCTGGGGTGTCTTGATTAGCCCAACAGTACCCATTGGCACATCCGGGAATGACTTCCTCAGTTGAGCTGCCAGAGGGGCGTTATAACCTGGGCTCGGCCATACAGCTTGATCGTACTCAAGCCCGCCACTTGTGATGTCAAAGAAGCTAATGCCCATCTTGACCAGTATATCCATAAGCAGCTTGCTTTGTTCAATGCCCCAACTCAGGTATTGGCCCTTGCTATCTTTCTCGCCATCTTTGAACCAGTCGGTAGCAGAAAGACGGCAGAAAACGGGCTTGTTTCTTGGCCAGTTGTCAATAGTTATCTGTGCGATTTCAATCGTGAGCCGCATGCGATTTTCCCTGGAAGAGGTCAATTCTGTAAGCAGTGACACTTGAGCTTTACGAAGGGAACTCACAAACTACCACCATACTTGTCTGTACGCTTGTTTGACAAAGGTGAGATGAAATTATGGAGACTGGGAGGAATACGGAGAAAATCAGTAAGGGCATTGAAGCGAACCCGCAAAACCAACGTACAGGTACCCGTGTGATACGTGAAGCTCAATCTTCCCGTTCAATCAGTAAGCGAAGAGTCAGAACTCGCCGTCAGATTCATAGTATGCATGGTCACGCACTACATCGAAACCTACTCATGCCTATTTCAGTACACAAGCTTGAATACGTTGATTTGAAGCCAGCTTACCTGCTTCCACTCCACGACGTACAGCATCTGCCCATTGACTCTTGAAGTCTTCAATGTCCTTCAGGGTCATCTCAACAGGAGTGATACTAGCAAACTTCCTTCAGCCCAGAATCGGAGGTTTAATAGAGCTAAAGAGTGCGCACTACTTGGGAGAATATGGAAGTGCAGAGGGTGCCCAGACATCGGTCCAGCCTCCAGCATCCGGAGGGCAGACATGTGACTCAAGATCTGGAAATTGTTCCAGGATTTGCGGGGTATATACAGAACCTCGTCGCCCAGCGTGATTCAATTGTAGCCCCATGTAAGCGCCTAAGATCCATTACGTTAAGTCACACCTCTCTCACAGATATGATTCGCCTCTTACCCTGTGAGTGTACAAAGTCGACGATTCTTTTCCATGCAACAACATGATCGTCGCTCCAGATCCCGCAATCCTCTGGTGTCATCTGCGTGCGATGCGCGACATAGCTTTAGCCTATGCACCCTATGATGCTTGTTGACAGAGTATCTTAGCTCACTCGGCCATTTGGGGCGACAGCAGTAGCTTCTGTCATAACGCAGGCGATTCCGCGCATTGCAAACTGACCATAGTGAACGAGATGGTAGTCAGTTGGAATGCCGGTGCCAGGCTTGCAGCTATATTGCGCCTGCTCAGTTAAAATGGCAGGAATCACGTCAGTACACAATAAGGAGATGTATTCAAGTCGTCGTACAGCGAAATAGACGTACCATGGGACTGAGAAACAGTCTATTCTTGAACTCGAGGCTCTTCAGCTTGAGTGGTTTGAGCAGGATGGGAGCTTCCCAGTTGCGAGATTTGACGCCATCGGCGATACCTAGACAGGTTCCAGGTCGCGGGACTGTTAAAGGCGTAAAGAAACCACAATCCGCGGACTTGGTCAAGATTGAGCCTGAGCTTGTTCGAGTGACTTGTGAGGGCGCCATGATGAAATTATGTATGCGAATGATATTGCAGGTTCAGGGTCAAGATCCAACAGTGCACAAAGGCATGCAGAAGAGCACAATAGCGACGGCATTGTCGAGGCTATGATCCGAAGTGCGCAACGGAGAAAAGACATGCAGGTTTACCCTACGACTGCGTCGTGCGGGTTTTAGGTGCATCGGTCCACTGGCCCATGGAAACGCCGGATGATCGAGCTGGCTGCAGTCTGCCGAAGGAAGCAGAGAAAATGCAAGCCGAGATGGTAACACCTACAGAACAAGTCTGCTGTCACGGACGTCTGAGTCCTCGCTTACCAGCTAGAGCTACCGGACTGCAAAGATGTCGCAGAACTATCTTGGAAATATGGCGGGCGTGGCGCTCATCACCGGAGCTGCCTCTGGTATCGGCAGCTGCTGTGCAAGGGTGAGTGCGCCTGACCGCCGAGATGTGGCTACGCAACTGACCAAGTAGGATGTACGCCAGGCGTTTGCGCAACTTGGAACAAAGCTGGTACTGCTGGACCTCAATATGGCCGGCTTGGAGAAGTTGGAACAAGAGCTCGCCTTACCTCAAGATCACGTGCTGCTCAAGGCAATGGATGTGCGGGACTCCAAGGGAATTGCAGAGTTCATAGCGACCATTCCGTCCATTATGGGTGGCCTTCATTTCTGTATCAATTGTTCTGGCATTCTAGGGGCCGACTACAACAACGATATAGCTAACCAGAAAGAGGAGAACTGGACAATGGTAAATTTCCTGCCTGCAAACCTTACAGGCGGCATTGTGACGGGGTACAGATGACGGCCTGGCTTGGAACGTCCGGGCAGAGTCCCGTCCAGCCATTGTACGGCTGGGATCTGCCCAAATTCATAGCAGCCAGCTGTCTATCCCAGTCAAGCCAGTATAAGTAATTGCAGCTCGTTGACCTTTGCGTATCTTATCCCAAGGTTCTCGACATCAACCTCAAAGCACCTGCGATAATCACCAAAGAAGTGGTTAAAATCATGCTAGAGCAGCCCCCATTGCCTTCTCAGTTGGAAGCCTCCGGCCGCAGACCTCCCAACTCCTGTTCGCGTCGGGGAGTTATCATCAACATGGGTAGCTCTGCTTCTCTTCGAGCACGTAGCTCAGCTGGCTCTCCCTATATCCTATCCAAGCACGGCTTGGTGGGCTTGACTAAATCTACCGCTGTCAGCTATGGTCGCCAAGGCATTCGCTGCAATATTCGTAAGGACCCAGTGTACGAGAAGGCATCAGTAGGCTCTGCTCACCACCTTCTTGCCCTTCAGTCGCTCCTGGCTTTGTCAACACGCCACTCATCGCGAATATCGCCGACAAGGTGAAAGAGATTGCAGAAGGAATCGTTCCAATGGGTAGACCAGCGTATCCGGAGGAGGTCGCAGATCAGGTAGTATATCTGTGCTCCGAACGAGCAAACTATTTAAACGGTGTTATCATGCCTGTAGATGGCGGCTGGTCCTGCACTTAGGAGCCCTTAGCTGTGTAATGTATGGTTCAAAGTCAACACAGTCACGCAGTGCGGATGCAGAGTATTGCATAAACACATTGCTTCTAGATACTGCTCCAGTTACAGCTTGGAATCATAACGAGGGATCCAGGCGGATATGCAATCTGCCATAGTTCGAGCAGCTACTTCCGGAGCTTCTTGTACTATCATATGGTGAATGCCGTATAGCTGCTGATAGGTTGGAGCGGTAGCTGCGAGTTCGTTAAGCAGACGTTCAGGTGATATGCCCCGCGTTTGAATGACAGAGTCTTCTGAATCGGCCAATATGATATGCACTCTCAGATTTGCAGGCAAGAATCGCAGACGGCTCCAGCAAGCTCGCGCTCCTCGAAGATTTGGATCGAGGAATGTCACCTGGGGAAATCGTCATGATCAACCTGAGTACTAGCTCGACTTCACAACGATACCTACTGCTTCATCCTTTCGACGTGTCTTCAGAGTTATTTTCCCGTCCTCACGCTCGTATAACGCATTGTCAACATAGGATTCGAGAGCCTCGAGATGCCATCGCCCAAAGAACCCCTTGTTCTTCCGGAAGCCAGCCAGTGCTTCTGACTTGCTAGTCCACATATCTCTCCTGATCAGCGCTCCATGAACAAGAGGCATGACCCGGTCGACACCGCCAATATCGAGAGGTTGTACAGTTGGATCGATCAGGAGTAGGCCACGAACTAGATTTCGGGGTAGGAAAGAGCATGCCGAGACAGAGGATGCGCCTCCTATAGAATGTCCGACCATCACGATGTTGCGGCCCCTCCACGCTGGGCCTGTACACTTTGCATTTGTCGATGAGCTCTGAAGACGGAGCATCTTTGAAGAGGGTACATTGAGCCTGGGTAGCTGCTTTGCATACTGGGAAGTATTGCCGTCGTGCGAATATTCGGGAAGGTACTGCAGCACGAAGTTAGCGATGTCTCGCGCAACGTCCATCCAGTCGACTGGTGCACATAGGGGATTTGCTGTCAGCATTGAGATGGCGTCTGGTTGAGTCGTACATCCAACTTACAAGCTGGTCCGAGATGTTCTGCATTCAGAATGGCGCTATTGCCTTGGTTGACCAAATCCAAGCTCCAAACCTCTTCAACATAAGCACCCTCTTTTGCCAAATAGTCTGCCATACGATTGAGGGCAGGTTCCCATGTCTATGAAGTAGCATCAGTATCTTATAGGATCGGACCGTATACTCGATTCGCAAAATAACGCCCACTTCTTTATGCAGACCTGTGGCGTGCGCGAGAATCATTGTTGTTGCTGCCCTGCTTTTCTTGCTGGCAGACGATGCGATCCGACTCATCTTGGTTCTGTAGCAATTGACAGCAAGCCACAGATGTCCATCATCCTTGTTGCCCTGTAAAGGTGCCCCATACTGCTCTTCATGCATTGCAGTTACGCGGTTCTGGACTTCAGTGCTCGTCGGACGCGTGCCCGGAGCATCGCTTGGGTATGCGCTGCCTGCAGCATAGGAGCCCACACGAGACCGTGGATATGCCGCTGCGCAGACATGTCGGGTGACGGTCCAGTGCTCGCTGGTCTGAGTTGTTGACAAACTCGGCGGGAGCGATGGAAGCGATGCTCGGCCTGAGGCAGGTGTTTGCAAAGGCAAGCAAGGCGTAAGCTCGCTCCGCGCCATGGGCGTGTCTGTAGTCATAGCAAGGTCTGCAGCGGTTTACAAAGAAGTCTCGGAAGTACATTGTCACAATACTATGGCTTTCGCGTTTGCCAGCCACCGGCTTTGGGTCCCATCTTTCCCGCAACTGGTCGGCTCAATATATAAGCGAATATCGAACCAGCTTGTCTAGTTATTCGTCATGGGCTTGCTCTTTATTACTGCTAATTCAAATCTACATGTACATCAGAGCTTTGCTAATGGCAGCTTTTGCAGCTGTAAAGTAGGCAATAACCGGCGCAAGATCTTTCCGCTGGGGTTTTTTGGGACTGCAGTAAATCAGGGTATTAGGCAAGAAAACTAGCACTGAGAAATCTTGCAAGCTCACTGTCATCAATCCACACAATTCCACCAGCTAGCCGCTTATAGTATGCTACCGAGTTGTTAACGAAATCGTGTATTTCCTGTTTGACCGCCTCAGTGCGGTGTTCCGCCTTGACCACCACGAAGGCAACAGGAAGTTCAGTGCCTTCGGCCAGACCTCGATTCACGGCAGCATCGACAACCTTGTCATGAGACAGCAAGACTCCCTCAAGTTCCTGCTCCCAAGCATTAGCGGCCTAAGCGTCCTGAGACCGCGACCCCCACTCACTGCTGGCGAGACTTGGAATCCTCGAACCTATAGATTCAGTCGGTCCGGTCAGGTTTGCACCGAAGGGTTCTTTAGCGTTGCTCTCACCTTAATCAGCTCTTTGATACGGTCTGTACACCAATATAGCATGTCAGTGTTTCGATATCCGATATCGCCCGAACGAAGCCAGCCGTCGGCTGTGAAGGTATCGCGGGTCGCTTCAGGGTTGTTGTAGTATCCCCTGCACGCCGTCAGAACAAGTCAGCAAACTGTAGCGGCACCGATAGTGTATCAAACTCAGACTGACATCATCACATTCGGGCCTTTGTACTGAAATTCTCCTTCTTTGTTGAACCCTACGACCTCCTCGGTAACTGGATCGACGAGACGACATTGCCTGCAATAGCCCATAAGCATTGTTCGTCATCTTCAAGGGAGCGCATCTTACATGCCAGGCAACCTGTTTACCAGGCTCGATAATTAGCTTGGCCGACAGCCTCCATGGAGTGCTGAAACTTACAATTTTCCAACGGAACCCTCACAATGAGCAAAGTGTGCCGGCAGCGCAAATGCAGTTGGGGAGACCTCTGTACAGCCTGTTTCGTTCGTTAGCTGATGCTGATTCTCTCGAGTAAAGACCGTCCCGTTCACTGACCAAAAGTCTGAAGAATCTGATCAAAGAAGTCAACCTCAGGCCCAGTATGCATAGGATGGTATGCTTACCGGAGACCTGTACTTGCGTGCCAAGCTATAAAGATTGAAGACCGAGCTTGTCAGTCTGGCGCTCGTTGATGCAAGCGTGTGTGATGTTCATAGGTCCTAATGGCCTGTTTGCGCTAGAACAGCTGCAAATGTAAACCTAAGGCTGAGGGTGCAGTACATGCATACTGCCCTCTCAGCCATAGTTTTGCCTTTGCAACTGTACTGGCGATAACCCGTTTATCACTGGAATACGGAAGGCCTTACATTTGACAAATCTCCGGCTTAGTGGGAGCAGCCGCAATCATGATCCTGTTTATCGAGGTAAGATCGTATTTCTCGGTGAGATCGCTCTTAGCTAGCTGTACGGCCACTGGCGGCACGATTGGAAGAGCTTGAACCTTGTACTTCTGTATAGCTTCCAGAAACTTTTCGAAATCGTATTTTTGCATTCGGACTGTCAACATGCCCTGCGAAAAATTAATTTAGCATACGATAAAGGACGGCTAGCTGCCGCGTGGGTGCTAACAGCTGTAACTGAGAATCACGCACAGATATCGGATTCACAATGCATATCTGAGTGTGGGAATACGAATGGTAGTCTGCCTGCGGAAGAGATCAGCCTAGCGCATTGTATTTGGGATACCTTAGAAAGAGACACACCAGGAAACTGATGCTCCTAGGTTTTGGTTCCCAGTAGTCGGCCCACCCTTGCATCAGCTGGAGGACGTTCGAGATTATGTTTGTATGGGACAGCATGACACCTTTGAAGGCTCCTGTCGTGCCGCTTGGAGCAATCATGTGATATCAGTACCGTGCCCAACGATCGAGCTCCTGGCATACAGGCGCATACCTCGAGAAAGGAACAAGTGCTAGGGTCTCACTTCCGTTTCGGCCATCCAAACCGACAAACGGGAGAACTGCTTCATCGTTGACGGAGTTTACCAAAGCAAAGATGTTGCCATTCTGCTCATCATAGTCTTTCGTCATTCCAATGAGTACTAGAGGACGACTAGAGTCTGCTGCCTGCAGTATCGCTTGCGAAAGCGTCGGACGACAGGATGGGTGAATGACAACTGCGTACGGCTTTACGAGGTTAATGATGGCTGCTAGTTCCTTGGCCGTTGCTGCCGGACTTGCTGGAGCAGGAACGAGACCTGCGCCCATGAGGCCAATATAAACCATCTAAGGATATTAAGAGGGAGACTGCCTCAACTAGATAGTCTGCTTGTCGCCACCATCAGCTGCGTCCACATACTGGGTAGTGTGGCTGATTTGGTGATAGTATCAGAACACGAGCACCAGGCGGGGGCTTCGAAGTAGATCGTCGCAGGCCAGTGGCTAGCTTCTTCGAAAAGCCGATGTATTCGCGCCAGGTGATCTCGTCGCCGGATTCTGCATCAATGTAGACAACCGCATCCCGATCCACATGGTATGGATTGGACTCCAAGAATTGCTACCAATTTAGGATTAGCTGCAGCACTCTATGTACAATAACGGAATGGGACATACTGGGACAGTAAGTTCAGGTGCAAGCCTGCACGGAGGGGCTATGTCAATCATATTTGTTTCTTGCTGAGAAGACTTGGAGGCCATTCTTCAGGCGAAATCAATGATTCGGCATGGAATATAGTCTGGTCTAATACCGGCAGGTGGAGCTTGAGGTAGCAACTCCGCGAGCCTGGATGCGATACGGCTCCGGGCATTCGTCTTCTTTTTCCCGGGTGGCCACTTCGCACGAAGCCATTGCGCCAGTCTCACCTTTGCTTCCAACATCTGATTTGCTCATTTATTCTCTATCCATCTCAAACAGCTATGACTCTTTTACGCACACCAGGTAAGTTGATGATGATCGAGGTCCTGCCGATTTGCATGCTGATTCCATATGACAGCATGCGACCTTTTTGGGATACGGCACCCTGTCCTGGTGAGTGTCATTCTACGCACTGTCTTTCTGTCGTCTGCTGCTATAAGAAGATCAGGACCAATGCCGTCTCGCTTGAAGTTGGGGTAAGGCTGACGGAGAGGCAATCTACCTGCTTTATAGAACGCTGGGATGGATGTAAGTCCGGCATACCCAATCGGCAAGCTGCGGAAGTCCACTTGCTTCTGGCTTACAGTCTACGTGTCTGCACTAAGGTCGTCGCGTCCCCCGAGCTAGCTGCTGCTGTCACGAATGCCGGCGGCCTTGGAGTATTCGGTGGCGTGCATTATGCCCCTTGGCTATTGCGGCAGAAGCTAGAGGATCTTGTGGCAAGTCAACTACCCCAAGGTGCGAAAACCTCGACATAAGCTAAGATGTATCAACAGGAATGCTTGGATGACAAGAACGCACCCTTCGGTGTCGATCTGGCTCTTCCACCAGTCGGAGGCAACGCCCGAAAGACAAATCACGACTATACACACGGAAAGCTGGACGAGTTAATAGACATTATCATCGAGTTTAAGCCAAAGCTGTTTGTGTCAGCACTGGGCGGTTAGTGAGGGTATCAAAGTACTGCTTTGTTTTGCTGACATTTTGCTCGTTATCGAAGTTCCGCCCGTTCATGTGGTGCAGAAGTTGCATGAAGCTGGAATACTAGTCATGAACATGGTGTTAGTACACTCTCCTAGAATCGCCGCTGTAGGCACGATGGCTGACCTTGATGTGCACTAGTGGACATCCTAAGCATGTTAAGAAAGCTCTCGAGGTACGAGACAGGCGATATCATCTCAAACAATGCGCTTATCATGATTCATACAGGCTGGTGTCGATCTACTATGCGCTCAAGGGGGTGAAGCTGGCGGTCATACCGGCGATATACCCTTCTCAATTTTGATTCCAGCTATTGTTGACGCCGCGAAAGGTTTCCGCTCGCCGTTAACTGGCAAGCCAGTCTATGTCATCGCAGCTGGAGCGGTACACTCTGGTCGAAGTCTTGCTGCTGCACTATCGTAAGAGAGCCCTGAGCAGCTGTCTTGCAATGAGCAGCTGACTTTCAACCTTCATAGCTATGGAGCTATCGCTGTTTGGGTCGGCACGTAAGTCGGCCTACTAACCTACCTTGTAGATTGGTAAGGCTCATGCCATCCTTAGTCTGTTCATCGCATCTGAAGAGGCAGGATGTTCGAAGATGCATCAGAAGGCGGTGCTCGACTGCGACCACGATGGCACAGCTGTAACGTTGATTTTCAGCGGAAGACCCCTGAGAGTGCGTGCCACGCCTGTCGTTCGAGATTGGTGAGCCTTTTGTTTGAACTGCAGTCGTGCCACTTACTGTTGCAGTGCTGACGGTTTTGGTGTCTGTGCAGGGAGAACAACAGACAAGCAGAAATCCAGCGAATGGTTGAAGCAGGTATAGTCCCTGTAGGTCTATTCTCCAGCAGCCATGGCATGGCCGGCCGTGTTTAACAGCTAATGGTCTGTTTGGACAGGTGGGCATGGATGATGCCGAAACGAGACCGTATCTTATGGGGAAAGTGGCAGCCATGATTAAAGTAGGCTTTGTTGTTCAGGTTTTCTTTGCATAGTCGTCGTCTTTGCATAGTCGTCGCTAATCCCGGTCCTGCGTAATCTACAGAATGTTCGCCCAGCTAGACAGATTGTCGAAGAGATGGTGAAGGAGGCCGTTGCAGCCATCAAAGAATCCTCTAGTTTCGTTGTCAACAGCCGGGCAGCGCATCTCTGAATAGACGAATAGCATTTTGTCTAAGTTAGACCAGTTTAGATAGACTGACTAGATTCCGAATAGCTGGATTGCGTCGCTAATGATGAGATTGATGAGAATCGAACGAAGGAAGACAGACGAAAAGGAAAGAGAAAGAAAGAGATGACAGACAGCTGTCTCGATCGACCGCCAAACTTGTCTTCAATAGTCTTATCTAGCCTTGTATTGCTCATGGTGCAATGAAAGTGGTCTCATATGAAATCTGCGACCATGCTGTCTCAATATGTGAAATGAGAAGCTTGCAAGTCTTTCTGCAGGCCAAATGTGTTAACGTGCCCTCGGGCCAACCAAGCGGGCGGACAGATTTGGGAAAGGCCGTACATCTTCTAAAACGTAAAACAAAGCGGTGTACGAAATTTCAAGCTCGTCAGAACGTCGTCAGCCGAGTGAGCGCATGTCAAAGATCTGGTGGCGAGTAGCGCAGAAGAGGTCAAGCCAGGCCGTTGGAAGGACATACCGTAGCAGTCATAAGCCCACTCACTATATCATTCCATTTTGACAAGCTTGTCAAACTACTACGAAGAAGCTCAAAGTCTCGGCCTTATCCTGCTCTATCAAAAATGTAAAGAAAGACTTCGTCAAGCCAGCAGAACCCCCCCCCCCCCCTTTAATTACGTTTAGTACCTCAGCCCAGTTGAGCGTCGCCCTACCGGTATCACCATTCTTCATTTCTGTTCTCTTGTCACGTTCTGTGCTATCCTCCATCCATTGTCGTTTCGACGTTGAAGAATTTGCTGCTGTTACCTTCGAATGCTATACCGACAAAATCTGTACAGGAAGCACATAAACGTTAGCCGTGAGCTACATCTATGCACATGAAATGAGCCCATTATACACTTACCTGGCCTAATTGATTGCCAGCAAGGAGTTTGTCCTTGCCTTCCCGTCAGTCACCCGTCAGCTCTTTCGGCATTCAGCACTGCCGGCCAGGATCAGTAGACAAAGCATTAGTCTTGAGGGAAGGTTCGTTGCGACAATAGTCTTAAGGCGCCGTGACCCTCAGTCCTCATGCTCGGTCATCAATCCCGGGGCCTCCTGTTGAGGCCTGAAGTTGCGTTCCACGGTCGTTAATAGGGTCTTTAACATCAGCTCAGCGCGTCAATACACACTATTATCGATTGCACCGCTGTCAATACATCTGCATAGGCTATATGTGCATGCCAGTGCAGTCGGGTGCGCCTTGCTGTTTTCTGCAGTGGTGGCTGTTTGTCGACCCCCAGCTATAGTTGAGCGGAGCGAAGCCTGCCGTACTCCGCAGCAGGCCGGCCTTTGTCACTGCACTGTGGCAACTCATGCCTCGTTGATTCTCTTGACCACAGCGCAATCACATCTGAAACCAGATATAACTGACACACGACACAACATGAAGATTGCTGGATCTGTCTGCTATCTCACTGGGTGTGATAATCCAGGCGGCATCGGTAAGCTCAGCAGTTGTCTAATCACTTGGCACAGCGTTGGCACTATAGACAAGACATCTAAATTCCTAGTCCATTCACAGGCTATGCACTCTTGGTAGATCTGCTTGAACAGGGTGCGAAGGTTTGTGCTGTAGATATTGCCGTTGCCAATATTGAGCGAAATCTCACAAAGAAATGGAAGTGAGTGGTCTCTTTTCGCGGAACACAGTAATACTGGCCATGTCTCACAGGATGCTGAGTCTACATATGACTAGAACAAGCTTGACCACCTTTGCTGCCGACCTGTCCGACTGGAAGCTCTATCGAAAGTCCTTCGAGCATTGTGTAGCCAAGTTTGGACGCTTGGACGCATGTTTTTTGAATGCAGGATGTTACGAGCCGAAGAGTTACTGGTATGTTTTCTCCAGCTCTACTGTTTGACTTGCTGCCTTCGTTTGATGCTAAGCTGATGTAGACACTCGCCCACCACAGGGCAGACGAAGAAGACAAGTCCTACATGACTATGGACATCAACGCTGGTCTGGCGATGAAAGGCACTCGCATAGCTGTAAACCGCTTCTATTAATGCTTCTATCCATGACATGACAGTGCTTCGCTTAAGGGCAATCTCTCGCTTTATACAGATTGATCATTTCTTGCGGCAGCAGTCTCGTGGACTGGTCGTTGTGACAGGCAGCGTTGCTGCTCAAGTTACCAGCGTGAAGACGTGAGTTGTACGTATTACTGCAGCTGTGCAGGATCTGATGATCTCGGAAACGCAAGACCTGTTTACTGTGCTAGCAAGTGAGTCCTGCCCTCTACCCATTGACTCTTTGTCACACTGAAGGTGACTTGTTGGCCAGGTGGGCCGTCGAGGTGAGATCCCATGTGCAAATCAAGCTAATGATAGCATAATAATCAAGTGGCTTCTATCCAGGGCTTCGTGCGTTCTCTAGGCTTTCTTGATGACGCAGCAAATATACGAGTTGTCGTGCTGGAGCCAGGCGTGATCAAAGTAGGCATTCTGCTACAGGCTGGCTCATACAGCTACCAAAGCGCTCATCCTCCCTTACCGTCCAGACCAGTTTCTGGCGTCAAATTGGCATCGATCCAGAGCAGATGCAAGGGCAAGAGTGGACTTTGATACCCGATATCGTGAAGGCGTGGAATAACATTATCGTCGATGAAAAGGGCATTCCAGGCGGTGAGCTCCAACTCTGCTGCAAACAATGAAACACATCTAACGCTCGTATGAACCGCCAGGCACTGCATACGAGGTCACAGCTCGAGGTATGAGGGTGTATCCCTTGGAAGGTCCTCGTACTGTCTCATCCAACGTAGCAAGAGCAGCAGGAGGGAGCGATATCGTAAGACAAATGCGGGCCAAGTTGTAGCAAGGCGCGCATTCAGTGCAATCTGCAGCCTGCAATGTTGAATCATAGTTTTGACCATGTTACTATAGCCCACTGTATTTACGCGTAATTACAGTAAACTGCGCAATTAGACCAGTTTAAAAGCAATCAATCAGCCTCCCTGCTCCTCCTCTTTCCCACATCGGGATCCGTCGAACTCACAAGAGTATGAGGTTACAAAAACCTGCGCTCTTTTTTTAGGTATCCGACCCGAAGGAAGGAGTCCCAGGGAGAGATCAGAATGCACGCTTCTTTGTGTGCCAATCTGAAATCACCCGTGAAGATAAGGTGTAAGAAAAGATATTGCGTCAGTGCCCTATGGTACACCAACATAGTTTCGGATAAAGTGATGAGGTTGAAGCGGGTCGGGTGCCAAATATCCATTCCAGACATCGGCTGCTATTGCAATGGGATGCGCGCCGGCGTTCCAGGGGGGAAGTCGTCCTTGATGCAGAAAGTAGTGTTTTGCGAGATATCGCATATTGCCGGCTGCATTGACGTCCCGATCAAGGAGTCTGCTTTGCTGTATAATGCCAGCGTCTGCTGGTACTTGAATCTCCAGCCTGTCCGGCTCCAACACCGCTACATTTGGAGCATCTTGCATATTACAGACAGGCGACGTGCAAGCCTGTAGTCTGTGGTAAGGTGACCCTGTCCAACTCCATAGCAGTTAGTTTGGTAATCAAGGCAGCAACACGGAATAAGGGTTTTATGGCCTCACAAGCATTGGAGAGCTGTCCATGTTCTGAGGTTAGCAAATGTTCTTCGCCGACGGAGCAGAAGTTTTGTTTTCGGTGGCCATGATCTGCAATCCTGGTTCTTCTTTGACTGCGGTTGAGACGTTTTGGTATTAGCATTTATGAGAATACTCTCAATGCGTCAGCTTACATATGACCAGGCGCAAGACATCGATGCACTCGCATCCGTAGAGCGTTGACCTCGTGGTAAGCATCTAGAAGTGGGGGAGGCGGTGGACCTGGTTGACCTGCTAGATTGGGTAGGAGAGGAGGTGGTGGTGGCAGAGGAGGAAGGGCAGGCAGATTGGCACTGCATATGGAGGACGTCTTTCTCTCCTTCAAAAGTATGACTGTAGCTCCTTCGATAGCCATTTGCTGAGCCAGGGTCTGTGGATAAAAGAGGTCAAAAGGATAAAGGTGCACAGATCAAAGGCTCAACACCCACAATCTGAGCAGCTGCCGTATGGCTTTTCGCCCAGACATTAGATTGACCCCATCCAAAGCCGACGAGAGGTTCAGGACCAGGGGCTGGCCTGTTGTATGAGGATTTGCAGCTCTTTTTCTCCGCCACTTGGACTTTCTCGAAGTTTGCCGTGAATTTTTGAGCACGATAGGCTCTCCTTCATTGATAAACTCCTCATGCGTGATCTTCCAACTAACATACCGAGCAAGCTTCACTTGGTAAGACTGCTGTGTTGCACGGTTGAGGAACCTCATCTTGGCCGAGTATTGATTGCCGTTCCAGAATTTATGAAGCTTGCCCCAGTGTTGAGACCGGGCATCGAGATATAGAGCGGTCTGTGTGGGAATTGAGCGTGGTTCATGATAGTGTGTAATGTAATCGAGCTCACCGAAGCTATGTCTGCACCGCCAGTTTCAGCTTCAAGACCTTGCAGGAGATCTATAGCTTCCTGCGCTGAAGTCTGGTCAGCAGGTGTATCGGCATGATCTCTGGCTCTCTTGGCAGCCTCAATCCTCTCGCTGCGCCCTTGGAGCCGCCGTTCCTTTGAATGCTTCCCTTTGACCTGCCTGACTCTAGCCTTGAAAGCTTGTCTGGCGGCTGGAGCGCCCCCGCCATCCATCAGTGCTCTATAAGCAGATCTAGAGTCTGACTTTGTAGCTGTGATGTGGTTGGCTTGTCCAGGATCAATGCCAATTATGGCACGGTCTGGCTGTGGAGCTATCGCTGGAGGTAATGGGTGCCCTGCTCATGGACGATAGGCTACCTTTCGATGAGGTACCAGGATATGGAATGTCGGGGTGGGACAGGTTTTGATGGAAGCCAACGAAGCGGACAGATTCGGGATCTTCTATGCGACCTATGTTTATGATAGAGGTCAGCTGTGAATGCAAACAGAAATTGGAAACTCGTACTTACCCTGAGAAACCCATGCGGGTGTGTGTTCACTGAGCTTGTACTTCAGCTGGAAGCTGGTACCATCGGTAGTGATGAAGCACCTTTCGACTGCATGCATATCACCTCCTGCGGGTCAAATCATGTTCATTAGCTGGCTCTCTGTTGCGTGCGATGTAAGACACTCACCAAGCCGGACTGCATGCGGTGTGCGAAGTGGCGACTTTTTGCGGTGAGCATTTTGCAATAGAGGGTCGTTGTTGCCTGCTAGATCGTCTGGGGGTGAGTGAAACAGCCCAGGAAACATCGTACACCATCACTGTCGAGCTGCGTATGCTGTCGGCAACACTGTAGCAGGCATAGGAAGACCTCTAGGCTCCTTCAGGATGACCTTGTCAGCCATGGGTTTCCGGGAGGACAATGCGACTTGACTTACTCTCGAGCAGAACAGCTAATGGGCTTGGAAGACGTGCATGCCTTCCCATGGCATAGTGAGGCTTTTTACAACCAGCGCACAGAGTGTCACAGCATTGAAGTCTACCATCTCTGTTTGAAAGCGAGTCTTGCGCGGGAAAAGGTTAATGCTGCGGTAGTTTGGAGGGAAGCTTGCATCGGGCTGTTGAGATAGATCTCGATGAACCCTCGAGATATATCTCAAAGCTGGCAAGCATCGTTCGGCTACGCGACTGTCGCCAGCGACCTGGCGCCATTGACGATATGAGCCCGCATCCGCTCTGATTTGACTAGATCATGCTAAGTTGAGGAGGGGAGGCTGGATAGGGAGTGCCGCAACTTGCTGTATGTTGGGAGAAAGTGCATAGGAGCGAAGAGAAAGATAGGACGGACCAGATCCACCCAATTCTAACGGAGCTGAGGGGGAAGACCACCCTGTGGAAGATGCTGGAACATGGGATGGGCTACATTGAGTGGAAGTACAGGCTGATGGTCTTGACCAATGATTTCGGCCAGCTTGATGTGCCTGGGCGACATGAAAGCGACTGTTCTTTCCACCAAAGCCTCGCGGACCTGTACAGGAAGCGCTAGATAATGACGAGCCAGACTTTGAAAACAAGTCTTGAGGTGACGTTCTAAGGTTGAAGGAATCATTGCCTTCATATTACCCTGCATCTGCGGTGCCAGGTGGAGGCTGATGGAATACCCATATGCTTTTCTACGCCTGTCTTGGCCTCGTCGAGCCATATCGATGAAATGGCCTAATTTTGAATTCTCTTGGTGAATATGCGGACGGAGCAGCTGGTTCCAGACTGACGGTAGAAAGGCGGGCTGTTGTATCCCCCCAATTCCTATTATAGTGGACAACGCTTGCCTACATGTCGTTCCATGGTGGTCGGTCAGTGGCGACATAGGCTGAGGACCTCCCAGGGCCGGCATCGTGAAGACGAGATCTTGCCTATTTAGTTGAATGGGTGGTGGGATGTGAAGAGGGGGAAGATTGAATGAAAGCCGAATCTCCGGCATACCTTGTAGATGAGGTAGTTCTTGAAGTGCAGCATGGCCTTCCAGCAGGAAGCCGTGATCGAGGAGGAAATTGTCGACCGCGAGCTCGAGGGCATGTTGTATTAGAAGCGTGCCAGCTTCATGCAATGCTGTAAGGATGTTGCATTCTTCTCTTATCTCTCGTATGAATCTGGTCTTTGCTGCTGTTTCCCATGCATCTGGAAGGAGGCTTCGCAGCTTGCCGCCATGTATGGTACGCCACACCATGTTGCTGTTTGCGTCGAAGCTGTTGCAAAGAGAGGCGGAAAAGCTGTGAAGAAGAGTTCTTGTAAGTCTTAGAAAGACCAGCTTGAGTCCAAAGTCAGTGGGCAGTCCTCTTCGATGGGTTAGTACATCCACCTCAAATCAGTATGCACGCTTCGGTCTCCTCGGGTATGAGACGGCCCATATACATTTCAAGCTGTTCGTATACAAAGCACATGTCTGAACCAAGACAAAAGCAGCTTGGGTTCTCTTTATCTTGATACATGTAGTCCGCTCGTCCCGGTATAGTCTCGTATCCGTCTTTGAAGATGACAGTCTCCTAAGGTATGCTCTCTCTCATGGTGAAAATCTTCACGGGTATTGCGGGCATATGTTGAGGTTGCCTGTAGCCGCGGGTAGCTACGTCGGGAGCGTTGCTATGTAGAAAACAAAAGCCACGCTGTTCTCCTTGCGATGGTTTGAAATTGTCTGAAGTTGCGGAGCGGAAACTTCGGAAGGGTTTCAAGAATTCAGAGCCGGAGTGCCGGCGGCTGCTAACCGATCAAAGGCATTCCTCCATCCTTGCCTATAGAGTCAGTTGCAGGTCAACTTTGTAACGCTAGAGCTGTCGAACCAAAGCAAGTACTTGAATTCTGAAACACACGTACTCATTAGCACGAAATGCCTTCCTCCACGTGTGGGCGAGAGGTCCCAAAGTCCGTCCTGGTGGCGCTGTTAAAGCCTGCTGGTGCGGATCTGAAATGCTTAGACGCGCTCATGCGGAGCTCCAATTCAGCCCCAAACTGTTACACGAGTTCAACGATGCGTTTGACCCTGTCACTTGGTTTACACCAACAAAAGTCAAGACGCAAACATGAAGACGGGCACGGCTGATTTTCGAGCTTTGGACGTGGATCTGCCTCGCGCTGCTTGGGTAGCAGGATTCCTCTTGCTTGCCGCGATTATACTACGCCAACTCATACCGTCACGACACAACAAAGCCTTTCTTCGTCTGGATGGTCCTGCTAATGCTTCCTGGCTGCTGGGTGGGTCGCCGTTTCTACAGCTTCAACCCAGATGCGACGATCAAGGCTACTTCGGAGACTGACTTGGCCGCAAACAGGCTCGTGGGGAGCGGTCCTGGATAATGAAGCTATGAGCTTGACAACCGCATGGACCAAGCAATATGGCGGTGCCTATCGTTTTGGAGGCTTCTTTAGCGTAAGTCTCGGCCCATTACTGGTCGTGGCGTTGTCCGTGCAAGCGTTAACAACGTGCGTATGCAGCAACCACGATTATACATTAGCGACGCAGCCGCTCTTAATCACATTTTCAAGAATCCGTATAGATATCCAAAGCAGGAAGCTACAAGGCAGCGAATATCTCGCGTTTTAGGAAAGGGCTTGGTATGGGTAGAAGGAGAGGACCACAGGCGTCAAAGACGAGTTATGTCGCATGCCTTTATTCGAGCACGTATCAGAGACCAGTTTTCAGTCTTCCAGAATGTCACTTCCCGAGTAAGTCACCATTTGCTGAACTATTTCCTCCTTCCGAAGCCGCCTCGCTTACACCAAGGTCTACCCTTCAACACTTCGATTCTCTAGCTTCGTCAAGCAATCGACCGAGACATCCCTAAGGACGCTGCCTCCGGTGTTGTCAATCTGAACGATGTCATGTCGCGAGCTACAATGGATATCATACTGGAAGCTGCTCTAGATCATCCATGCAACACACTGGAGCATGGCTCGCTCGAAATAGTGGACATTTACAGGGGCTTCATGGTATGTAGGACTTTATTTAGCATCGTTAAATCGTACTAAAGCCCGCTCTGTGTAGCTTGCCGTACATGGTGGACAATCAGATCTGTTCAAGGTATGCGCACCTCCGCACGAAAATCAGACGTGATCCTGATCCAGTCCGACAAATTTCCCCCAGATTGTAAACGAGTACACTGCTAGAATGCCGGAGTGGTTCAGAAGCATTATTACTCAGCTCCCCACAGCTCGTTATCGGGACATCCGACATCGAATGAGCGTTACTCAAGCTTTCGCAACGAAGATTGTTAATGAGAAGATTGCCCAAGTTCAGAAGGACGCTTTAATCTCGAATGATTCGCTAGGATTGATGAGTGAGTCGGAGAGCGAAGCTGAAGTCGGTGGCCTACAAGCATTCTGATGAATAAACTGGCCCCAGTCAAGGCCAACATGAACGAAACCGGCAAAGCCAAGTTGAGCAAATCTGAAATTATTGAGCAAGTCAGGTGAGTCTGTAGCATCCAGCTATCTTTGTGAAGCTTTCCTGACGGGGATGACCACAGCACTCTCATTCAAGCTGGTCGTGAGTGCTAGATGTACGCATTGGCCACTGAGTACAGACTAACAGCTATTTGGCAGACGATACTACTGCAGCAACACTTTCTTGGTTGCTTGACGTCTTGTCAGAACAGCAACACTGGCAAGACAAGTTGCGTGCGGCTGTTGTGGAGTTTCTTGAGGAGCATCCTGACCCGGTTATGGAAGACTACGAGAATTTCGGTTTGCTGAATGCCATCATCAAGGTGCGCATCAACCGAAATCCTCTCCCACCCTCTGCTGAACCGGAATTCTTCTCATAGGAGGGAATGCGCTACCGAGTAACGGTTCCGTACGTTACACGTGTCGCAGCTGAGGATGATATCATTCCTCTGTCAAATCCCGTCATCGGCCGCGACGGAAAGCTCGTCAATGAAATCTTTGTGCCCAAGGGCACGCCAGTAGACGGGGGCTTAGTAAATGCAGGAGTGTGGTTCGTAAGACTGGAATAAAGCTGATGACGAGCGCTTCCGCAGGGTGATTATAACCAATCGAAAGTAATATGGGGCCCCGATGCCGAAGAATTCAACCCCAACCGCTGGCTTGATCCAGCCGGTCCCTTGAAGACCAAAGAAGTAGCTGACGGTACCTGGGGAGGAGGACTCATAACTTTCATCACAGGGCCGAGAACCTGCTTGGGATTCAGAGTAGCTGTCTTGGAAATGCAGATGTTCCTGACAGAGCTCATTGTCTCGTACAAGGCAAGTGCACCCTGTTCCTCTTAGAACAATGTCCAATGGCTATATTAACTTTGCGAACGTGTTCAGTTCGAAAGGCAGGAACAGAATCCGGTCTTTTATAGACCGCATGCACCAGTCGTACAGCCGGTGTCGAAGGGCCAAGTGCAGATGCCTCTGAAAGTAACGAGGATCCAGCATTAAAAGCAGATGATATTGGAAGACAACAAGGATTGAAATAGCTGCCACAGCTTAGTTCTAGCCGCGTTTTCCCGACACTACTTGGACTCTAAGTTTTGATGCAATGAATTCCCGAAAAAACTGAAACCTTGCTGTCATTGTTACTCGATTGGAGTGTCGCATTGATTGGTTGCCGCGGAGATGGGGAGACTGTTCTTGGCCAGTGCACGATTACACTGTTCGTGGCGCACAGGTGTCAACGCGATCGAGCCTTTCCGCCCATCGGTTGGAAGACAGCTCGGTCCATCAGTATTTTATTATAATGTCTGACCTCGGTTCGCCGGACAATGCCCGAAACCCCGATAGACTGCTGTCTGTGCGCTGTGAGCGGTGAACGACGACACCCCTCCACTGCTTCCGGAAAGATGGGGACCTCCGCACTTTCCGCCAAGTCATCGGAATCGACGCCCGTAAAACCGCTGGTTTTCTTGCGTTTGTGGGGGGATGTCGAATAGCTAAAACTGGGCCCCCAGTGGGCTCGACCATACCCGCAGTTTCCAACTAGGCTTGACTTTTCTTTCATCACGAACTCTCCTCAACAGTAAAGCTCGCTGAGTTGCCAGGCACACCCATCATGGACTCGGCCGTTCTAGCTGCGGCAAACGCCGGGGGCAAACCTGAACAGCTTCAAGATGTTATGGACGCCGAAGGCAAGATCGACGAAGAGAGACTCTCACAGGCTCCCTATCAGAACTTGCAGACACTTGTACACCCTTTCGAGTCTACTCGCGCCTATAAGATGGCTCGCTGGAAAAGTAAGGCTTTCTTAGTTTGGGATCCAGCATACCTCGTCTCTTACACGTGTTCTTTGACCAGTCGATTTCTTAGTTACTGGAATGGGCATGCTGCTATACTTCTTGGCGTAAGTTCATCTCGTCGGAAGATAGTGTAGCGTCGGTTTCTCTCTAACACCTGCACCTAGCTTCCTCGACAAAGCAAACTTAGGCAATGCGAAAGTCGCCGGTCTAGAGCAAGATCTAGGTCTCACGAGCGTTCAGTACTCTATCGCGCTCACTATTCTCTATCCCCCTTACATTGCTGTCGAGTTGCCTTCAAATTTGGTCATCAAGAAGGTTGGAGCACACCGTAAGCGGAGCTGTACACCCAGTCAAGGGCCTCAGTTATTGAATGTCGTGCTTGAATCAGGCCTACTCCCCGTCATGACCGTGGCTTTTGGCCTGGTATGCTGTCTTCAGGGCAAGATCAATAACTATGCTGGCCTGTAAGTTACGATAGTCTCAGCTTGTCTCGGAGTTCCGCTGGCGGGCTTACCACTCTGCAATAGCCTTGCATGCCGTTTCTTTTTGGGTCTAGCCGAAGGTGGCCTTATTCCAGGCATCGTCATGTGGGTCTCCACTTGGTACAAGCGCTCGGAGATGCAGCTCCGCCTGGCATGGATCTTCTCTTTTATCTCCCTGGCTGGTGCATTTGCTGGATGTACGTTTTGATAAACCGGACTTGCAATCTGACCGATATTGACGCACTCATCTGCTTCCAGTGCTCGCTGCGTGAGTTTTCCTGCCCGTGGCCGTCTGGGAGTCTCCTTGACGCCCATCGCTTTTCAGTGCAATTCTCACACTCGATGGCGTTCACGGGGTTGCGGGCTGGCGATGGGTCTTCTACGTGGAGGGAGCAATGGCCGTTGGAGTCGGACTTCTCGCACCCTTCGTCATGTCGGCAGATGTATCCTCGGCTTGGTTCCTTAGCAAGGAAGAGAAGGAGATGATACTTGCTGTGCATGAAGCCAGTGGAAAGAATAGCGAAATGGAAACTCACTTGACGAAAGCAGAAGTACTCAGCTTCTTCAAGAGTTTCTTCGGCATAGCTTTTCTCCCTGCGTTCTTCTGCAACGGATGCATTCTCTTTGGGATGTCGTATTTCCTTCCCACGGTAGTCGCAACGTGAGTGATCATAGCAGGTACAGCTAGTCTTGCGCTGACACTGTTCCTATTGTAGCTTCGGCTACTCTCGCATCCAGACCCAGCTCCACACGGTGCCCATTTACGCGGTCGTCTTCGTCTGTAAGTGCACCGTCCGGCGATTTTCAGCTAACGTGCTGAATTATCCTGTCGCAGGCACAATGGTCGCAAGCTACTTCTCCGACAAGTACAAGGTTCGAGGAGTGCAGTTCATTGTCTTCGGCCTCATTAGCATAGTTGGCTACATCATCGCGCTGGTAGTAAGAAAAGAGCAAAACAAACTGTGGGTCTCACCCGCCTATCCGCAATGAACGGCGAGAGTTACTGATGCTCTCCTTTACAGGCGTTATGCTGCTCTATTGTAAGTTGAAGAAACAGAGCTTTCTCGCCAAAGGTGGAATGAAAAATCCGATCTAATCAAATTCGCTTTTTGATAGCCTCCAAATCTTCGGAGGTCCAGGCCTTTCACCTGGTTTGAGTGCATGGATGGTAGATGTAAGAGCAATCATCATCTGCCAGCTAGTTTAACCAAGACTGAATATATCCTGCTAGAATATTGCTCCGTTCTACAAGCGCGGCACAGGTTAGTCTGCAGCCAGGGCAACTGAAGAGAAATATTCCTTGCTAACAGAACTTGTACAGCTATCGCCATCGCCTTCATTTTCACTCAAGCCGGTGGTATTTTGTCGACTTGGATGTGAGTCCGCTTAGACCAGCTTGTATGGTTCGAATTGGGATCTGACGCATTCGGAATGATAGCTATCCCTCCAAGGACGCTCCACTCTTCCATACCGGAGCTGGTGTGTCCCTCATGAGCGCCATCGTTCTGATCATCACAGGTGCTGGTCTCTCCCTTTACGCCATTCACTCCAACCGCAAGAAGAGCGCATTCATGTCGAACGCTGGCTTGGACCATGTTGTGAGTGAGAGTCAAAGCGAGTCACCTCACTTTCGGTAGATTGACGTGTTGTTTCGTAGTTCCCACCTGGACCAATTGCGGACACAGATCGTAAGCTTGCTTCGTTGGCTGAATTGACAAGCAAGCGAAGGACTAACCCGATCCCTTGCAGCTCGATACAGATACGTCCCTTAAGAAACCACTTGACCATGCCGGTTGGCCATTACAGCCAGCTTGCTTGGTCACCCAGGGTCGACACATGCCGCTGATACACAATAAGGCATAAGTTACTCCTGCATACGTGAAAAGGGTTTGGGGGACTGGTTGATAGTGCTAGCGTCAAAGTCTGTAGATATTTTCGGTGTTATTGCTTGTTGAATGCAGAGACACGTCCAAGTTCGAAATTTGCATTCTGCTTTGCGCGAGGTGGATAATCCCATGCCGTGCCATGCCCCAAGATTAGCCTCAGGTTCACGAAGTCGTGGCAGTCCAGTGCAGCGTGGATGATCGGCTGGCTGCAGGTTCGATTGTTGCCAGACTATCTGCAGTGGGAGGACAGCTAGCGGGATTTGACACTCCAGTGCCGCCATGTTCGCCTCTCTCGGGAGTGCGTCCGTACAGTTCGCTGCAGAGCCTCCACCATAGTGTGTCTCCCTCAAGACAATTCAATAGACACAGCAAAGACGAGAATGAGTAACGGCTTCCAAATCGACGGAGTCCTGCTAGTGACTGGTGGCGGTTCCGGTATCGGTCGCGAGATAGCCATTGCTTTTGCCGTGGAAGGGGCGAAGGGCGTGCACCTATGCGATACAAACGCTGAAGCTTTGGGAGAAGTAGCGAAAGCCCTCAAAGAGCATGCCACATCTTCCAATTTCGAAGTCATGACCACTGTGATGAATGTCACTAAACCGGAAGAATGCGAGAAGGCAGTCACAGATACTGTTACAAAATGGAATCGCCTAGACGTGAGTAAGGATCCCCTGTACGTCTATAAGGAGTCGCGAAATGCTGACTTGTCCGCCTCGACCTGTTCTCGCATGGTCGCTACTTGATGGTCATTGCTTGTCAGTACGCTGTAAACTGTGCTGGCATAACTCGGCCACGCACGCTTATAGGAGATTATGCCTTGCAGGATTACCAAGTGAGCAAGCGAGATTTCCTGGAATCCGAACGATGATGTCCGGTGTCAATGTAAATGGGTTCAGATAGCGATATGGGCCTCGACCCGTCTATCATAACGTTTTCGCGACCTAGACGGGACCCTACCTCGCGAGCTATTGACTTCCCTCATGCACATGCTGCGTAGAATTGTCGTGAGATAAAGCAAGTGCTGATTAGTAATTCCAAATCTCTAGGCTGTTCTCGATGTCAACTTGTCGGGCGTTTTCTACTGCATGCAAGCCCAGCTAAAGCAGCTCGCTAAGCAAGTGGGTGGAGTTAAGGCTGTCTTGCGATAGACGATCTTGAGGCTTACAATTGTGTGATAGGAGGTCGTCAAGACCAGTCAGCACCCAGGCATCACCGGAACTCGCGGATGCAGTAAGCTTTCTCGCGCACAGGGATTATATTTTGCTGACACACGCATGCAGTCGTAAATATTGGCTCCGTTTGCGGCATGGTTGGACAAGCGGAACTGGGACCATGTAGGCGCTTGCGGCATTTGTTGGCATGATGCTATTGTCTGATGATGTGCGAGCCTACTTAGACGTTGCTAGTAAGCATGCTGTAGCCGGCCTCACAAAAACCGCAGCCGAGGAGTATGGATCCAAGAATATCAGAGTGTACGCTGCCAGCCTATTTTTAATAGCGTCGAAGGGTGAAGGCTCACTTTTGCTTTTCAGCAACGTTGTTTCGCCCGGATACTGCCACACGCCCTTCATTAAGACGCAAAGGCAGTTGGATGCAGTGAGCCGACAACAAAGCAAGGGAGTACATCCAAGTTAAAGCAAAAGCTGACGGACAAGCGCTCCTGTGTGCAGCTTAACAAGATTGCCATCGAGAAGGTGCCGATGAACCGACCAGGCTACGCGGAGGAGATAGCAGCCGCCGTGCTCTACATGGCTTCCCCTAGGGCTTCGTTCATCAACGGTGCTAATTTGCCTGTAGATGGCGGTATGACGGCCAGAGCTTAACCGAGCTTGATGATGGAAATGCGTGTTCCGGGAGTGCATATTCAGTTGCAAAGCTTTACGGATTGACTGTCCCTAGTAAAGCAGAAATTGCCTAATAGTTGTCGAGCCCTGGAGCGTCCCCTTGCAAAGTAGCCCTCACTTGTTACGTAGCTTCTGTCGCCATTCTTTCTGCGGTCGTGAAAGTGCCCAGTTGGTCGGACTGAAAGAAGAGGAAGTCTGAGAACTCGAGCATTCACTATGACTCTTGCCAACACGGACACGCGATCCAGAGACATCAGATTGAACACCAGCCAGCAGCTGCCCGACTTGCTGTACGTACGACGATGCCCGTTTGCTCGACAGCTGACTGCCCGTCTTCGTCAATAACGAGCTGACATTCCTTGAATTGTCACCCAGAGACGTCAAGCTGGCGCGAAACCACTCAAGGCTGCCAACGAGGCAGCCGTGAAGCGACAGTAGGCACATCCTGCACACATTGCAACGGTTGACAGCCTGAATAAGGTGCTGGGCCACTCGAGCTCCAGCATGGCGCTCCCATACGCAACGAGCCCTCCACCTTCGCATCCGGGCACGCCTTCGCAGGGCCTCTCAAGGCCAGGAACGCCGTCGAAGACCTCAAAGACCCTCACGCCCTTACTATCTGCCTTCATCAGAGATGCCACAAGCTCTGCTGTGCTCGAAAAGCAGCATCATCTCTCCTCTGCAAGGTTTCATGCAAGCCACAGCCACGTGCCAGAATTCCTCAGACCGCTGAAGCCATACTTCACTGCGCTGCATATGCCAATACCTCGAACAGGCAAGGTGCTGCTCGTACCCATACCGAACCTACTCATTTCCTCTCAATCTCGCTCCCTGCCACCACCGCTCACCCCCCGGCGCAACCCAGATGGACAATACATCCATCAACAAAGTCGGAGGGTCCGGCCTTCCCCTCTGGGCTACATTGCCCTTATCGTTCTATTCATCTTCGCTCTCATACGCATAAAGTCCCATTCCCCCCACATAAATATCCCCTTCGTCCCCTCATCTTCGAATATCCTCAACAATGATCAAATTGCGCGGGTCTGGCAATGGGAGATTGCTCGAGGACACTATCCAAGCTCACGTCGACTGCCCACAACTGTCAGCTTGTCTGGGATCCCCAATCCGGGTGTAGATTCCAAGACATGGGACTTCCACCCCGACTATGACAGCACAAAAGCTTCTGGCTTGCCACGAGGCCCCTCTCGCTTTCCAAGTCAGTTCGCAGGTCTGGATAATATTCGCCCCGACGGACCACGGCGGCACTACTTAAATATAACCAATACCGAAGCAAAAGGCCATGCAAGGCTACCTTCAGCTTATCCACCTCGTCCGAAACCTGATTCCGTGATAGATCTGGATATCGTGATGGATCACTGCGACTTCTCGACTGGTCGCTATGTTCGCGATTGTCTCGAAGTTCTTCGTGCCGGTGCAGATCTTGACAATGGACATCGGTATCGTAGAGGAAAAATGGATAGCTGGAAGCACCTTTTCATAGAGGAGCGGCAGCAGATCACTGCACAAGATGCTAGTCCTCGCGGGGCAATGGGACCAGATGGTGAAGATGTAATGAAAGCCCTTGGCTACATTCAGCCAAATCCGCAGGGCCTCACTCCAGCGTCAGCTCGGGATCACCAGAAAGTCCTCGGAGTTTTCAATGCTCCTTCAGGCCAAAACATCGCCCAAACATTAGGTCCTCCCATGCTCGACAAGCGTCAGAACATAGTTGGATTTGGTGCAGACTATGCTCCACATCCTACGCACCCTACAGCGGACCCGTTGTGTGATCCTGATTACCCTAAGATCTTCCACATCTTCTGGGCTGGTCCCTTCACAGACAAGCCCTATTTAGCTGTCAGCTCCTTCCTCTACACTCAAAACCTAGGCCTTCATCTGCAGCACGGGTCTGAAGAGATGAACGAATTTCTGCATTCAGTTTGTCGACCACAGTTGTGGATTTGGATCAATCCTGGACCGGCAGCATCTCTGCCAAACCCTCGAGCGCGCAAACAAATGTTTGACCAGCTACGCGACAATCCTTGGTCTGCTCCATTCCTGCACGAAAGGTTCAGCGAAGCAGTCAAGTTCAGACTATGGAACACGACTGAACAGTTGGATGCAATTCCTGAAATGAGAGATCACTGGCGGTCGCTACCGCTTTTCAATTCTGGAGGCGTTAAATATGGGGCTCCCTCCCAGCAGCCGGAGAGGGATGAGACAGATGACGGAGTGGACGAAGAGCAGGCTGGGGTAGTGCCTGAGGCCGAGGAAGAGAAGCTAGGGAGATTCGGGGATGAAGCAAAGGGCCAGGACGCAGAACACGTTGATGAAGCTCTTCGTCTGAAAGGCGCCGCACTGAACGCCACAGCAGCACTCCACGCCAATAAAGCTAAGCAGCAAGTCCAACCTCGTTCAAAGTCGAAGAAGTCAAAAGATGAACTGCTCAATCGCATTGGTTCGACGTCAAGCAAAGACTACGACAGACTTACTGTCGTCCTATCAGATATGGCTAGATTCGTACTCACGCACCGCTTCGGAGGTGTTTATTTGGATGCAGATACAATCTTCCTTAGGGACTGGGAAGAACTTTGGGGCTGGAAAGGTGCTTTCGCCTATCGATGGTCTAGGTTGGAAAAGTACAACACGGCTGTCCTTAAGATGCAGCGCAATTCGGCTATTGGAAGTTTCTTATTCAAATCAGCTCTTGCCAACGGTCTTGACTTCCATCCCATGACTATATCACGGTATACCAAAGATGCAAGTCTGGAAGGATTGCTACTTCGGCTGCCCGATGCGCTCTTCGATTCCGCATGGCTTAATACAGAATACTATCAACGCGATAGGCCAGCATATCCGTACTTCAAGCGCTTCGAGGATGTTAGTTTTGACATTCTAAATAGTTCTCACGCACTTAGCTGATCTTGATTCTTGAAACAGCTCTTCGATCCGCCGAAAGAAGACAGCGCTGCGCCTGCATCCGTAGGTTTCGAAGGCTTCTACAGAGGGGCGTATAGCTACCATTTCCACAATTTCTGGTATGTTCAAAGATGCACAATATGTTACAGAGTGCAAAGCTCAGTCCTTGTATTTTCAGGTGGATACCATTTGATCCTGCCCGCAATTGGCCTGATCTGGGTCCTCGTTTTGCCGCTGGCGAGAAAAAAGCACGTGCGGCTGCCTTACAAGCGAGATTAGCTGCTGAGTTGTCTGACTCTGCGAAAGGGACCGAGAACAGTCTCTCGAGATCGCCTACGAAGCCTCCGCTACATGCACCGTCAAAGCCTGGCGAGGCTAAGCCGACACCAGATCTGCAACGCACGCAGCATCGGACTGACCGATATTTAAATGCTGAAGATATCCGTATCGATGACGACGATGTCAGCGATGATGCAAAGGATTTGAGCTGGGCCACAGTTCTGAAGCGAACGTTTGAGCAGTACCTTAGAGAAGAAAGACCTAATATGGTAAGTCCGGATTCTAGGGATAATCAGATAATTGTTGTTCGCTGACATGGACTCGTTCTACTCAGTATGGTGAATGGATTAGCTTTTCAAGCTAAACGATGGAATCTTCTTGTCCCTTTAGACTCTCTAGACGTTTATCTGTAGTTGACAAATGTGTTCATTGACTGTTGTAGCCGTAACAAGTTGATATGGAAGCAAGCATTGTTTTTCTGTTCTACAAATTGGGTGTCGGATCCCTGCTAGGTAGGACTGACGTGATGTCCGCTGACGCTATTGAAACAAATTGTATGTTCATGTACTAAGTAAAGGGCAGATGAAGAAGTCAGCAAATCGGCAATAGCAATAAGCGAGACCGGCATGACAACGAAGCCATGACGCACTAGATCCCACCATTCTTGAAGAGTACGCCCCCAAATTCCTTCGCTGATTGAACGAGACATCAAGGCCAACAGGATCCTGAAGACCTTTCCTCGCTATGCGCAAAATATGGTCAACTGGCTGCTGATCGTTGTCTGAGACCGTGCGCGACTCACCATACTTTCCCCATTTGATGCCAGGTCATCTTGAGGTATACTGCCAGTATGAAAGCCTTTTAGTCGATCATTTGTCTGATAAGCATCTCACAAAAGCACACCTGGTAATCGTTTGAACTCCTTCTCGTGCAACGGCATCACGACGTTCTATCGTAGCAAAGTCTCCGGGAAACAAATCTTGCTTATAATCAAACTGCGATGTGGATTAATCTGTCAGTCAGGCCGGTGAGCTCTTCTTTTTCAGACCTGACTATATCTCACGAGTAAAAATTTGGCAGCCAGGGCAGTTATGAGGATATTCGCGCGTTGCATCCCATATAGTGATCTCTCCTCTTCACTGCTTGAAGGTTGCCAAGCTTGTACTGGAGCCAGCTGATATGGCAATCCAGCCTGTATATCATCGATGCGATTTTCAGCCGAAGCTATCCATTGCATACTTGCTGAAAGCTCGTTCGAAGGCAGAAGCGTCCCGGCCGAAGAGAATCTCCTCCTTATCAATGCTTCTCCTGTAACAATGTGTAGTTTGACCATGGCGACAAAGCCTGTCATCGTCGAGACCTTGTTTGGTGGTTGTGAGAATGCTCCTTGGGTAGTGATGAGTTCATCATCAACCTCTAAGGGAAAAGAGGACACTGCGTTTGCTGTTGCTGGCGTGGGCGTCATGTGGACGGGTAGACCTGCACAAGCGCTCGTTCTGGAGAAAGGAAAGGGCCAGTCAGTTGCTTGTGTACACGCTTGAGCAACACCGTTTCATAACACACATGTCAATAGCATATAGGTACCAGTACATCCGTTTCCTAAGCTCGCGTTCGCGGAAATCTAGTGAGAGATCACTAGAGAAGGATGTATCGTCGAGTTTCATCATTTGTGCCAGCTCGCAAGCTGACGCTAGGAGTACTGCAGCGCGTGTATAGTCGGAATTGCATTGACAGTAAAAGTAGGCGCTGTTAAGGGGAAACATTGAATCTTACGAGCATACTATCTGACTGAAAAAGCTCCTTACTATATGAGAGTGCCGACGGTATTGAGTTCGGGGGAGCGGTATGTATGGTCATTAAGGAGAAGACTGGCGCGGTGACAGCGATCTTGTATGATTTCCAGTTCGCGCCGCGTGAAATCACCATCCATTCGGCTGATGGGAGATTGGCCAATAGTATACGTGACTGACGAGTGATGTCAATGTATGACCGGCAAGAGCGAACATCGTGTTCATAGGGCGCATCCGCTATACTCACCGAGGCCTAGCAAAAGAGAGCGGAATTGACGATCCGTCTTGTCCCGCCGCGTAGCTAGATCATGAGCGAAAGTAGGTTTATGTACGATAGGAGAAAGAGCATGATTGTATTTGAGGTATAACGAAGTGAAGAAAGTCACGGTTGACCAATCTGTCACATCCTCAATCTCAAGCTCGGGTGATCTTAAAGAAGTATAATACCGTTCCGAGGGTCTTGGCAGTCTATTGGAGTTTGGTGAGAGCCTCCTCCATTGAGATGATTGGTTCCCTTGTCGTGTTCCTTCTGAAGTAGAAGTGCCTTCTAGAACCGCAGTGTTCAATTGTGTCCCAGAACTAAGGTCACTCTGTGGACTGAAGACATTGGGTTTATTGAGTGAGGGAATGAAATTTTGCGTTACGGGTGCAGGCAGGAGATTCGATATATGCGGAGCAGGAAGGGTTATTCCGAAAGTGGTAACATCCTCTGAAGCCGTGGTCGGCCCAGCCGCAGCATTGGCGAAGAGTCTTTGTGAGTCTAACCCGTCTGCAACAGCTGTAGCATGTGTGTGGGACGGGGCTGTAGCCAGCGTATTGACCATGAAGACATTTGCCCCGCGTGGATATGCGGTATTCGTCCCATTAGAAGAAGTCGGTGCCGCTGCGAAGAAGCGTTCTTTACACGTCAGCAAACGAGAAGCTGGACTGAGGTAAGGTTGTTATGCGTGTACTCACCATCTTGGCGACCTTGAGTACTCATATCAAGCAAGTGGCCACTTGTATGACTGTCTGGTAGATCTGATATCTCACGCATCGAAGGGCTCTCGCTAGACCTTCCATCACCATCATCATTATCATCATCGCTTTTCCGCTTTGCTCGTTTACGTGCTCTCTTGTCGCTGTTGTCGAACCCATCAGATCCACTTCTGACATTTTCGCTATTTTAATTTCTAGGGCAGAGCAAAATCCAAACTTACCGGCTACCTAGTGGCCTACCACCGCGCTTGTGAACATAATCGAAAGTACAAGGAACTTCCAAACGAAGACAGTTTTTGCATGGCGCTCGGACTTCAGAATCAGGTGCAGTGGTAGCAGAGCATTTAGTCTGTTTTAACAGAGTCCGGTGTAGATCAGCTTGTGGCAGAAGAGTCACGTTTATTGTCACTACTAGCCTTTCGACGCCTACAAGCGTCACATGTTTTGCGAGCTGGACTGGTCGACATGGCTGTGACTGAATCTGCAGGCTTTCAAGAAGAGTATGGGGGTGTTTCTGCCAGCTTAAGGTTGTATTTCCTGTTGGTTTGCCGCTCTCTCTCTCCGTTTCTGTAGGATCCGGCTAACTGGGTTGATCTTGCTGCACGTCTTCAAATGATTCACAGTGACACAGGCTTGTTGACGGCAGCAACTGCGACTGGCATGACGAGAAGCATCTTGCAAGTATCCATCGGCAGTATGAAGCGGTACAAGCTGCAATGGGCACACTGCCCAAGCCGTGACTGCCTGGTACTGATTTGAGCAAGTCTCCCGCGCACCTCGCGGAAACCTCGCAAGATCTCGATCATCTAGCGAAGAGCCAGTATGTAACGATACTGACTTGCATGACTCCCGTATAAAGCAAACTGCTGACTGCATTACTGGATCAGATTCACCGGACTAGCTATCCCTACTAAAGGCTGGCTGGCGGGCTACTGCCTTACAGAAAAAGACCTGTGCAGTTGGGTTTGGAATCATGCACGTGTTGCAAAGAGCCGGAGGAAGGAGGACGCTTCAAGCAATGGTGACTTTGTTCTTGTAGAAAGCGACATAGTTCTCGATGTTCTTGGCCTTTTCCTGATAAGTAGTGGATACACTCAGTGAGTACAGCTCAGTCGATTCGTTGCACTGTCAAGGACACCTTACCTTGCAGTCCGGGTAGTACCAGGCGGCGTCATCGACCGTGGTGCCGTCTTTGAGTTTGAGATTCAGATAGCTGGCTACTCCTGTGAAGATTAGATTACCAGTTGATCAGCAGTATCAACGGATCAGCCTCGCTCAGCCCAACCTACCCTTCCAGCCACAAGTCGTGTGGGTCTGGGACGGCGTGAATAGCTCCTTCTTGACATCTTGCGGTGGAAAGCTGTCAAGCCAAGCGTCAGATGGCACAGCTTACAGGAAGTCGCTCTATAGTGATACTTCGAACTCACTAATGATTACCCTCTCTACAGATGGCAAGTGAGTATGCGTGAGTAATTTCAGGACACGGTGCCCCATCTTTCCGTGTCAAGCCAAGAAACTTGCGACTCACACGACGATGGTGTTGTCACTCTCGGCAAGGACCACGCCGTCATGCTCTGCTTTGACCATGGTTGCTGCGGATGACTGATACTGCTGACTGCACTGATGCTGGTAATCTGTATCATAGAGAGAGCATGTCATCTGTCCACAGCTACAGCCGTGACTGATCGAGCTGCCTGCTTCAAGCAGACTGGAGCTGTCCGCAATGACGGACTTCCTTCTTATTCATCCATCAGACACCTCGCAGCAGCTTGCAAGGATGAGCGCATCACCTTCTTTCCAACTGCGTCCTGCAACTTCAAAAGATGTACCGGCTATTCGTGCGTGTGGTGAAGACTTTGGTAGTCCGATCGTGTATAGCTGAACATGCATGCGACAGTCCACCTCATCAAAGAGCTAGCATTATACGAGAAGGCGCCTGAGAAGGTACTAGCCAATGAAGAACTCTTGCAGCGTACTCTGTTCGGAGACAAGCCTTATGCCGAGGTCGTCCTTGCTACAGAAGGTGCTAAGCAAGATGGTCAAGCTATAGGCATGGCTCTTTTCGTGAGTAGCCCTGCATGTAATAGCTAAGTAATACTCTGCGTACTGACTGGACTTCCTGCTTAGTTTCATAACTACTCTACATGGCTAGGAAAGCCTGGCATATATCTCGAAGGTGAGTGATTTGGAAATTTGTATTGAGAAATCGCGTCTATACTTAGCGTATACTGCTTGTGGAACCACAGATCTGTTTGTCCTGAAAGAACACCGCAATAAAGGCATCGGAAAAGCCTTGTTCGGCTATCTTGGTAAACTAGCCAAGGAGAGGGACTGCGGTCGTTTGGACTGGTCCGTCTTGCGCGTAAGACCAAGCCAGCTTTTTCAATTTTACAGACTCCTTGACTGAAATAACGCATATGCTTGTTTTATAGTGGAACGAAGTACGTCTTGACATGTTCACACTTGTGTTCTACGTTTATCATGCTTTCCGTTCTGCTAACGCTAAAGTCCTGTCTATCAGCCTTCCATTGCATTCTATAAAAGTCTAGGCGCCCTATCAATGGGTGAAGAATGGGACACTATGAGGTTAGAAGGAGAGCCATTGCAGGCATTGGAGAAGCTTCTCCCAAGCAGTGTGGCTAATTGACAAGGCTAGCACTCCTGCGGTTCGCGCTCCAAGGGAAGAGAAGGTGTGCAGCGGCGAGTGGCAGTGACTGGCAGGGAAGGAGTCAGGCAATGTCAAGCTTGGAGCGATGGTAATGAATGATATTCTTTGCACGTGCAACGTCCAATAGATACAACATAGAATGTTTTGCCTTCTTTCATCTCTCACATCGTGAGCGCAATACTCTTTAATTTACTACGATGACGATTCGAGGCTTGCTGGTTTTGAACTTGATAAATCGCCATGCCTTTGCGCTAATTGTATCGCTGGCTCTCGGAGTTCTGAGGGTAATGGGAGGAATGCTAGTATCCGCGAATTGAAAACTTGCAATGCGACGGCAGCGCCCTGTTTTAGTATGCGCAATGTCAGTGGTTTGCTGGCTGCTGTGCTTTTGAAGAGATGGACTCACGTATTGCCTGTAAAGGCCACCCAAGATAGCCTCCACTGCTTGCCCTGATATCTTCTCCAACCCTGTTGGTCTACCATCTGGTCCAACCTGTGTCATAATGTGATAAAGTATATCAGCTAAAGCAATACAAGCCAAGCTTTCGAAAGCAGGAAAAATGAAATCAGACTCACCATTTGTCGCCAGTGCATATTGCGTTCTAGATTCCATCGTGGTGCGACGTATCTTCCTAATGTATGGGTATGAGCTAATCGTTCCAATAGGTCATTCATCGAAGAATTCGTTGATTTCGAAGGTGTATTGTGAGCGTGTAAGAAAACAGCTAGGTATAGTCTGAGGACACGACGGCCTGGGAACAGCATGCATAATTAGCACTCAGTCAACCTAGGTCAAACAACAATATTGAGGAAGAGAACACACCAATCAGACTGAGCTTTGTGTTATGTTGTGATAATGCGAGATTGGAAGAAGTGGATCCTTTATGCGTTACCATTCGCATGGCGAGTTCAGGCGACAGTGGAGGATGCAAGCCTTCGAGGAGGGTATTGAGGTGAGAAGTGACTTGCTCGGGCGATGGTTGGTAGTACATTGTGTTCCCTTCACTACTGCTACTGCTGCTGGCAGTCATAGTAGATGCTGCTCTTGCTGCTGTTGGAATTGGAAAGCTCGTAGAAGAAGGTGCAGCCGAAGTAGAAGCCTGCGGGATACAAGCTGGTTTTGACGAGTGAAGGTGTCGACGATGAGTGATGGATCTTGCTGCTATTTCTACCGTCGCTGGCGCTGTCTGCACCTCTCCAGCTGCTAGATACTGCCTCGATGTCGATGTCGCCTGCTTTGCCAGTGCTCTCAGGCAGCACGAATACATGGGCAGGATTCCCTTCATCGTGGAGCGCGAAGACACGCAGACGTTATCACCGCAGAGTGTATAGTCGCTATATATCCACGCTCTTGCTGACTCGTCGTGCGTTGTGCTCCAGAGTGAAGAGCCGAAAAGTGCCACTACCAAAATTTGAGAAGGCGACTTGAGAATTAAATCGGAGGACAGGGTGAAGGACGCGAAGTTGTCCGCTTACCAACACAATCTATACAAGACATACACAACATGGCGTGAGTACAAGCACACAGACAGGTAGTACTCGCCCGCAGATGAGCATCCGTGCTGACTCTCGTACCCTGTCCTATTGTGTGTCCTGCAGCTCAAAGATCGACTGGGCAGACGATGCAGCTGGTGGTGAGCAGGAGCAAGCTGGCCAGACCTCACGCAAGGTCTGCTTTATACTAGCACTCTCTGACATTGCGGCTCGCATACTTGTGCCATTTGTCTATCTTTCCAGGCGACGAGTTTCAGCGCATCGAGACCGATTACGACGAGAATGGCATCAAGACCGTTGTCGAGTACAGGATGGATGAGCAAGGACGGCGCATCAAAGTGAGAATACGGCACACACGCATACGCCACAACCTACTAACTCTGAGCATGCTGCTTTTAGGTTACACGAAAAATAAAAAAGACTCTTGTAACGACCGAAGCTTCAGCAGCAGTCGCGCAACGACACAAATGGACCAAATTCGGAGCTGAAAAGAACAAGAAACCAGGCCCTGATTCCGCTACTACTTCACTCGGAAGCGAGAACGTTAGAATCAAGTTGAGTGTCGGCAACAAGGAGCAAGAGAAGAACGAGAAGGACGAGGCCGAGAAGGCTAAGGCTGCCATGGGAGGCAAAAAGGTTTCTTGTCGGTTATGCCAGGGTGATCACTTCACCGCAAGATGTCCTTACAAGGATACACTGGGTGACATCGATGGTGAGCGTTCCGTTGCTTTTGTTGATCCGATTTCTCTTTTGAGGAGTTTACTGACCTCTCTGTCTCTCACCTGCAGAGGCTGCACCACCTGAGGATGGCGCTGAAGGGTCAGGTGCTGGTGGATTGACAGCAGGCGGTAAATACGTACCTCCTTCACTGCGAAGTGGTGCAAGAGGTGGTGGTGAGACGATGGGAGGACGTGGACGAGACGACTATCCCACTCTGCGCGTTACCAACTTGTCAGAAGATACCGAGGAAGAGGATCTATGGGGCATATTCGGTCAATTCGGAAGAGTTCACAGAATCTTTATGGGACGCGATCAGGTTACTGGAGAGTGCAAGGGATTTGCTTTTGTCAGCTATGAAAGCAGGCACGATGCTGAAGCAGCCATCAAGCGCGTGCATGGGTAAGTGGCGGATTTTGCTCTTCCGACAATGCCTCACAAGTACGGACGCTGATTGAGCTTTTCGTTTATGATATCACAGCATGCCATTCGCCCATCTCATTCTCTCATGTCAATGGTCCGTTCCTAAAGAGAAGCTTTAGACTGCCTTGCTTGGGTCATTGCTTTTGTAGCTACTGCTGTTGTCACTTGCAATTGAAGATTTCCACCGAATCCGCACACGCCAAAGCTGACGAATCACTCGCGGCTACCCTTTACACAAACCCACCGATTATATCTATTTGCTCACTTAAAGAGAACTAACTGAATGAAACAGAATCTTAGGATATCTACGTAAAAGTGATGATAGGCTTGATGACCGAGCCATCATGCATGGCATGAACAGCCTCATCTAGCTTTGAATAATGGAAAGTTTTTGAAATCTTATCGAGTGGGAATTTACCTTCTTCATAAAGCTTGATGAGCTTCGGAATGAATTCAGGTGGATTACTATCACCCTCTGCTAGTCCTATATACTGTTTCGACAAGACGATTGTGTCGTGGATCGAAATAGGAAGAGCATTGCCTGGACCTGGATCTCCTAGCTGGACCATTTTTCCGCAGGAGCCCAAGCACTGCAACAATAATAATCTAAGCCGTCAGTATCTGCACCTCCACTCGCTTCAGTCTGTTTCAGTACGCACCTCCCATGCTGCTTTGATGCATGGAGCAGCCCCTGTTGCATCGATGGAGTAATCGCAAGGTCCTTCGCAGATCTCTCTGATCTTGGCGAGAACGTCTGCACGCCATTACAAGGATTAGCGCGTCAGCCACGAGGGTCCAGCTCTACCTCAGATGGTACCAGTGTAAAGCCTCACCAGATCGTCCATTGATTCCATGTGTTGCTCCCATGTCTTTTGCGATCTCCAGACGGGAATCTTGTAGATCTACCGCAATGACAGTCTTCATTTTAATGGCTGCAGCTGCGAAAACCGCTGCCATGCCAACGGCGCCCGCGCCGAAGATTACAATGGAGGATTTCTCTGGACGTGCGGGACTGAGAGCTACATGACGTGGGCAGACCGGAAGCCTTCGAAATCAGCTATTTCAACAGTAGTGCTCCACTAATCAGTGATCACAAGCCTACCATTAAAGACGGCTCCTGAGCCAGTTTGCATACCACATCCTTTTTGACGAGCAACCAAATCTAGAGTCAGAAGATCATTCTCTTTGACTTGTTGGCCATCGCCTTACCTAGTGGACTGAGCTGAACGAGATCAGAACCTGCAGGGACTACCGTGCAAGAAGATTCCGCTACGAGGGCATGCTTGGCCAATGCACTCTGCCCGAAGAAAGTACCATGTATTCGCTTCCCAGACGAAGTGGCATTTAGATTGGAGCCATCGAGTCTCTCACGACCAAAGTTGCGCTCTCTCCATGTCTTGATAAGCGAAATCAAGGGTCATTCAAGTATAAAGGTAACTTATCGTAGGGTAAACGTGGACTTACTCTGCAGCCAGCAGGATGGCCAGCTTCACATGTTTTGCAAGTTTGACAGTAGGCGAAAGAGAGGAGAACTTCGTCTCCCACTTTCGTTCGGCTTACGTTCTTGCCTGTCTTGATTACGCGACCTGCACCCTCATGACCAACTGTGCAAGGGTATGGGCTCGGTAAATGACCGCTTGCAATGAGGAGGTCCGTACTGTACGCATGTCCATAAGTGAGCCTGTGATGTAGGGGTTCCTCCCAAGAAGCGACCTTGTTGTACATACTGGCACAATCCGCATGCTACGACTAACACCAAGAGAAAGCATGCATTAGCTTCGGGCCAAAAGTTCAGGAAATCAGTTCTTGCCTTACTTTCGACAAGTACCTCGTCATCTAATGGATCATCAAGTTCAATCTTCTCGAGCACAAAAGGCGCGTTCTTCGCGGCAATCACAAATGCTTCTGTTTGAAACGGCATTTGGGAATAATGGAGGTGGACGTTGCTCTGGGGTTGTTCGGATGCAGGATCTCTTGCTTGTTCGGCACCAGGCGAAATTGAGAAGAGCAGATAGGACGACTAACTTACGCAGCACCGTTTGACAACGGCGGGAATGACTACGTGCTCCGAATACGACTCGCCTCGGTCGCTTTCAAGCTGTTCCGAGTCTCCGACACCAGAGGAGGGTGGCGCTCGGATGCCCTTCCGGTCCTGCAGCTGGAGGACCCGGAGGGAGTCGCAGTCGATCGACCGTATCATAATACTAAGACTGGATTTCCACAAGGCTTGTGTGAGACACTAGCTGGCACAAACGCTAAAGCGCGGATACTGTACGTGCTATGATTGGACGCGGAAGCTTGTCCCAGGCTGGCAAAGCATTTACACGGTGCCACGGGGCCCCTGGTGACCCATGGAATCTGTGCAATGCATGTAACCGGCCGTTCTTCTCTTGTGGGGCTCTGCTCTTCTTCTTGTAAAACTACTTGCTGTCTCCTCAAGCAGCTCATTAGACTTGTTGAAGAGACACTGTTGCAGAAGAGCCTTTTGTAGTGCTCATTCAAAACTCGCAAGGCTCCCTGTTTTACAACAGGAAACAAGCTTAGCTTGTTCGCTATCTGCGGACAATGACGAAAATCATGGACATCCACGTCCAGCCTGCCAATCTTGCTGTCGGCTTGGTCGTGGCACTTGTCGCCTACTATCTCGTCAAGGCTGTCACATCTAGCAAGAAGAACCTCCCACCCACTCCACCGGGCGCATTGCCGGTCATAGGACACACGCTTACCATGGCAAAGTCCAAGTATCCCTGGCGAACATTTCAGTGAGTCACAGTCGAGACAAAAAATGTGAAGGGTAGTGTAGGTGGAGCTGACACTCGTTCTCACCCTTTGTCAGTGAAATGTCTACGGCCTTGGGACATCCCCCCGTCATGTACATGAAGCTTGGAACTGCAGATACTATCGTCGTGAACACAGTCCGTGCTCAAGCAGATCTCATGGAGAAGAAGGGAGCCATCTACTCGGATCGACCTCGTCTCATCGTCCCTACCGAGCTCATTTCGTATGTCGTAACTGGCTGAAAGTATGACAGATCGCACGTGACTTTTTGTGACTGACGATCCACCTTACTTGTTTATCTTTTCAGTAATAATCGAAGAGTCGTCCTAACATACTATTCAGATAGATGGCGTAAGATGCGGTGAGTGCTGAGGTCTCCCTTTCGCAGACCTGAAGTCGGGATTTACGTAATTATGCGGGTGCTGACGTGCACAAACAGGAAATTCCTGCATTCGGTCCTCCACGACAAGGTAGCCGCAACCTATGAGCCGATCCAAGAACGAGAATCTAAAGTGGGTGATCCGAAGCAGCCATTAATAGCTCTTCTCTGCATGGCTCCGAGAGCTAACTCGCATTGTCTTCGATCTAGGCTCTGTTGCTGAATTTGCTGAAGAGTCCAGAAGATTTCCAAGATCACATCATGCTTTTCAGCAGTAACATTATTCTTCAGGTGAGTTGTATATATTTTGCCATTACATACGCGACAAATCAGCTTATGCACCGTTTCGCTCTGCAGACGACTTTCAATAGGCGTGCAGAATCTGCCAAAGATAAAGACATTCAGGATCTCTTGTACGATGTCGGAACCTGGATGTTGTCCGCTAATCCCGGCCATCATCTTGTTCACGACTTTCCTGCATTGCAGTGAGTTGCCAAACCATTTATTCACTGTGGAAGCAATCAGTTGCATTCTAACTCCTTTACATTGATACAGCAACTTACCAGCCCCGCTTGCACCATGGAAGGCTCACGGCAAACACCTTCATGAGTTCGAGATGAAACTGTACGCAAGTCTAGCGTCTACGGTGAAACGGCAGATGGAGAACAACGAGAGACCAGAGGTTATAATGCGATGTGAGTGAATACCCCTACTCAAAGTCAGGGGTTAGCGTTGATTGAGGCGGCCATCATGCATTAGATCTGTATGACGGGCAGAAGGAATTCAACTTGGATGATGAAGATGTCCTCTACTTGGCGGGTAAGCCAATTATATCCCGTACGAACATATTTTCCGCAGAGATCTGACGCATCCACATTAGGCACCCTCTTTGAAGCTGGCGCAGATACCACAACATCCACTTTGATTTCTTTGTTCTTGGCTTGCGCTCTTGATCCAGAGGTCTGCAAGAAGATTCAAGCCGAAGTGGACTCATATACGACTGCCGCTCGAATGCCGACCATGGAAGATGCCAGACAGATGACGTACATCGAAGCGGTGTCTCAGGAGTTGCTGGTGAGGGTCTTTATGCTGTGTCGTTCTGCCTAGCGCTTGCAGACCGCTAACTAGGTGTATAATGCCTGATGTCTAGCGCTGGCGCCCAGCTGTTCCTGCGGCTGTTCCTCACAAGGTCATGCAAGACGACGAGTATAACGGCTGGCATATTCCAGGTGGAGCCACAGTCATAGGCAACACCTGGGCAATAGGTCGTGATCCGGAGTTCTTCCCTGACGGCGACACTTTCAGACCGGAGCGCTACATGCCTGGACCTGAGCGAGACAAGATTATGGCCGGACTAGCCAAAGGGCACACCAGTTTTGGACACGGTCGTAGAATCTGCCCTGGTCTTCATCTCGCAGAGAGGTCTCTTGCTGTTTCAATCGCTCAGATCTTCTGGGCATTTGATGTGAAGCCGCTACCGAATGCACCCAAGCCAGACCCGTAAGTCAGGCCTCGTAAAGCTTCGTGTACAGGCAGCAGCTGCTAACGTGGTTTCCGATCTTGCATCTGCACAGGTACAACTTCACTTCAGGCTTCGTATGGCATGCGCATCCATTCCAGGTGTCTGTCACTCCGCGTTCAGCAGAGAGAGAGGCCCTTCTCAAATCCGAGGCCAGCCATGCTTTGGACGAAATGAAGGACCTGTATGCCCATTGATGTGAAGCTCCTGTACTTAGCATGGAGTGTGGTTGGTCAGTTGGCGAAGCTGGCTTGCTACGTTGTCTTCCTTCTCTTTGCTGTTCCTTGCCGAGTCCGATCACGCCTGGAAAATCATACAGAGGCCAGTCAGGCTCTCTGACGAGGCATGATTTCTATAACCATCAGTACATAGGAAGGAAGCTTGAGCCGGCGAAACGCAGCACTGTCTGCGATCGGATAGTCCACAATATATTCGTTTCGGTTTCATTACTGCATATTAATTAAGTTTAACCTGCCAAATCTACATTTTTCTGTCATTCGCGATGGCGATTGAGCGTAAAGAAGTGAATAAGTAATCGATAACAATGTCTACTGAAATACTGTAAGCCTGTCATACGGTACGCAAACCTCCTAACCTGATAACAATCCCAGGGAGACCCATCCTATATAAGCGGTTTATTATACTTTTAGCGGAAGGCCATTTCGGGTAAACTGCTTTGATGTAACACTTCCAGACGCAATGACAAAAACACCTCTTCAATCCGTGAGTACCACCCTATCTCTCGAATATTCGTAGTTACCCGATCCCCGTCTAAGACGCACCACTTGAATGTTAAGCCTATCACGACCTCATGACCTAGCTGAGACTACAGCTGTGATAGCCTCAGGATCAGCTTGTTTCTCCTTGACTCCGATGACTTCTTTCTCGTGGTGTGCAGCGACTAGCTTCTCGACTCTGGCTGATTCACCGGTCTTATTCAAGATACCGATGCCCCACAAACCTGGAATAGCAACGACTAGGGCGAAATAACCGAACGCAGCTGCTGTCCAGAAAGCATAGTTGAAACTCTTGACAAGATTGTCAAGGTTTTCAGGATCTTTCTTAAGCTGATTTTGCTGGACGATGGTGCCAATGACCTGTTTAAAGTTGAATCTCAGCATCAGTAGCTGCACTGACGATCATGCTTAAACCAATAGCGACAAGATAGCTCACATTACCGAAGGCAGGTGCCAACGAGGTCATGACTTGGTATAGACCGCCAGCAGCTCCCATCTCTGAAGGAACGACCACGGAGACGGAATAGAGAATGCTCCTGCAAGATGCGTCCAAAGCATAATCAGATTGATGAACGTCTGAGCGTTCCTATGTAAACTCACGAGGCGTAAACGTAGCAAGCACCGTTGATAGACAGGAAGAAGGCAAACCATTGCCCTCGCTCCCAGTATGTGTCACTATAGTTGGCGACGGCGAAGATGGTAGCACCACTAGCAGCGAAGAGACATCTGCATGGGACGGAAGCGAAAAAGCAAGAGTCAATCATAGCTGTATTCGTTTTCCATCATGCTGATTAGAAGCACGATAGTTCGATTGGAACTAGGCACTCACCCAAGGCAGAAGACAATCTGAGTTGAGATCTTTGTCAACAGATAATTGGCAGAAACACCACCAACAAAACCACCGATAGTCTGGGGTAGGAAACGTAACATGACTTGGATGGCATCTAGTCCTTTGACTTGAGTGAAGAAGAGACCGCAGAAATAATCCCATAGTGCGAAACTCATGAATCTGCAGAAGAGGATCCAATGAGCAACGAACAGCATAAGTGCTTTCACGAGATAAAGTCAGAGAATCCAAAGGACTAAACGTACCCAAAGAAGCCGAGGAAGTTGATGAGACCGAAGCGACCTCTCCGGAAACTAAGAACATAACATAAATGTAAGCATTTAAGCCCGCCAGTCCGACGAACCGTTTGATTTCGAGGTTATTTTCTGACTCACTTTGACATCCTGAGCATGGGAGTATTTTGCTTTCGCTCAACCCAGATCTCGTAGAAAACGAAAGCAGGGAAGCAGAGGCATCCGACGACGAGTAGGCCAACGACATAGCCAGTGCTCCATCCGACCGCAGGGCCTGGTTGATTGAAAGAATCAGACACGACTCTTGGTTCTTCTCGATTCAGCAGGCAGATTCAAGCCACATCTCCATACTTACCTTGAGACATGCAGAAGAGGACTAGCGTCAAGCCAGCAGTAATGATTATAGCTCCAATCCAATCCGGGCCACCAGGAACTTTAGCTTTAGGGTTTTTAGGCGCAGTCCAAATAGTGCAGAAGAACGATAGAGCAGATAAACCAGCTAGAACAGCGAAGATACCTCGCCATTTAATAGCTGATAGACCTGTTGGTAAACCTCCGAAAATTGTACCCATAGCGGAACCGAGAGGTGCACCAGCGCTATCAATGCCAAGGGGAAAAGTAGAAAAGTCAAGGTGTGTAAGTTGAACGTTCAAGATAACTGAAGAATGAAGAGCTGAGCCTGTGAAACTAGCTTACGCATCTGCATGGAGAGAAGCGAAGCAAGGAAGGTCAGCATGTCTGACTCTGGCTTGACTGCTACCGGGAGCCTTCTTTAAATGCAACTTACAGACACCGAGAGCCTTTGATCTGAATAGGTTGCCTTCAATGACTGGCAGGGTGTTTGCGATGACACCGAAACCAGAAGGGATCTGCGAAGATAAGACACGGAAAGGAAAAGGAATGGAAAACAGGTTAGTCTCCACTTCACGAGTAATTGGATGGCGAAGCTGGAAGGAAGAGTTAGACGGTGAAAAGGCGATTCCTTACACCAGCGCATGCACCAATACCCATGACAACTCTGAAAGCGATGAAAGCTTCATAGTTCTTGCATGCGGAACATCCAATCGCCCCAGCAGTATACACGATAGTAGAGAAGAAGAAGATTTCACGATGTCCGAATTGAGTGCAAAGAGGCTACGATGGTGAATGTTCACTGTTTTAGTTGATGAACTGACCAATAAATACCGTCTCTTCTACCTACAATAAAGAGTAAAAGGAGACAACCGGATGTGAGAGTGTAGGCTGATACGATCCATTGAATAGCTGGTGGCGGGAACTCGAGTGCTCTGGAGGGCAGGAGCAAAAGGGGTTGTCAGCTCTCTGATAGAAGCAGGGAGTCGAAGAGATGTAAGTTTTCACTCACTGTGCAATGAATCCGACTACCAGATGATAGCATATTCCTTATCAGCTTCAAGGCTTTCACGGTCAAGAAATGCTCCATCAAGCTTTACCTGCGACATTCATGGACTGAATAGCAGCGGAGCTGGTTGCAAGTGAGGCATTATTAGTATCGAGCATACTAGACAGGAATTAGCCACAATCCACCCACTTTGCACCAGTCATGACGGTCAATCCGAAGATCAGGATGCTGTTGATAGTGGGAAATGATAGTGAGAATAGGGGAACAAGTAGACGCGGGACAGTCGGCGGAGGAGATGTCAGCGGCATTCGTGATGAAAAGGCCGACGTGGAGCCCCGGGTACGTGAATGTTCATGTAAGACGACTCACTATGTCTTCCACTGCGGTGGGACATGGTGGTAACGAGGATGGTATGATGGCCATGACGATGGAAGTCAGGATGGTCAGCTCATGGCGATGCTGATGGCACTGACAGAACGACTCACCATTGGAAGTATCGAGCAGCCAGCATACAGCTTCCGGCCATCGCTGTCGAAGGCACTCAGCGCGGTGCTGCTTGATGAAGCGGACGCCTGACTGTTGTCGCCAGCCTTGTCAGCGCCTAGTGAGGGCAGACCAGAGTGCGAGTCGAGGGGGATGTCCTTTGGTTCATCGGACATGACGGCTACGTTGCTTGCCTAGATATATGTCCACACCTCGTGCTTGTGCTTCAGTGCTTGCTGTCAAGGCTGTCGACGAAGCTTCAAGCTGTCGACGAGTTCGCGATTAGCCGATAAGGATGGAGGGCAAGATAGAGGAGCGATAGACAGATGATAGTGGTGATAAAGAGAGGAGAGGAGGAGAGCAGAGCATCACATCGTTGATACGGTAACACCACTTCTTGCCCTGAGCCGTGCTGCTCGTTCGTCCCGCTACATCCACCTGCGGCCGCGGGGGGCGTTTCCAGGATCCAGCTTCGCAACGCTGCATCCTCAGGAATAGCACCAGCAGCGAATCACACTGCAGAATTGAGCATTCTGAGTAGAATCTTTTCGCTGTCGCATAGACAACCAGGGCAGCGTGAGACGTATCCAGCGTGAGACGTATCATAGATTGGGCATCACAACGCCCTGAAGCTTCTGCTCGCTTCGACTTCGGACACTGACAGTGGCTGTGGACGCCGGACAATGGGAAACAAAGTGTCTCGAAGAAAGGATTTGCTAGATTTCAAGCGGCCAGGGCGCGCTGAACAAGGTCACGTCGCGCCGTGTTTCAGACATGGTAAGAACCCTTTACTATCGTGCATTATCGATAATAATTATTGTTGCGACTGGCAGATGCTTGTTAAGTGTGCTCTGATTGCATGCCAACAAGAACGCCTCAATTGCAAAAAATAGGTAGAGCTTCACTTGCTTGACGACCATGGCGCACCGTATCAATGCAACAGGAGCACCGCAAGACTGCCGTACCGTGCAGCACGTCTATGATATCGCAAAGAATACGAGACCGCCACTACCGTAGGCGAAAGATAAACGCAGGCGAGATAATGCGAATCCTGTCCAGAACGTAGAAGATAGCTAAGTCACGGCTTTCGCACCCCGTTGGGGCAAGTCCAGGATCTTGTCCATCCTGTCATTATCCGGCTATCACGGCAACGAATTGACTGACCCACTCCTATCGCGACCTTATCACCGATGCCATCTTTATGGATTGCGGCATGTTTCTCCGCCCGGCTTTTCGCCGCCGGACTATTTCTGTCAGATAAGATAGACATGATTGTCCGCGATACCGGTACGACAACAAGGTCATGGTTCATGACGTATCAATATTTGAGACTCAGCAAAGGACATGTATTGATGTACAGAGGTGCCAACCCTCGGAGGGAAGAGATTCCAGCCCAAACAAATAAAATAGAGATAGGCTTGCGAATACGGTACCTGATCGCAGCGAATGGCCGAAATTTCCGAAAAACCCACAAGGTCAAGATAGCCTACACTGCAGTCGATGGACAAATGCTATGAACTTACGAGCCCCAGCCAGGAACAACAACCCAGTATGCAGGAGCCAGACGAGCACTACATGCGTTGTAGGCAAATGTCCAGTAGATCTAAGAATGATCAAGCTGCGCGATGCTATTGAAGGGTGCATATGACTGAACAGAGGCATTGCATAGAGCCTATCACAACTGACCAAGCTCCGCATAAGCACGTTTCGGATCCTTGGACAGTGACTTCTACCTTTCAAAACCATAGAAAGCTGAATTTGGAATTTGCAAATTAAGCAAATACACAGCTAACCTCGCAGACTTTCTGTTTGAGATTGTGTGGGACAACACTCTGTTTCTACCAGCTAATTCCCTTCCTCTCCACATACTCATTAGCAATCCTCTTCAAGACTGGATTGAACATGTCCTGTTCAGTTGCACCAGATTCAATAGCATTGATGCAAGCGAAGCCATGCTCGTCCTTCCGTATTCCACGCATAGTATATCTTTGGACAAAAGGAAGCCAGCTTGTCTTGTCATATACGAAACCAACTTGAGAAAAGTAGATCTCTAGACGACCTTGCGCCTTGTCTGCGTATGAAGCTATTTCATTGACCATTTTGCCCTGTTTCGAACGCGTTGCAGTAGAAAGAGGAAGTTTTGGAAAGTTAAGTTCTTCCTATGCTAATAAAACCGCATTGGTGAAACTTACGAATTCTTTCCTGAATTTAGGTAAGATCCAAACAGATGCATCTTGATCCCTAATAACAAGCATACCACCTAACCAAACCAATCTCCAAGGTTTCTCCTTCTTTGGAGAAGCTGTTAATTTCCGTATGAAGCCATCCAAAAAAGCAGTAATTGATCCTTTTGTAACTCTTATTCTTTCTTCTTGGGTTTTATCGGTATGTGAGAGTATACCCAAGCACCTGAAGTATACGGTGATGAGAACATAAAATAGAAAAGTAAGCGAAGCTCCTCTATTGCTGAACAGCTGGCACTACGCGGAACACGGCGAGATCTTTGAAGAGAGCGCCCTCATGTAACGGTGCGGTTTGATCAGCACGAGAGCTTGGGGTGCTTATCAGATCGCACCGTCACATGAGAGTGCTTCTTCAAGAACTTGGGTCGCATGCTTACCAGATCGCACCGTCACACGAGAGTGCTTCTTCGTAGATCTCGGCACTATAGCTTGAGAAGTCCTCATGTAAGATAACCTTCACTTTTGGATCCTCAATCTTCAATGGGCGTCTAGAAAGGGCTACGATAGATGTCACAGATGGGTCCCGTAAACATGCTTCGAGTACACCCCCTCCGATATTACCTGCAGATTGGAATGCGTTATCCACAAACTCAATAAGTCAAATCAAACACGGGAATGTACATACCAGTACAGCCGGTCAGAAGGAGCTTCATCGTTGCTATCTGCTACTGCTATCGATCCCACACCGTCGCGCCGAGGTGGCGTGTAGACCGCAGGACCAGGAATAATCACGTTCGAGCGTCACCCAGGCGTGTGCAGAGAGGTTGAGAGAGATTCAAAAGTCAGAAGTATCGTGAAGTTGTATACCAAGAAACAAGCCAACATGAGCAGCCTGACATGTGCTTGAGGGTTACAGGGTAGATTCAAGTGCCGTTCCTTCAGGACCGATCGATTGCCGGTCGAAAGGCGGCAAAGCTGGCAGGATAAGCCTGTGCATGTGGCATCTTTTGGACGGCATATCATTAGAAGCTGTCCCTCGTTGAGAGGTTTTCGTATGAGTCAATGGCAACGGTCACAATGATGTGCATCGTGCATAGCCTAAGACTGTCAATTATGCAAGAACTGCATATGCATTTTGCGCGCTCTGAGGAACGATAGACATGTAGGTATCCCTTCTAATCGACAAAGAACATTCGCCGCTTTGTACCTTGCAAGCTAGGAATTTGGGATAATTCGCGGCCTTGTTGCAAGCCAGATATTTGGGATAGTGCAGAAGAGTCTCTATCTATAAGAGGACCTCATTTGCGTGACTCTTATCTAATGTCTTGTGTGGGAGAACGATGCAGCTTCTTACGCTCACTTCGGGTTTGACAGTGACGTCCTTTGCGAGAATAGCGATAGAGAGCTTGTCGTCTGATGTTGTGGATGTGCCATCGACTCGAGACCATTGACCAAGCTTGCATCCCTCAGAAACGATCGCGTACATGGCACAAGAGTTTTTCTGTGCAAATGCAGACGTAAAGTGAAAACATAGCTTGTCATTAGTAATTCTTACATATACCAATGCATGTGTCGATTATCGCCCCTCGACATGCTTACCTCAAGAACGGCATTATCGAGAATAAGAGCCTCCTTGACTCTGCATCCATAGCCAATCTTGACACCCGCACCAACAGAGACATTAGGTCCGATTTTTGCGCTAGGGTCGACTTCAGCTGTCTCGTCGATGAAGCAGGGCTCGACAATGGTGGGGCCACTGCGCTGATGAGCTGATCTCGATTTTGCGCTGATGGTGGGTGAGCGTTGTCGGAGGAGAGTGGGGTTGGTAGTCTTGTACGATCCTAGAATGAGAGCGTTGGCTGGAACGGCGGATCTGCACATGCACATCATATCAGCTGAAGTAACGAGCTGGGCTTCTGAACGGGAAGGTAGCAGCCGGTACATACCCAGCCGACTTGATCTGCCTCCAGTAGCCGGGAGTCATGAAGACATAAAGCTTTCTTGCGCTAGCTAGAGGAGCCAAAACATCCTGTTCAAGACGGAGTTGTTCCTCGTCATCCTGATCCGGGAAAGCAAGAGGGTCCTCCTGAACTTTTCTAGTCTTCTCATCCATAGCTGTCTTTATTTCGTCAAAGATAGACTTGTCGAATAGATAAACACCTCCGTTGATCGTGTCACTAATGTACGAATCTGGCTTTTCAACGTAGTGCAAGGCTTGCATGGTTTGAGGATTGGTGACGATGCATCCATATTGCTTTGCAGTCTCTCGAGGCACCTTTTTTAGTAAGAAGTACATTGTGCAGTAATTGTCAGTGGCGGGTGCTCAATAGTTACGAGAATCCAGGAACGTGTGCTTCTTATGCAACGGCTATCGAGTGAACAGACTCACCTTGACACCCATAATGGTACCAACACCTCTGTGACTCTCGTGGAAAGCCATCATCTCGGACAGAGGGTAGGAGAAGCAGATATCGGCATGAATGACGAAGATCTGGCTTGGGTTGCCTTTGAGGATAGCATCTCTGAAGTGGTAGAGACCGCCCGCTGTTCCCAACGACGTATATTCTCGCATGTATCTGGTGATCCAGATACGAATGCTTAGCTTTTCGCCAGGCATACTCGACGAAGCGTCGCTGCGCCTCACCGAATAACAAGGTTGGGAAAGTCGCGCGAAGCATCCTTGACGAAGGGCGCCATGACGGCGTCATCGTAGAAACCAATGAGGAGAACTTCACTGAGGCCATCAACCTTGCTGAGAGCCTGTATGTGATGCCATATCATAGGTCTTCCTGCAATAGGGAAGAGCGGCTTGCTGCATTATGGCCGTTTGTGCGTTAGTGCCTCGCATTCACAGGTGACGCTCGAACGCTTGCAGCGCGACTCACGGAATGTCCAAAGAGAGCGGACGCATGCGGGTGCCCTTGCTGGGCCCTCCAGTGAGGATGCTGATAGTCCGCATCCATTGACAGAATTTCAGTGGATTGTTGAGGTTGCATGGAGCAGGCGGCCACAAGGCACGCGTCCCGAGAAGTGTTGATGTTGGGCACAGAAGGATGTTCCGAATGGTGCACAGCAGACTCAGCAATGACGAGCATAGCAGAATCACAATGCACCCACTCACACTGCTTTGCTGTTGCTCATTCTGGAGACTGACGGTGGATTGAGCTGCAGATCAATGCGGCAGTCGGAGCTCTTCAAAAAGACAGAGATGCTGTTTTTCGAGAAAGAGAGGCGCCTCTCCTCAGGAGCGGACCGACTGCAAGTATAGCTGTCACGCTTAGTCTCATGCTCTACAACGGCACACGCCTATAGATACACACACAGCCTGTGTTTCTCGCTGGTCTCAATGCCTCCAGCGTGCTTTCCTGCCCATTGCAGATGACGTCCGCCAGTGCAGCACCAACTTTGTCTCGACAGCATGAGGTGCAGCCTGAGAAAGCTGCCCATGCTCAGCCTACCATCTTGAGAATCAGAAGACGAAAGCGCGATGAGCACGAGACCCTTGATGCGTTGGGTAGGCTTTGAACAGCTTATCGTGTGAGTTGCTGGAAGCTGACCATGCGGCATCAATCAACCGGCAGTCATTGAGGACGGGAGGCAGAATAGTAACAGACCAGTCAAGAGGAGTAGACAAGCTGGTTCGACAGACCCAGATGTAGCCTCACCTGCTGGTTTCCCTCCATCAAAAGGTAGCTGACCGGTTCTTGTAAACCTTACATAAGAATCATGCTAACCAGTCGTCTGGACACTCGAACAGGCGTATTTCGATTCCTTGAAACAGTCCCAACATCTGCATTTTCTTCAGAGGATTCAAAAAGATCTCTCCGTGACAGAGTGACTTCCCTGCTTCTGCATCCACCTCCCCGACAGTCATCTTCAACGAATCTAGCAGCTAAATCACCTAGAGCCCCAACTCCCTCACGCAGTGCACCTTCAGGCAATCCTTTATTACTAGGCTCGGGACGGCATTCAAAGCTCTCTGCTCCTTCATCCCCGTCCTCCTCTCGAGCTGAGAGTATCCAGATACAAGAAAAAGCTCGTCGACATGCTAGATACAAAATAGTACAGGAGAAACGGTCAATATCCTCATTGAGCGGACAGCCAAGTCGAAACATACACGAGCAGTTTCCGCCAACCATCAGATCGACTGCAAAGACTCCCGAAACATCTTCGGCGTCCGGCTCAATTACAGAAGAGATCAAGATACTAGAAGCGGCTGTGGAGACGGATTCAGATTCGGAAGGCGAATCAAACGATCCTATAGCTCGAAAATTGCATGCATATAGTAGAAGCAAACGGCGGCAGGATGCATTGAAATCGCAATCTTGGCAATCTTCCTCTTCCAGTTTGTCGCGAGAATTGTCTTTCCCAAGTGATCCGTCGAAAGATTCCAGTCAGTCGAAAGAAGAAGACGATATGATGATGAACTTTGTTCCGATGCTGCAAGAATACCTCTCACGTATGTTTAGGTTTGCAGCCTTTTATGGGTTCTTGAGTAAGGCTGATAACATGCTTGTTTATAGTCAATCGCTCGTCTACGCCTGAAACGACGTCAACCCCTCCTGATGGAAGCAATGACGTCTCCCCTCCTCATCCTGGCTTTGGATCCGCTCACGACCTCTCGTCCGGAGATGCAGTAGATTCCGACTCAGAGTGGGTGTACGACGTCTACTATAGAGATGTGGGTACCACTGCTACGTCTCTTCCTACGTCCAATGATGGCGTTGACATCGGAGGAGTAGGCGGTTTCGAACGGATCGCAGCCTTGTGAGTTGTCCTGACCTGGTCTTGGGAGGGGAACATGTGTGCTTAATGACCTGGCTTATAATTAGGACTGGCTTGAATGAAGATGAAGTCTTGTTGGGAGAAGGGGAAGGGGAAGAAGAATCAGACGTGCCCAATACAGATGATGAGGATAGTAATGGTGAGTTGGATGTCGACGTAAACTTTCAGATTGAAAAGGTTAACGTACTAATCTGGAAATTGGTTTCGTTCAGAGGAGGATTTCTATCGGAACGACTATCCTGAAGGAGATGAAGACGCCTCCGAGGAAGATGCCGATTCCGGCATGTCAGAGAGTGACGATGACTACGATTGACCACATTCTATTGATCCGGTGAAGTCTGAGGCCGATTCTGCGCCATGTATGCTTCTACCCGCTAGCCGACTTCCGTCTGTCATGTCTTCCGTACTTATAGTCTACATGTTGTTGTACACCGGATTTGGCAAACGTTAAAGGTGATAGAAAACAGCTTCGACTGAGTCTTCTAAGGGCACGCAAAGAAAACCGGGATGGATGTAGATAATTTGTCATGTAGAACACTCAATGCCTCAGCGAACTGCTGCTCGATCACGTCCGTCGCCAGCTTGCTTTTCTTCGTAACCATTCATGAGATTGTTTGAGTACTATGACCTTCTTTCAGCCATCTTCGGGCTTGTTGTCTTCTTCAAGATACATCTGACATATGTCTGACTGAACCCGAAGATGGTGCACCTTGCTAGAAGCCTTGCTTCCAGGCTCTGGGGAGCTTCGTCAAGATCATGCATGATGGTACGACAGCAGTCGTCTGCAAGAATACCCGCTTCCCTGGAAAACCATGCGGGAATCAGAGTGGTAGATCGCAAGGAGCAGCCCATAAGTCGCCTGGCAGCTTCACTACCGAAAGCCAGTCACAGATTGCGAGTATGTCCCTTCTGAGGTTTCCGAGGGAAGGGAGCTTGGACAATTCACCAGTTGGCTGACTTCCAGGGTCTCATCCTCTAATACCATAGTTTACATCAATTCCATATCGACTAGAGACGCAGCTTCGTCCAGAAGGACTACGGAAAGCTGGTTTACCACCAGCAGCTTTCCAACGTTCTAATCCAGAGAATTCAGAGTGGCCTACATTGGCTTGGAGTTGCCAGTTCTTCTCCATCAATGCTACTCCGCCATCGAGAGTGAAAGCGAAATCGAAAGATCAGAAAAAGAACGACTGGAATACATCACCGTTCCCTACTACTATCCCACGTAAAACAAGACAAGACTTCGGAACGCCCAGCTTAGCTTTAGACCATCTTATTCTTGAAGATAAACGTATATCGTCAGATGAGAAGAAAGCACTACGAGAAGAAAATGCAAGACAGAAATCTTATGTTATGTCCCTCACTATCTATGTTAGCAAGAAAAAGATACATAAGCTAGCTCACGTACGAAACACGATTCGCAAACGCATAAGAGCGGCCATACGTCTTGTCGTACAGGGTGGTATCGAGCCGACTGGTGAAGGAGCACTTAAGAGAGCTGTCACTGGGCCAGCGCATCATCTCCTTCCTGGACATCGTTATATGGTGCAGACTTCACTTGAAGTATATCGCATGCCGATGGACCAGCTGGTCCCGCTGATGGCACAGGCACTCAGAGAGATATATGTAAGCGTTCCTTCAGTGTAGTGATCCATAATTGCAATGAAGAGGTGCAAGGATAGCTTATTCAAATGATTGTGCAGGTTTCGGGCCAAACGCAACTCGCAGACCAAGCTTTACAAGAGGAATGCAACTTGGAACAAATAGCGATGCAAAGCGGGGCAGGCACATCAGATTAGCGAGCATCATGACAAAATAAGTCAAAATCATGCATGCGGAAATCTGCAAGCTCTAGGACTCGCAGAAAAGCAACGGAATCGACCTGGATATACTTGTGCAGTCACGTGCCCTTTTTCGCCACTTGTGCGCCGCTTCATTCAGCCAAAGAAGAGGCCCCTGTTCGCTTGATGGGCGACTTCAACAGACGTGACTGCATTCTTCAGGTCTTTTCCTATGCCTGTACTCTTTTCTGCTCGAACAAGATGGCTCTCAGAACGCAGCAGCGGGTTGTCAGGCAAACATGAAGGCCCAAGTGTCAAAGGACGGAAGTTTCACCAACACGACCAAACAGCAGATCGTGCGCAGGGAGATTCCAAGGTTCATTTCACAGGATAGCTCTCGCTAAACCTGCAGTATGTCTTTATCCCTCCTATGTCTGCGCGCATCAGGGCTCAGGCAGTCATGCGCATAATTGCTGTTCTGTCGTTGATGTCGCGCTGACGCAGGGCCCTCTGGCACAGCAAGGACTTCAAACAGACTGATCGCATACTCGCACCGCAAGAATGGCTCAGCCAGAAGCACCAGTGCAGCGTTAGTACAGTCGTACATCGACTTTGTTCACTTCTCCTGTCGCTGACATGTCTACTGCTGTCCTCCCGACTCCAGCTCTGCCTCCATGGATGGCAACAACTTGGCTCCAGGTCGGCCCATCCAGCAGCACCTTCGTTACTCTCCAATATCCCCAAACATATTCTGGACCGAGTCTTCCTGGTCTCACTTGGCCATGGGTCTACCAGCCTACAGATGCGCTGGCTGGCACAGCTGTCTCAATCATCGGTGGACCAGCAGGCTTGTTAACAGTAGGAGGAAGTTTTGCCACTTCAGGTACGTGCAATTCTGGTGTATGAAGCGTGCAAGACACCAGATTTATCGCCCTTCCAATTCCCTGGTTGTACTAATATGATTGATTGTTATGTCTTTCAGGAAACCCCAGCCCTGCTGCTCCTCCCTCGACTTCATCTCGTCCAACTGTATCCGCCGCACAAAATTCCTTGGATACTTCATCATCCACACCTTCACCGACCGGTGGAAGCACAAATGCCTCATCAAACCTATCCGTCTCCGCCTCTACTAATCCTACTACCTTACCTTCGTCCAACAGCCCCTCTCCTGCCTTTTCAACTGCACAAACAAACAAACCACCCACGCCTTCAGAGGATCCTCTATCTGCTATTTCACTGGACCCTGACCTCAGCACAGGAGCCATAATTGGCCTAGTTCTCGGTGTTTTTATCCTTCTAATACTACTACTCTTTCTTCTATTGTTCTGCCGACGGCGGAAAAGAGCAAGAGGCAGAGAAACAAGTTTTACGATGCTTGACCCAGAGAGTCAACCTGTTGGTGTTACACTCGCTAGAAACGCTTCGGGGACGCAACATCCAGATAGAATAAGCCAGGCTCCGATAAATCCGGCAGCTGTCAGGAATACCAGTCCGCGCCGATACATGGCAGAACGATCCAGTATGAGAGATCTGTCTGCTAGAGATGCTGGTGAGGGAAATGCCTTGATGTCATACGAAGATGAGGAAGAAAGACTTGAAGATGAAGAAGCTCGTATAATAGGACCATCAATCATGCTTCAGAGTCCTGATTCAGGAGCATCCCTGCGCCATTGCCCTAGCAATAATTCTTTGGGCACTACTACGGACAATACCGAATCTACTAGAACACGAGCGAGTCTTATCAGTCAATTCCCTATTCACGACAGGAAACCCAGCGATCATTCGAGTAGAGGAGGACATGAACCAGGTGGAGCAGGCGGCAACGCAGCAGGAGCAAGCGGCTCTCGCCCAGCTGAACGGAAGGATGGATATCACTCTGGATCAGGGAAAAGCGGATCAGACTCAGGCATGTTCTCGTCACCTCCTCCAAGACCACCTAGTCGAACGAGGACTGTCCCTGGTCAGACTCCATCTACAAGCATCGGCCTTGGACGACCGCCTGGCTCGCCGGCAGGACCGCGAGAGCCAAGGCTCGCTTCTTTGCCTGAGCGACCAACACACTCACCTTATATGAGCGTCCCACTGCACCGCAATTTGTCGAATAGGTCAAGTCGAAGTCTGATGGGTGCACCCGTATGGTTGAAAGGCTTCACTTGGTTGAAACCCTTTTTCGACTCTACAACTGAAAATCCATCTGGCCGGATGCACGAAGACGCTGCAAACGTCGTTGATCCAGAACACGGTACAGCCCGACATTCGGAAGATCGATTACTCCCTACTTCCACACCCGTGATGCGCGAAGTGCCACAATATAGACGAGTAACAACGACAGCAGCCGTTTATGATGTGCAAGATCTACGAGATCTGGCTCAGAGACGACCGGCAGGGCAATCGGAAGATGCGGAGATTTTCTCAAATGAAGAAGATTCTGCTAGTGACGGAGAAGAGAGCTCGTTCTTGGAGTCTTCCCATGTTCAAAGCCCACCAACATCAGTGCCCGTTGAGCAAGATAGCAGTGGAAGGTGGAGTCGAGCTACGTTAGGGCAGTAAGTTCAGTCCGAAAAGTCCCTCTTAAAATCCATGTTCTGATGACGCCTCCCTCAAATCTTCCTATCATACTGTGCAGACCGCTCCAGCGCATATCTGCTATTTCTTCCCTATCCCTCACTGACATACCTTCACTCGCGGGATCAATGACTTCCAGCGCGAGACTGCAAGCAAAAAATCGACGCTCCCGCTCTGGATCGCGATCTGGTAGTTCTCACAAATCACCACAGAATTCTCTAAGTCGAGCTACTTCTCGAGCGAGTATGTCATCACATAATCATTCGCATTCAGCCCGCTCAAGAAGCGGTTCTGGTTCTGAAGGAGGTCAGATGGGCAGCAAAGCCTCAAGCAGGCGTAACAATAATTCGTCAAGCGGATCAAACGCTTCCTCCGGACATGGTAGCCATAGATCTGTAAAATCAGGAAGAACGGCACTTGGACGCGTTATGGAAGATGGAGAGGCTGTGCCTCCCCTTCCGCCGAAACCATCAGCTTACGCTTAAATAGCAATTGTGAGAGGGAAAAGCCTGAAAACCTTCTTCAAATGCTTTGACCATATCAAGACTGCAACATTAAACGGACACATATCAAATTTAATTGGCTTTTATTCTTTTCTAAGCCCTTAATTGCAAACTGGCCTTTTTGGATAGAGTCGTTTCCGAAGCCATGAATATCACATTGTTGGCGTCTACTAAAGACGACCGGTGATGATTCAGACACTGTATTGCGTAATGCACTTGAGCCTCTAGATACAATCCTTTAGTAATCAAGTCTATATTATCTATCTAGAATCTACCACGCCTGTCATGACTTCCTCAACTCCAAACTTGAGGTTGAGCAGCTGTTTTTTGAACTTTGCTCTCTTCTGCATTACTTTGCATCATTTCCTCCTCTAGCCGAGCTTCAGGCGTTGACGGAACGTTATCGATCTCAAAGATCGAATTACCATTATCCAATGTTTCTTGTTTGAAATGTTCATCTGATTTTTGCATCCCTTTTAGACCCCATTTATGTAACATAGCATTATCTTCATCCCATCCATTAGTAGGAGTAGTCAACATACGATCACCAGTGAAAATAGCATTTGCACCAGCCATAAAACACATTGCTTGTTCTGATTCAGTATAACTTGTTCTACCTGCTGCTAATCGGATGATAGAAGTGGGAAGAACTATACGCGCTGTTGAGATTGTTCGAAGCATTGTTTGAATAGTAGTGAACTCGTTGTCTTGTAGTGGAGTGCCTTTGATTGGAACGAGGGCATTGACTGGGAATGACTCGGGTGGTTCAGGGAGTCTTTCACAGGAAATAGGACGAAGAATATAGAGAGTCAGATCTCTTTGATGACTCTTCTTAGTAATACATGCCTCACTAAACTCACTGGCTCATCTCCCAAATTAGTCCCACTCGATCCTCCGCTTTCTCGCCTAACCCAATAATACCACCACTGCATACCGAAATGCCTGCACTTCGTACGTTGTCGATGGTTTGAAGACGTTCATCGTAGGAGCGTGTTGTAATAACTTTTGGGTAGAACTGCATAGTAAAGATGCCATTGATCAGACTAACAGCCTTCCAGCCAGTACATGTAAACTGATATTTAGCTCCAAGGCAGGTTGACTTACCTCTCGAGATGTATCAAGATTATGGTTATATGCTGTCAAACCTGCTTCTTTCAATTGCTTTGCTTGTTCGGCATTGAGCATACCGAGTGTCGTACACACTTCCAAGCCCATGCCGCTGATGAAGGGACAGAAACATCAGCATTCTGTATACGCAATGATGCAGCAAGGAAATTGGGTAAGCTCTCACTTTATTTCCTTCACCATCTCCAATATACGCTTGAAATTAGTTTTCCGTCCATTCATATCACGCCAAGCAGCGCCCATACAGAATCGCGTTGAACCGTTTGCTTTTGCCCTTCTAGCTTCTCTGTGGGACGCGCGCATAAAAGCATTGTCAGTTGACATTCGACACCAAGAGGAGTTGTAACACTCGTATATTCACTTCAAGACTGGCTCAATATCCATCAATTTTGTCGCTTTTAAGCCAGTTGGGTTCTTGCTTGATTGCGAGCAGTATGAGCAGTCTTCCGAGCAGCCTCCGGTCCTGTCGAGTATAGTACAATACAGTCAGTCACAGCAAGCAGCAGGGCACTAGATTTGGGGTCAGCCACGCACTTGATGTTGAGAAGAGTACACAGCTGTATCTTGCTTGGGTCATGGTGCTGTCTGTGTACAGTAGCAGCTCTGAACATGAGCTCCATGAGCGGGGCGTCGTAGATTCTCTGGACCTGTTCTCGAGTCCATCTCTTTGGGGCGGTTGAAGTTGGAGGAGCAGCGTCGACTGCTGTGGCCAGACGGCGTATGGCACCACGCGCTGCTGCCATGGTCGCTATGTGCTTGTATGATTTGGATGGATCGCGAAAAGGTGATGGACTGCCTCGTTGAGTCGGCGTAGTGGATGAGCTCGATCACCTTTATAAGACGGGCAATGTTTGATAAGGTGGGACGTTACATTTGCAGACACCGCAAGCTTGGTGTATGCTATGTATATGTACACCGTAGCATCCGTATCGTTGACTGTAGCTCGCTCTAAGGTCAACTCTCGTCTTCCCAACAGGCTAAGCCATAATAGTCTGGACGTGTTACGGGAAACCCAATCAAGTAGACCGTAATGAATATGCATTGCAATCAAGTCTATGCGTTATCAGCTACATGCTAAGCACTCCAATCATCAAGTACTCTCCACTGCTTTCACAAAGTTTGACCATTCCTCCTGCGACAAATCCGTCGGTATCCGTTGATCATCCTTCAATTCCTTCAAGAGTATCCTAAGTTGATCCATCTGTTCTTTCGTAAAAGCCTTGTCCTCTCCATCTCCATCAACTTTAGCTAAAATACTAACTAAAGCATTGATAGCTTTATCGCTATAATCAACATCTATTTCCTCGATTTCACCATTTTCCCCTACTGGAATAGCAGTTTGCTTGCTTAACGATTCAATCAAGGTAGTTTGAATACTGGCTTCTTGTGCTGCTTTATTATGTTTTATAGCTTCTGATTTTGATGATGAATGAACGAAAAGTGATTGTATCAAAAATGCTACTTTACGCCTTAATGCGATTGAAGGATCTCTTAAACCTGATGCTAAGGCATTCCATCCTCCAAGTTCAATGAAGCGTTCTTCCGCTGGTGGGTTGTGTCGCAGTAGACCTGAGATGGTATATACTGCTTTGCTTCTGATGTCGGATGAGGAATCATGTTGGAGTAGCTCAAGTAGTCGAGGAAGGGGATCCAACGCAAGGAAAGCTTCCTGTGATTTAGGGTTGTTCTGGAGGGGTAGGTAGGAACGCTTAGAATGTCACAGACGAATTCTTGTAAAGATCTTAGCGACAACTCACCTGTATGGCTGTACCTAACACCCAGCAAGCTTGCAGACGCATCTCCTCTTCAGGGTCGTCGAGGAAGTCAGTGATAGGACGCCACAGGTTCATGTTCTTCATGTCTGAGGAATAACAAGTGTCAGCGGCATGATCGTTGAAGGACGGTTAGAGATGTCCGCTCACCATTCGCATTGTCCATATTCTCGACAAGCTAAAGGACATGAACAAAGTACTGGTAAGTCACTTGTAACGTAGTTCTTGCTTATGGCTAGTGACCCACCAACTCCAGCTCATCCCATATGTTCAGCTTCTGCTCTAATGAGAATTGCCCTTGGCTTTTCAGATCTCTGACAGCTTCTAGCATACGCTGACCATCAGATTTGCCCATAATTGCGTCGAGTACACCTGGATCCAGCTTGTTGGAGGAAGAAGTGGTGGCGGCGGCTGCTGATGATGATGAGGATGATAAAGGTAATACTGCGCCAGTGCTGGGAGTAAGGGAGCTCCCTGAAGTCGAGGTAGGTGCGACTGCTGTAGATTGATCATGATCCCCTGCAGGCCGAGGTGAGTTTTCGGTGCCTTGAAGATAGAAGTCACGTTTGCACGATGTAGAGTCAGCATTTTCAGAACAGTAGCATATGTAGGAAGATGAGGACTTACTCCACCGCAGCAGGGCTTCGAGATTGCGATTCATTGTGAGTGTGTGGATGTATCAGTTGTAGTATGATGCACCACTCAAATGTACGGTTGATGTAAAGTAGACCTCCATCCATTATTTCGCACGCTTTCCCTCTTGCGTTCGTTCCAGAATCATCATGAAGGATCGATAGAGCACCACCGAGACAAGCAGACAAGCAGGAGGACCGCTACTACCCCGTGTACAGCACACAACGAGGACACACCTCAATGCCCTCGTGGGCTGCGAGGACTCAGGCGTCCTTGTCGAGCAGCAGCAATGACACTCAGCACGATCACGCGCATCGCAGTGCTGCTGCCCACGTTTCAAGTGGCAGTCGCAGCACAGGCAATGGAAAGGGCAAGGAGAAGCAGCATATGAAGAGTGCGAATGGACTGCTGCCGGGTATCTCATCCTTCAACGCCGCTTTCGACAGCCAGCCCAGCATGCCTAACGGGAGGGCTGTAGTGACAGGCGCCGGAACAAAGTATTATGGCAGTAATGGAGACAGCAGCAGTAAGGCTAGAGTTACCACAGCGGAGCATGAGGAAAATGATGATGAGGAGGACGATGATGATGAAGAACGAGCGTCATCCATCAATGACTGCCAGATATCCCCCGAAGACGCTGAAGCCCTGCTATGGGATGCTCAGGTGGGTTCCAGTCGCTTGTCTCCCGAGGCTAACTTACCTGCCTGTCAAGGTCGGAGGAATGCATTCCTTATCGCGAAAAACTGACCGACAAACTTTCCTTGCTCCTTACACATCCCAACTATGCTGCACAGATGGCTCTCATAGGACATCAATATCAGACTGCAGTCTCGTGCATGACAAAAGCCGCCAATGCTGGAAGTTCAACAGCTTGCTTGTCGCTAGCTAAGTGAGTTGGGTTGGCTTTCAGGGTCACGTCGGAAAGACTGACTGACTTGAATCCGTTACTCTCCTCCAGCATCTACCATAAGGGATTACCATGCACTAACCATGCACACAAGCGCCATGTCGTCTCGCCATCCAAACTCATAGAAGGAAGTATATCAATCGATCAGTCCAAGACTGCAGCGTATACACTGAAAGCGCTCGAGTTGGAAGCAGCCAAGCCTTCATTTGATGAATTAGATCTGGAAGTATTAGCGGATGCATCCCTTTTATTGTGCAATATGTTCAGATACGGCAAAATACGGCCAAGAGATGCTGCTCGTATTACTGGTTCATTGAGAGAGTTGGGAGTCTCGCCGACAACAACAACACCACGCAAGTCAATCTCATTTCTACATCCTCTACTTGAAGATCCCTCCGCTCCTCATCCTCTGTCCGCATGGACTCGTGGGGGTCATGTAGCTACTGTCTTAATCGAGCGGTTAGAGGCCCCTTTGCGAGACAGAGGTATCACCTGGGCGACTCGTGAAACAGAAGACACACTAGATGTACAAGCAGACCAAGCCACTTTAGATGATCCGACCATTGAAAAGCTGGAATGCAGTCTCGTTTGTCTTTACTATATCACTGCTTTAGTGAAAGGTGTCCAAGAAGGACCCGATGCTGTACGAGATTCAATACAGGCTTGGAGGCGATTACTATCTTGTCATTCTACTCTTCAGGATCTACACTGTAGAAATCACAAACCGAAAGGAAATAAGAATGGTGGACCACCCAGTAGGCAATCATCAGGAGGAGCTACTTCAAGTATTATTGAAAGTTTGGTAAATAAAGCGGAGAAACGTCTCCAGCTTCTAACGACGGCTGCTAGAGAGCAGCGAGTACAATCGCCCTCTTCTACTGCTACTATTACGACTAGCCCTCGATATCCTAGTCCGCGAGATATCCTACTTCGACATGATACAGGTGAATACTCTGGTTCCTCATCCCTCCTCAGTCCAACCTCGGAATCGAGTATCAATTTCGATCCAGTCAATATGGATTGTGTCAAAGATAGTGATAGTCCTACTTCACTTGCTCAAGCTTCAGAGAAGTCCGTCGAATCATTGTGTAGTTGCACGCTGCCTACCCCACTCTCATCCAAATCGCTTCAATCTCCACCCTCACCCGTCCAGAGGATTCAAACTCCTCAAAAGAAACGTGCTGCTAAGTTTGCTATACACGATAGTCCGGGTTCGATTCGATCTACCCTTCCAATGCACAGAGAAGCTCAAACAGATTCCCCTAAACGACATACTTTGAACAACAAGAAATCAGTCCCTGCTAGTCTTTTTAGAGGCTTTCAGAATTCAAGTCGCTCGAATCTGCGTCAAAGTCTAGCTGGACAATCTATGTCTTCTTCCCATTTATCATTAGCGGACATGGCGTCTTCTGTATCTTCTTCTATTGCTCCTAGCACAACTCGAATGAGATATGGAGACTTAAGGAGGCCGCTACTGGATAGAAAACCATCACAGCTTAGTTTGGCGGCTAGTAGTTCTACTTTTGGACGTAGAGCTTGGAACACCAGCTCTAGTACTGCTGCTCCTATCAGTCGAATCTCCAATCTTTCTTCAGCTTCTTTGCATACATTGGCACCTACTACGGATCGACAATTAGCCAAAACAGACGTGTCTAGTCTACCTCATGCTCAAGTTCAGACAAAAGCACAATCAGGTGCTGCTCATTATCTATCTTCATTGAGATCGTCCACTTCTTCCTCCTCCTCCCAACGACCAACAACGTCCCACTTGTACACGGGAGGTTTCAGAAATGCACTCAGTTCACTATCATCATTCTTCACTCCAAGTCATTTACCTACCCAAGTCGAAGAACAAAGTAAAGCGCAAGCTCAACTCTCTAAAGTCGTAGACCAACACAATGCAGAGTTGGAAAATTTCATCTGTTGGGAGGACGACCGTACAAGTTCTGAAGAAGAAAGTTTACATTCTGGTTCTCCTAGTGACAAAGCTCACGATGACAATGATAGCAATCATGCCATCAATGGTCTGGACGCAGAAGACTCGAAAGATCAATACAGGCCTTCCTTTGCTGGACAAGGAGTTCATTATGAGGAATCTCCTCGTTTATCGAGACTTGCAAAACATTCGGATTCTACGCATCAAAGACCTGTATACCCTCTTTCAACGAGTATTTCCTCCTCGTATTTACATTCATCTTCTCCGACGTCATCCCCTCATCGTGCACGTACTCCTTCGTTCCAACGGGATGCATTATCAGCAGCTACACCTACGAAGAGTGCACTCAAACACTCTACTACTGGACCAAATCCCTCCGCCGCTCATCAGGTGGGAGAGAGTGATGGAACCGTCCCGCCTCAACAATCTACACCTAGCAAATCTAAATCTACCAAGATAGATCCCCTGCTTGCGGCACTCGAAGCGGCTTCAAGAGTAAATGTAAAAAGCAAATGTGCAGTGTGTGGAATTCAAGGTATTAATTTCCCTAAATGTCATCGATGCGGTATGACGTTTTGTTCGAGGGATTGTAGAATGGCTAGTGGTGGTGATGCTGGAAAGCATATCTGTCAAGAACAAACGACGGAAACGACAAGTTAGCTTGTTGTTAGAGATGTATATCATTCATTTTGAAACACGTACGATTAGAGTCTAGGCTTTGGATACGATCAACATACCTCGCAGTAGATGTAGCATAGCTTTTCTTTCCATGCTCCACATGCTTATTCACAAATCCTGCTACTTGTTCCTAAACACTTGCTCCCATGGCCATGTTTGTCTGAGTCTACTCTGAGCGAGGCTTCCTGCAGAGTGTGCCTTTTCCATTGCGGAATAATCTAGTAGAGTATATAACGTATGCGTCCCTAATCTTCCTTCTTCCCACCTTTGGCTACCCAGCCTTCAGGCCATCGCTGATCGTCTCCTTGAGCAGCTACATCTCGCACACCAGGGTGCTCATACTGATCCAACATCTTCTTGCCTCGTCGAATCATGTACTCTATCGTTGCAGTGTCACGTTTCTTGATGCCACCCCCGAGAGCTTCCGAGCGAAACTGATGTGCTACGAATTGATACCAGTTGGAACGAGTTTCCTGTTAAGCAAGCCGATCCGATTTAGCTTCATTATATAGCGAACATGCTGTCTGCGACCGTGCAACATGCATATATTGGGAAAGTAGACCTACGACCGGCTTGGAGGCTACGAGCTTCAGCGATCGCCGATAGAGTCGCAGAACCTCGCGCTGCAGGCCTGAATGTCTGGCCATTGATTATTCTGCTTGTCTGGAGATGCTTATGATGCTATTGTTGCATTTGTGAGCTTGAATCTGTTTCCGTGCCACTGTATGAATGTACAGAAGAGAAAAGAAGCTGCGAGCCATGACGGTCGCTTTTCCACCAAAGATCAACTGGACCGACTCGACTATGCACACTCGCTGACCCTGCAGACAGTGATGCAGGTCCGGATGCTCACTGCTCCAGCACCGCTCACAGGATGGCTGCCTCCTCACCAGCCAACGGCGTCAGTGCCGATGCGCCGTCATCGTCAAGCACACCCTACGCGTCCATACTGGAATCGCTAAAGCAGTGGCGTGAAAATCCAGAAGACACTCAGCTCGACAAGCGAGTGCAGCAGACGTCTTTAGAGTGGCTGTTATCACAGGAAGACCAGCACTGGTTCTGTAGTAATGAAGGAGCACGAACATCCGATCCAGACTATAAAAAAGCACTTTTCGACATTGCGACTTTCAACGTCCGCTTGATCGGCTTCAAATCAGCAAATAAGGTTGCTGACTGGAAAAAGCATGTCGAGCACCAGATTCAACACTGCCATTACTGTGTCAGAGGATGGATTAAGGCACAGAAAGATCTAGGGCCTCGCTATTTGAGGTCTAAGTGGCCCGAAGCTGCCGTTGCCAATTGGTACCAATCTTTACATTCTCGCGAGGTTGCTCGGGTCAAAACAGCCATTGTCGATCCTGGTCTTTCATCGCAAGCTCAAAATCTCCTACTCTACAACATTCTTTGTGATCCAGCGATCTACTCTGATGCCGAAGTTGCCGGCCTCTTAGAAACACGCCTCTCAGATGCCGCCACATTCGAACAGTCTCTACCCCGAGATATAGAAACTCCGCCTGGTATAGTACCATGGCTCGTCAGTTCTAAGAAGTCCTTAAGCGAATGGTCATCACAGCTTCTGTCCCTTCGACCGCAATTGACCCTAAAAGAGTTCGAGAATAAAGACCTCGACATAGCAAAGCCCGTCTTCGCCCTCTTCGAACACATTACCAAGCGCGACAGGCAAAAGTCAAACGAGACATCGATTAATGTTTCTCATGAATCACTCTACACTACGAATGAGAGAACATTCTGGTATGGACTTGAACTTGTACTGGAATGGCTATCAGACGAAATATTCAGGACTCATCTCACCGGAGGGGGCAGGACCGTCGACATCATGCGCATTGTTTCCGGTCATCTAGGTGATAGAGGCGCACAATGGATAGAGGTTGTGAAATGTTTTCGCACTATCCTCGAAAGATTGGACACCAAAGCATGGAGCAATTTGCTGGATACGACTATTAAGACGGAAGGAGCTCAGACGGATGGCGACAAGGTTGATGCGGGGTACGCCGGTGCGCGCCTGCACGACGCGCTGGACAATAGTCAGTTCTTAGCAGAACTTCAGCTAGCCAAGGAAGCTTCCACGACTGAGCAAGCATCAATCGAAGAAGCACTCTTTGGATGGATCTACTATTTCTTACGGTCACTTAGAGCCTCTCGCTTTTTCCACCCCTGTTTTTCTATCGTCTGCAATCGTCTTTTAGATGAATATGGCTCGAAGGCACTTTATGACGATGATACCCGTATTCGTACCCTCAAAGCAACCTTCAAGGTCTTCAACCTGGTATTCAAAGAAGATGAAAACGATCAAGAGAATGGTGTGACGTGGCTCTATAGGCGGAGTACACTGCCAGACCTGGAAAGACGAGCAACCCTCATCGCCGAAACTGCTTTCAAAACGGTACCGGGTTCCAGCTCGTTAGGAGGCAAAGCAGCCCGAGTAGCTCAGTCGCTAATCCACATTTTGGCTAATGCGGACAGCCGAGCCATTCGGGACTCTGTTTACAAGCTAGCGAGCCTCCGCGAAACATTGAAGAATGGGCAGAAGGTTCCAGCTATTATAGAACATTCGCCTCTGGTTTGCCAGGAGTTATATACACGGAGTGAGACCCAGCTAAACCTCAGATTCAGTACGGCAGGGGCTGCAGGTTTTATAAAAGCATTGTCAACTTCAGCCCACCTCCCTCGACTCAGCTCTCGCGCATGGATCATCAAAGATACTGCTTTAATTGATAAATATATCAAGAGTGACATGAAGACAGTGAATGAGCAGAAAGAAAATTTTGCCAAACCGATCTGTGGCATTCTCCGCTCATTGGCAAATGAAGATGCTGGCACTATACAAGACTTTCTGAAGATAGATGGCGTAGCTGAAGCTATCATGATCCTGGTTCTGTGTCCAACCGAATCGATAGCGATGCAAGCACAGTCAGTCCTCAGACAAAGCTACGATGTTTCCGGTCGAATAGAGTGTTTGCGAGCTTTGATCGAGAAGTATCCAGAAGCATCACTCAAAGGTGTTATAGCGGCTCTCCGCAGTTTCAGAGAGAACGCAAGTCATCTTCCAGAAGCATGCGCACAAGCTAAGCGACTTGTGCGCTGCTTGACAGATGTCATAACGGTTCTATGTGATCCCATTGACGTGATGATCAGAAACGAACAATGGGTGGAACGCAATAACGCCAGAACGCTGATCTCAAAGTTATGGAATTTAATGTGTAACGATATTGCACTTATCTTTGAGAAAACTGAACACTGGGCACCTGCCTTCGAAAATGAAGAAATGACTACATGGGTGAGCATCAAAGCACAGCTTGGACTTGCGAACATTGCTGACTTCCCCTCATGGTCGATAGATGCGGGATGCCCTGATCTTTCTGAGAGAAATGCTAGATGAAGTTCGCACTTTCGAAGCTGCTGCGACTGGTACATCTTTCACATCTGACAATCCAACGCCAAGAAAAATGTCAAGCAGAGGTCGACAAATGGTGGAAGCACTGAATGAGCCATTAGTGAAAATGACAGCATGGCTACGCTTGAACGACCGTGACCTACTAGAGCAAACCGCCAGCGTGACTGTGCAGCTTGTAGAACGGTTTGCCAAAGCAGGCATATCCGTAAGCGAAGAAGCCGTGAAGCGGATTCGCAGACTAGCCGATAAGATGAAGGACCCGAAAGCTCGCAAAGAGCAGCTTCTCAAGCCAGAACAGGTTCAGGCTATGATTGGCGCGCTCGCCAGACATCCTGATTATGCCGATGAACTGCTACATCTCGTCAATCCGGCCAATCGAGATGCACAAAAGGAGCAATGGGGAAAGCTGCTGAATGGCAAACCCTCAGGTAGTACAGGGTCAGCCGGCAGATCTGGTAAATCGACGCCCATTGAATTAGATTCGGATGAATCCAGCGACACTACACCCCATGTAAAGTCATCTGCGAAAACCTCCAGCCTTACTGCTTCTTCAAGTACTACAAAGAAAGCCATCATGTCTCAAAAGTCGTCTACTGCGTCACACTTACCCTCAAAGCCTGGTACCTCATCATCCAGGCCTGGTCTAGCTGGAGCCAAGAACTTGCCAGCCAAACCCGCAGCTCGGTACAAGACTGCACCCACACGGATGAAGAATGCCATATATTCGCATGCTGCAATGCGGGCTGCCCAAGGGCACACCTCTAGCGATGATGATTCGGAGGATGAGAACTATCAGCGTGCAGGCTTGGCTGGATTTGAGCCAAGTAAAGCGGGCACAAGTCGTGTCACCAAACCAACGCATATTTCACAGACTGCCGAACAGCGCAAAGCGAAACTCCTCGATTTGTCGCTGAATACTGTTCAGGAGGTGCAGCAAGGACAGGGTGCACGACGACGGGGGCAGCGGATCATGACTGCTGCTGATCTAGCTGTGCAGTCACAAAACAAGGCACGCATGCGGTACAATCCAGACTATTCAGACCTCCACCGACGGATACTGCAGTGGAATTTGAATCAATCGGGCCCAACACCCGAGCCTTCGTTCCGTTGGCCTCAAACAATACCAGCCTCTTTCGAAGATGTCGATGAGTATATCAACACCTTTCTCCCTCTGCTGCTTCTAGAATGTTGGAGCGAGGTCATCACCGCTAAAGAAGAAATGCAGAGTGGTGATTCGGAGATTGAGCCTTTCACAGGTCGTCTGGCCGGCAGAGTAAGCGTGGATGACTTCACCGAAATCTTCATAAGCGTGGATCGTCTTGGCGAGCGCAGTGCAATCTCCGAAAACGATGTTATCGTGCTCAACGGCCCGGCGCAAACCATCGGAAAGATACATCAAGTGATCAGAAAACCTCAAAAGATTGATGTGGTTATTCGATGTCATTTGGGTAGGGACGATGGGTCGGTCAGTCGAGCTTTGATGAACGGTACAAACTGGTCCATCCGAAAGTTGTTCTCGTGAGTGTATTGTTGCACAGAAGGCTCTTTATCTCACTGCTGACGTTAATCCTTGCAGCTTGAGTACTGTACACAGGGAATATGGAGGCCTCATGTCCATGCCATATTATGATCTTTTGGACGAGATCCTGCAGCCCTCTCGTCACGGGAAGCCGGATATTGACGATATATTGGTAGATCGAGCCATGAAAGCCTACAGAGTGAACAGGCCTCAAGCGTCCGCTATCATAGGCGCTATGTCTACCCTTGGCTTCACCCTCATCCAGGGTCCCCCCGGTACAGGCAAGACAAAAACTATTCTAGGATTGGTCGGGGCTGTCATATCCAATCGGGGCAAGAGGGCGACCGGCACTAATCTCGGCTCAGGTGGAGGGGAGAAGATGCTTGTCTGTGCTCCAAGTAATGCCGCCGTCGATGAAATCGCAAAACGACTCAAAGATGGTGTATACGATTCAGAAGGCCACAAGTTTGTGCCGAAGGTCGTCCGTGTAGGAGCGGAATCAGCTGTGCACATCAGTGTCAACGACATCTTCATCGATACGCTGGTTGACAAAGCCCTCGGCGGCACCTCCGGTAAAACATCCGCGGGAGAAGCACAGGCAAACATGGCAGCTGTTCGGACGCAGTTGCAGACCTTACGAGCAGAGCGAGATGACAAGAGAAGCGAGAAAGCAAACATCGCCGGTAATGATGCGCTATTGAGCAAGCTTAATAGCGAGATAACAAGTATCACTCAGCGCATCAACGACCTGGGAGAGCAGCTAGATCGCGAACGAGACAGGCTCACTCAGTCTAACCGAGCTATGGAGACATCGAAGCGGAAAGCAAGGGCCGATATCCTAGCTAGCGCAGATGTTATTTGCACGACGTTGTCAGGTGCGGGTCACGATTATCTGGCCAATTTCGACTTCGAGACCGTCATCATCGACGAAGCTGCACAGTCTGTAGAGATAAGCTCTCTGATTCCGCTCAAATACAATTGCCAGCGGTGTATTATGGTAGGAGGTATGTCGTGAATCTTCATCTCCGCGGTCGATGGGTGTACTGATCTGTCGGGAGATACTAGACCCCAACCAGCTTCCGCCAACTGTGAAGTCGAGAGAAGCCACGAAGGCTGGCTACAATAAGTCTCTGTTCGTGCGTCTACACACAGCAGCTCCCGATGCTACACACCTGCTATCTATACAATACCGCATGCATCCAGATATCAGTTCTTTCCCGAGTAAAGCATTCTATGAAGCGAGACTGGCAGATGGTCCGAATATGGATGTCAGCACTCGTCAGTCGTGGCACGATTCGACGGAACTCTTCCCTCCTTATACTTTCCTACATGTGCGTGGGTCGCGCGAGGAGAAAGGCAAGCATCACTCCCTTCTCAACAAACAAGAGGCAAGTGTTGCAGTAGCGCTTTATGCGCGATTGGTTCAAGAATGCAAGGGTGTAGATCTTTCGCAAAGAGTGGGCATAGTCACCGCCTACAAAGCCCAAGTTGGGGAGCTTCGCAAGCAGTTCAGAAACCGTTTCGGTCAAGAAATCCTAGACAAGATTGATTTCAACACCGTAGACGGCTTCCAAGGTCAAGAGAAGGATATTATCATTCTATCCTGTGTACGAGGTGGCACTGCAGACGGGACGGGCATTGGTTTCCTGTCAGATGTTAGGCGTATGAATGTCGCACTGACTCGAGCCAAGTCGTCTCTTTTTGTCCTTGGAGATGCGAAAGCACTTCAGTCTAATGAAAATTGGCGCAAATTAGTCGAAGACGCTAAAGAAAGAGGCGTCTTACGTGAAGTCGACCCTAACTCGTTCGCCCTTCGAGCAGCAGTGCCGGCCCAAACATCGACTCCAACGAAAAAGACAACAACTAAAGGCAAGAAGAGGGAAAGCGATATATCAAAGTTTGCAATCCTTCCTGCTCCTGAGGGATTGATGAGGCCGAGTGAATTAGCTAAGAGCACTTCGGGCTTGAATGCGTCAGAGGGAGGAAAAACGAATATTGGAGTCAAGAAGCGCTTACTAGACAGTATGAAAGGTGAAGATGATCGAATAGGTGAGACTAAACGTGTGAAGAAAGAGGAAGATACTGCCGAGCTTTCCTCGAATGCTGGAATGGCGTTCACTAAACCAGTCGTTAAAAAGGAAGATTCGCCTGAAGATGGCCAATTGATGGAAGGCGTACAGCAAACGGATCCAACACCTGCCTTCCCTGTCACAAATGGTCAGAAAATTCCAACTCGTCCGCCGGAAGTCAAGACAATGCCCGCTTCTAAACCTTCTGCAGCGATACCACCTCAAGGACCGCCGAAGTTGGTAGCACCCGGTAAACCGAGCAGTTCTATGTTTATACCCCGGAAGGTGAGTCAAATTGATTTGATATACAGACTTTGGAAACTTTGATTTTCTCGTACTGAAAGTGTATCTGCTGCTCTTTCTTTAGAAACCTCCCGCTGGATCAAAGCCGGGCGGTCCTCCCAGGAAATTTCAGTAAAGAGAAAGAAAGTGAATTGAGTAGTAGAAAAAGCAAGTATTTCTGTTTCACTCGCACCATTTTCGTTTTCAGCGTTCTACCGTCGTTAAGAGTAGTAGCAACACAGCGACAGAATATGTCTGCATTATTACTATCTAAGCAACGAAGTTGCAGCACGAACATTATTTGTTGTCACGAATAGTATTCAAGCAAATCAAACAAAGCGTAATTGCAAGTCATATTCCTCATCGTCGCTTTAGCCGCCAGCGATCGCAGAGCGATCTGTTCAATGGCACCTGTTTGTCTGCAGAGCTCTACAAGGTTGAGCTACCACGCAGCCGACCCAGCAAAGTACAAACGGCGAGGCGCAAGTCGAGAAGCGTCGAAAGTCGGATCCTAAACTAACGTCATTAGGCAGCTTGACCCCATTCATGTGCAGTCAATCACAGAAAGAAATGAAAAGTTTGAAGCATTGATTTATACACGGCGCTGGATTTGAAAAAGGGAAACAAAGTTATGATACAACAAACGTTCATTTCCGATGCAAAAAAGCTTTACGGAATTCCGCTTCGATGTGGCTTGGGCTAGATGGTGAATTTGTAGGGGTCGGACGTAGGGATGGAATGCCTGATGTGTTTGACATATAGGAGTAATGTGATGATTGATAGCACGAATAAAGATGTAGAGCGACTTGCTTTCTTTGGAAAAGGAAGGAATAGAGTAGCTAAGACATTTTGCTTCAGGGAGTTGCAACTTTTTATCTTGTAAAAAACCATGAAGCTAACTTCGGATGTTTTTGGTATCCAATGCACACTTTCCTCTGGTTCACATCTTCCCCCTTCCCATGACTGTGATTTTCGTGCTTGCATAAAGAATCTGATTCATCTTGTTTACGGCATTTGCGAGCCTAGCCTTCCATTGCCACCGTTCACTGCAACTCCATTCCTTCGACTGATTCATCTTCTCCAGCTACAGCGGAAGGTACTGCCGTTCCTTCTTCTTCTTCGGCATCATCATCCTCCATTAGGGAATCCGGTGTGATTGAATTCGCGAGCGAACTTCTAGGAGGAGGAGAAGCTGCACCTTCTGCATAGCCCATATTACTAGCTGCATTCACTGCGGGTAAGATTGATCCAATGGCAGGCGTAGTGGAAGAACCATCAGATTGTGATGTTCGTCTGATCTGAGTCTTGCCGATCTGATTGCCTGTAGTTGCCGAGATATGTGGTGAAGTTCCGCTTAGGCCAGTGGTGGATGTACTGCCACCTGGAGGCGAAAGAGAGGTGTGATTGCCAATGGGTATGCCAACTCCAACGCTTGAACCAAGCGAAGGTCCCGAGCCAGTTGGGGATGTTGAACTGGAAGAGTAAGAATGGTGGTGATGGGAAGAGTTGTGCGAGTGAGCAATAGGGAAGGAGCCGAATGAGCGAGTCGGTGATGTCGCTAGTCCATGAGGCGATGTAGCAGAGATAGGTCCTCCCATTGTTCCGCCTATGCCAACTCTGCCAGGGGACATGGACAAGCTGATTGCCGATACAGATGAGCCAGAGCCAGAACCCGATCCAGCGCCAGCGATAGGAACGGCACCGGGAGCACTTCCGCTTCCAGGGGGAGAAGCCATGGGTGCATGGATGCTGCTGCTGTTCTGCCCCAATCCAGATGAACCTGTTGGACTTGTTCCACCGGCAGCAAGACTGTTGCCAATGACGAAAGATCCAGGCGGGGAGCTGGAGCCTACTCCACTGACAGAGGGAGAAATCATGCCCATCGATCCAGGAGACATGGCTCCGCTGGGAGTACCCACGCCGTTGCCTGCGCTGCTTCCCACAGATCCGACCAGTGGAGAGGGAGAAGCGTGTGGAATAGCATCTGGAGTGGGTATTTCTTTGCCATATTCGCCTTTTTGCTTTCCTGCTTTGGAGAGTGCCCAGTCGCCGGAGTCTGCACATATGTGGTGCATGGAAGAGTAGTTTCAAAGTCAGTTGAATGCGGCTGTAGTAGCTCGAGGCGATTGCGAGCATGACTGTAGGCTGCTCGCCAACTGCGCTTTGACAGTCATGGCGAGGCAGGCAGCGTGCAAGCGGGGAGACGAGGACTGACCAAAGTACTTTCGCTCCTGCATGCGTTAGAGATGAGAACATAGTCAGCACGTTGTGTCATCTGCTTGCTTGTGTTGTAGTGACTTCGCCCGTGTTCAATGCCCTTCTTCCTCCACGGGCTGAACGTGACGTCGAAAGGACACCCACCTGACTCTTTGCTACTGGTCTCGAGGGCAGCTTGCCATACAGCCTGAAGGCCTGCTGTTCAGCAGCCGTGAGCTTGGATATGTCGACCTTGTTCCTGTGAGCGTGGACGGCATCGAGTGAGCCAAGTCGAGTGAGTGGAGATGGATGATGGGAACAGCGTGGACGACCAACGTGAGGTAGAGGCACAGGTGTGTGAGCAGGGTGAGTGCAACCCGGCTGGAGTACAATCGCATGCCCTCACCTCTGTGCAGGCAGCATGCTGGCGGAGTGGATGCTGCAGGCTGTCGCTATCTATCTGTGTCCTGCTCTCTCTCTATCTCTGTATCTGCTCTATCGATGACGGGCTGGCCCAGAGGCACACGCAGACAGACGAGACCGGCCGACCGGCGCTGGCAGCCAGGCAGAGTTGTCGATGTCGTCGGTGTGTAGTCTTGATGGCTGCAGAGTGTGTCGTGCTCGTCGGTCGATACGCACGAGAGCAACTTGCATGTCCATGCTAGCGTGTCCGGATGCAGCGTGCGATCGAGAGATGCAATACGCAGACATGAAGGTATGGGAGACATGCTATGATACATGCTGGTGGACATGGACAGGTAGATCTAGTACTCTGGTTGGCGTACTTCACTGCTCTTCGTCTGTTTGTCTATCCATCTATCCAGGGTATGCCAGGTAAAGCCAGTGGTACCATCGGCTCAGTCGGCCCGCTCGCTCTCATCTCTATGCAGACAGCACTGCTGCAAACCAAGAAGCCATCATCCAAGCCGCGTGTATTTCGTTGCTTTGCACTAAAACATAGAAAATGAGAGTGAAAAGACTCATCAAGTATTAGTCTACAACAGGGTTTAACATGATAAAGAACCGTAAAAATGGGGGAAGTAGTCTCATAAGCATGAATGGAGTCATCTAAAGCGTAAGTCCTTGGCCCGCATAAGTAACCCGTAAGCAGATCAGGTAGAACCACTCAGCCAGCTCTGATCTAATATGAGTGTTCGTCGAGATAAAGCGGAATCTTGCTACCTAGAAAAGTTAACCGAAAGAAGTGTGAAAACTCGAATAGAGCGAAATGCAGGCATAAGAGATGCTTTTATTCCCCATCTAGTATCGCCTTTATTCGTTCCCTTCCTCTAATATCTTTGTCTTTCTTAGAACACCTCCATGGCAGCAGGTCCAATCCATGAGAATTCCCGGAATTCCTTCTGGTCTTGAGCAGAAAGTTGACTATGGACAGGTGTTAGGGTAGGTTGTTCCTTTGTGAATCTGATATAAGATGGTATGAATAAACATCAGCAAACTTGTAAAGCTAGACAAGTCATTCGGTGTGTAAACTCACTCCTGGTCGAAGTTCGAAGTATCCAAAGGTCCAGAAATAGTAGGATAATAAGGAGCAGGAACTTTCTTTGCCATTATATCATCCCAATTAATATCTTTAAAGAAAACATGTCTTTTAATAGCTTCTGCATCATCTGGTCCTGCTCCTAATCTATTACTTGGTTCTCGGCATAATAATTGTTGTAAGATTGATACCGAGGCATGTGGCATGTGAATAGGGTATAAAGGTTCATCTTCTAAAATAGCATCAAATATCTCATCTTCATCATCCCCTCTGAATGGTGATTGTCCAAGGAGCATCTCGTATATCAACACTCCAAATGCCCACCAGTCGACCGCTCTGCCATATCGCTGTTCCCTCAGAATTTCAGGTGCCATAAATTCTGGAGTACCGCAAAAGGTAGAAGTCGTATTCTCATACCACATATTCTCTTTGCAAAGACCATAATCAGCAAGTTTGATGTGTCCGTCCAGAGTGAGAAGAATATTGTCCAATTTCAAATCTCGGTAAATGATGCCTTGTTTGTGGAAATATTCCAGTGCCAATAGAACTTCAGCAGCATAGAATCGCGCCCGTCGAGGTGTGAAATGCTCTCGCTGAATATGAAGCATGAGATCACCTCCAGAGACATACTCCATGACAAAGTAAATCCGGGTTTCAGTCTGGAAGCAGGAATGTAGATCCAGCAAGAAAGGATGTCGTTCTCGAGCAGCAGCCAGGAAGACTCGTTTTTCAGATTTTGTGCTGCCATTTTCAAACCATTCCGTCAGCTCAAAATCTCCTATCCTTGCCTATCAGATCAAAATCCATATCCAGCTTACCTCTCAATCTCATCATTCTCAATAATAAACTCCTTCTTTAAAACTTTGATAGCCCATAATCGATTAGATCGCTTCTCCTCAGCAAGCATAACTTTTCCGAAATTTCCTTTACCAAGTACAGCTAGGAAATTAAAGTCGTCTAATCCTACCTTACGCGATTGCTGTTGTTGTTGTTGCTGTTGGACTTGCTGTTGCTGCTGGTGGGAAGGCTGCTGGACAAGCTGCTGCTGAGTAGAGGGAGCCATCTTAGATTTTGTAGGGGTAGGTGGCATTGCTCCCGCTGCTTGTCCAGACGGCAGCTGCTGCATCTGCTGAGCCTGTTGCTGTTGAATGTAAGACTGGCGCTGCTGCTGTTGCTGTTGCTGAATTTGCTGTTGCACTTTGACCGGCGATTGTTGAGGGGGCTGCTGATATTGCTGCGGTGCAGGCATGCTCGCTTGTCCATGATCTCTGCCATCAATCTGCATTTGCTGAGGTTGCTGTGATTGTCGGTCATACTGACTTTGTGGTCGTGGTCCTTGCATCTGCGGGATGCCAGGCTGCTGTTGTTGCGATGGCATCTGCTGATTGCCATAGCCCGAGTACGGTCGCTGGCCTGGTGGGCCAGCACCTGGTCGTTGCTGTGCGTTGAGTTGCTGCTCACGGCCAGCGTCAGAGAAGCCACCAACACCAGCGGGGCCTGCGGCTCCAGGTGGTAGAGCATATCCGCCCTGCTCTCGAAGTGGAGCAGCAGCACCAGCAGGAAGAGGGTATTGTTCTCTTGCATCTTGCTGTGGGACAGGCACACGACCTTGCTGAGTTGGTCTTTGCTGAATCGGAGCTTGCTGTTGTGTGCTATACTTCGGTCCAGCTTGGGTATAAGGTTGCTGCTGTGGCTGCTGTTGCTGAAGCGGGGGAAGCGGTCTTCCAGCTTGTCTTGCTCCGTCTATTTGCATTCGGCCGGTTCCATCCGTCAGTTCTTGCACCTGAGTACGAGACGGTGAAGAGGGTGCCTGTTGCTGACCGAAAGCGCCCATGCGGGGTGGTCCTACCCTAGACTGTCTATTTTGCTGTTCGCGCTGCTGCAGCGCGGTAGACCGAGTCTTGTTAATAGTTCTGATATCTCCGATGAGCTGACGTGCCATTTCCATTGACATTCCACAAAAGTCCGGAACGAGGTGCGCGCAATCCGCGTGACAGGAGAGACCACATTCTGTACATCGTCTAGCTTTCTTGCGAGTAAGAGGAACGATTTGACCGCAGTGGCAACACCAACTTGGACTGAGAGTAGTGATTGGCTCGAAACGATGAGGGATGCGATGGTTGACCTTATCGCCATCCTTGTCCTGCATTTGCATTCAACAAGGTCAATATAAACAGATTGAGAAGACGAATGAGTCCGACAGGCAATAACTTACTGCTTCTGAGTCCGTTTTACTGACGCACTTCGTGACGACCTTATCATAGCACTTCTTATGACAGGTGAATCTGCAATCCTCGCACTGCATACCAGCAGCTTTAAGCAAGAATTCCTGGCAGAAAGCACAAAGAACAACGCCATAGAACTGTCTCTGAACAAACTTATGTCCATTTTGTTCATGGATCTCCTCTTTCCGCTTGCGAACAGCACCTTGACGACCTAGGCCAGCTGCATCATAAGGTCTCTTGCGAACGTTAGATTTGACTGGAAAATGGGATGAAAGTCAGTAAACCATGGCCTTGTTGCCTCGAAGCATACTTTTGTGAGGTATCACATACTGAAGTTCAAGTGAAGATCGATCTGACCAGCAGGCTCCACGGTAAACCACGAATCTATGCCATCGACAGCAGACAGAGTACCCGGACGTAAAGCTGCACTTTGAGAGTTTGGTGGTAAGCCGGACGCAACTGGCATATCAAGTGCACCGCCGATTGATCCACTGGATTGATGGCCCCCTGCGCCAGGCGGAGTCTGACCACCTTCAACACCTGCAGCGGTAACCCATCCCGCTCCAGCCTCGGCCCCGACTTTCTTTCTTCTTAATTCATCGACCACATCGGATAGCCTGATCCAGAGCATACCGATAGGAGTTGGCGTTTCACTGGCGCCAGGGCCTTTATCGTATATCGTGACTTCGACTTCATTAGCTTTATCAACATGCAGTTCAAAATCTTCGTTCCACCTGTCAGCTCTTGACGGATGTGTGCGAGCGCGTGGAGTATCTTCTACTTTCACAACGACAACAGTCTCTGTCGGCTTGCGTCGATTCGATGGGAGATGGTCGAGATCTCGAGCTGATTTGATCGTAATTTGCAGAGTACCTGACACTGGTTTTCTATTGAGTCCTTTTGCATCTTCATCGTGGCCTAGTCGATTGAAGATTATCTGAGTATGCTAGCCATAAGCTGTTACTGACGGTTCGGACGCTCAACTAACCTTCTTCGTCATCAAAGACACCTCCCATGATGTCGAGTGTCTTGTATCGCTTCAAAGCAGTCTCCAGCAGATCCTTCTTTCCTTTGCTCTCGATGCGCTTGGCTTCTGCATCTTGACGCGCCTTCTTATCACCTTCGACCTAGATGACAAGAAAGGCACTCCGTAATCAGCCACCTGATATCGACAAGAGGGCTACTCGTTGGATTGGTATAGACGTACCTGGTACAGCTTGGCCATTTTCTCGATGCCCTGCATGTACTCCTTTTCGACACGTAGCTTGAACTCGAGCTGATTGAGCATTTTTGATATCTTGGCAGAGTTGAGTGGAGTATCATATTTGATCAGATCTATGCGCGTGGAATGAAAGTAGAAGTAATAACCATCAGTAAGTGCATTTTACACAGATTATATCAGATAAGATAGCAATCGAGCTGACAAAGGGCTAGAGAAGGATCGACAGTGTGACAAAAAGGCGTACCTAGATTGGTATAGTTAGGCTTCCGCCTTATTGACAGTGTAGAAGCTCCATTCTGTGAAAAGTTCCCGTACTGGCCCTGGTGCTGAGGATATTGTTGATCATACTGCCGTTGTCCTGGCTGTTGTGAACCGTATCTAGGATCGTATTGTTGTCCATTGCCGCCGTTATTTTCGGACCCGGGTGTGGGAGGCAGGACCTTCCTCGTCGAAGGGCCAGTCATGGCTGTGCTTGCAGAAGAAATAGATGAGCTGCGGGGATAGTCTGAGTGTTGATAGGTGGATGCCGAAGAGGAGGATGCGCCCGACAGCGAGTTGCCATCCTGAGCACCACCAGCTTGCGAATTGAGGTAGGCATTACGTTTCTTTTCCAGTTCACGCAAGGACTGCTCGAACCATTGGATTGTCTTCTCGCTCTCGCGCACTTTGGCTTCACACGATCTCTTGGTGTCTATGTTGGCAGTTGCAGCCGCCATTGCGCGGAAGCCTTCTACCATCTTGTGTTCCTTTTGTATGCGCTTGTAGACCTCGCGGATCTTGTCGTCCATGTCCTGGGAGAGGCGTGAAGCGAGACAGTGTCAGTATGAGAAAGTCTACATGCTGTATAGACGCAGAGCTCCGGCTTGCAGCTGCCAGAGAGACAGTCCCGAACAGGGGCGCGATATTGCTGCCCTTGCAGCCCGAGAGGCCTGACCACAATGACAGCAAGGCGACTTACGGCCATGATGACGACGGGCACGAGAGCAGTACTGAGCTCTCTTGCGCCTGTAGAGCAGTAGACCTCGCTACGTCGCGACTAGTCTTGAATGTGCTGCCCCAAGGTACAAGGTGGCCTGATTGCGTTGTTTGTCGATGGAGTGCTCGATAGCCTGCCCGTCTCGCTTGTATGATATGATATAGGCCAGCAAGAGACCGCTGGAGGGAGTGTTAATGCAAGGAATGCACAGAGTGACACACTGGAGTGGCTCAACCCGGCACTGCCTCGATGCGCATCTGCGACGAGTCGAGTGTCCTCTAAAGCGCGCGGTATGCTGTGCAGGGAGACAGACGGCGTATGCAGTGCGTGATCGCGAGTCTGCTCAGTGTCGTGGCCGAGTGCAGCAAGATAAGGAGAGTGGGAGGACGCACTGCTAGTATAGTCTGTAGAGCTCTGGTCTGTCTTGCTAGAGTGCTGTATAGTGTTGCTTCCAGTCTACCGGGCACTTTGACCCCGATCATACTCCCAGTCGCAACATCGTATAACGCGTATATACAGATACACGAGCAGGAAGAAGAATGCAGAGTTAACTTGCTTGCGTGAGCAGAAAGCTTACCGCCTAACTGACACTACTGCTAGTCATGCTTGAATCTCGGCAAATTCCTCATGTTCTTACAACGACCATTCTACTGAATTCTAGATTTACAAATACTGACACTGCCACTGACAGCCGAATAAAACAACTCCCAGATACTCCTGGTATCGAAAGCAAAGTAGATGATGAGATGCTACTAATGCACCTACCAGGTAACGAACAAATGATGTGAAAAGGTATTCAGATATGGATTAGATCTACGCACTAAATGAGTGAAGTGCGAAGTAAATTATATGATGCATAAGTTTCGAAAATGATTGTTGTGTATCTGACGTTCCATTCCTAGCCTCCCGAAGGTTGTCCTCTCTCCTATTTTACGAGAGCATCATTCTCTGCTAGTTCTCCCCCTACTCTGACCCGATACAAGCAGGAGAGGTGTTCATTTCCATGATTGTCGAGTACCTTGAACACAACAGCCGAGATAGGTATTTTCAGATCCTTGATGATTTCATCCACTTCAAAAGTCTGTATGTTGTTGCTCGCTTCGACATCATAAACTCCTTTGACGAGTCTGATCATATTTCCAGCTTTGTTCTTCCCTTCTTCAAACGAGGAGAGAGCTTCTCCGGCGTTTGTCTTCGATGAGCTTGATAAGCGCTCAAAAACTTCGGCATCAGAGACGACTCCCCAGGCTTCGAAGTTCTTCGGTGCGGATGAAACATCAAGCGCTACGTCCTTGCTTGCGTGTTCGACTGTTATATCGGTAGGGTATATCGTACGACTCAAAAGAATGCCCAACTGCCCAGAGGAACCGTTAATAGCCCAACATTGACCAGTGCTGATATCATGGTGCAGTGCCGTCACGGGCGCTTTACCCCTTATGATGCCTGACCCCGTCAATTTAGCAAGGATCGAGCCAGATAAAGTAGAAGGACGAATTTCGTAAGATGGACTTGTGAGACTTGGAATGACGCGACCTCCAGCTGTATATAGTGCAAAATCAGGTTTCCCGAGAATATCCTTCGAGTATCTAGAAAGAGCTTCGTCGATAAGTGTGGAAACGATTGTATTGACGTCTTGTCCCGAGGAGAGCTTGATAGAAGACAAGGAGGCATGCTTCGAGCCATGCCCACTGACCATTTGCTGTATCTTGCTAATCTTTCCGTCGACGTCATGTGTCAAGCGGGCTATTTGCTCAGAAGTAGACTGAGAAAGCTTGTCGGCAAGAGATCGAAGCTCCCTCTCTAACGCTGCACCAAACGACTTTTTGCTCAGTATCGCTCCGTCTTGAACTTCGCGCATGATCAGCCCATCGACTTCGTTGTTGACCATCTTGCGAAGTTTGTCCGAATTGAGGTTGACGAAATCCTCCCACGAACCAATACTGGTGGATGAGGACGATCCCGCTTTTCCATCTCCAGCCGAGAAGTGAGATTTGAGATACTGCCAGAACTTCGGATCAAGCGCAACCTGACCAGTCTTTGCATCGACATTGACTGCCAACCTTGAGGGTAAGATCTCCTCAATGGCTTCACGGACGAGCTTGACAGTACGTTCTCGATCAAGAGCAGCGTCTGTCTTCCCTACTAGCATGTCGATCCGACTTCTATACGCATCTAGATCCCTATGCACTTTTCCGAAATCGTTCTTGAGCTTAAGTAAATCAGACGAATCAGATTTTCTTTCGTTTTCATGCGATTTGATGGCATCATTCAAACTATCTAGTTTATTCTTAATACCCTTAAGTGTAATATCAACCTTATCGCTGTCTTGAATCTTCGCCTTTTGCAGATTATCGTACAATTTGGTGTTCTTGCGTCGTTCATTCTCAAAGTCCGCTTCTAAGCCAACTAATCTTTTATTCGACTCGCGCAACAAAGACGAATGCTCAGCTGAAGTAGTATATTGTTTGCTTGAAGCATCGGATAAAGATCGGAACGAACTCTCGAGCGAAACAAGGCGTTGTATCACTTCGTCAAAGTTGCTTGGGAGACTATCAGGAGATGAAAACGAGGTGCTTGGATGGTGGGATGCTGAAGTGAAAGGTAGACGATCCCAAATCGAGCTATTTGAGCGGTGACTTGGGTTCTGTTCATACATGGACCCTACCGAGGGAGGTTAAGCGCACATTGGTAAGCCATCTAGTAATTCTTTAAACTAAAAGAACACGTACCGATAATAAGTCCAACAAGCAAAACAGCAGCAGCGCTCTTCCAGAGAGTCTGTGCATCTTTGCCTTTCGCCCACTGAATGGGTCCAACTACAACCCAATAAGCCATAATGAAAAGACCCCTGACAATCTTGCCCAACCGTCTACCTAAACTTTTCCTAGCTTGTTTCTGAGCGAAACTCTCTTCTCCTTCTGCTCCTCCTGAGTGTCCTTCTCTATGATCACCAATAGAAGAAGAAGCTTCATATTTACCAGGTGGTAGGTTTGTGTTTGTTGTAGTTTCCGATGGGACTGCACTTGATTCTCTTGGAGGTGGAGCGGCTGCTCTCCTCGGTGCTAATCTTGAAGTTGATGCCATTTGCGAAGTACCGTTGGGGATCGGTTGTGCGTATGCTCCAGTGAATCTCCCAGCTTGTAGGGGACGAGAAGGCACTTGAGCTTCAGAGCTCATATCACTCCCAGCAGACACTAAAGACATTTCCCTCTCTTTCTGATTTTGTTGATACTGATTCCATCTATTAAAAGCTTGTTGTCCATAGTTTTTAGTAGTCAATAAATCAGGCAATATATTTCTACCTTCAGGTATTCCTTTAGCTAACGAACCACGTTCTTTAGCTGCTAATAAAGCAGTTGTCATTTTCTCTTCTTCTGCATAATCATATTCACTACCTCTTTGATCGAAAGATGCTGTTGATGATGGTCCCCCTTTTCCCGATTCATCAAGTAGAGATGCTCGACTTGCATACGATTTGTGCAGGTTGGGCAGTTGACTCGTACTGGCACCACCTTCCGTAGAAGTAGAAGTCGTAGTATCCCTACGGGCACGAAGAGGGGCATTGCTATTGTATCCAGCTTTATTCCCATTCGGCCCAGCTGCACCAACTGTAGTCGTAGAGTATGCAAAGTATGGCTGAAAATTAGCAGCTTTGGGATATGTCTGAACAAGGCCCGCTTGTTGTGAAGTCTGAAACTCTGGCTTGTTCGCTTGACGTGATGTGCTGGGTCCTGCTTGAGAAGTCGATGCTATGCCCTCTCCTGCATCTGACGGTGCTGGCTCGTGCAGATAGTATGAAGTCACGGATTGACTTTCAGCTTGTGATGGGGCTTGAGATTGAGCATCTTCATCATTTGACATTATCGATCCTTCGACAGATTCATTTCGATTTCTCGAAGATGCTGTAGGTGCTCCCCTCTTCCCACGTGTAGAAGTACGCCCCCTCCTTGCTGCTGCGTTCCGCTTCCTCGTGCCTGGGGAGGCAGCAGCATCAGCAGCATTGAACTCTATGTCCTCCTCATCTAGAAGTATTTCCTCCTGCTCATCCTCGTCTGCTGAAGCATGTTCTCCGTCATTATCGTCACCCTTTACTCTCTTTTTACTTCTTCTCCTCCCGTTCCTCCTACCACCGCCCTCATACTCAACAGTATAAACTTTTTTACCCCAGGGATTTTCAACATATTTAGTTAAATCTTCAGGATCGGTCGTGATTGCACCTTCACTCGTATAGTCATCAGTACTCATATTAGCTAATTCTTCTTTTGTAGGTTTCCACGATGTATCTTTCCTACTTCTAGCTTTTGTAGATGATGATCTTGATTTCCGTTTCTTTGATGCTGATGTGGGTGCTTGGTTTTGCGATGCAGGTGGGGAAGTTGAGATGTGCTGTGTATTTTGATACGGATCTTGAGAAGCAGCAACAGACGGAAGAGGTGCTTCCGAATCCCCTGCTCTAGACAGATAACCGACGCTGCTTGCAGAGGCAACACTGGCAGCAGTCGTCGTCATGACTGCCTGCCTGCTCGTCGAGGTGCTCGCGTATACAGCAGAACTCGTCGAAATAGACTGTGATGCAGGTAGGATAGCAGCAGAATTAGTTCCAATGTTACTAGTATGCCCATTGCCCACAGCAGCCTGCCTGAAGGCAGTCGCAATGTTTACGCTTGTATCTTTTAGACTTGCTTGTGATGGTCTTTCAGATTGTTGGATGAAAGATGTCCCACGTCCTCTTTGCTGTTGCGGGTGACTACTTGAGGGAGATTGTGCCCTGTGAACATCGTCGTCGTCTTCATGTGCGGCATGATCCATCTTGCCATTTGATCTTCTTGCATGATTGCGAGTGGAGCGAGTAGCAGTCGCAGAAGAGCTTGCAACACTGCGAGCGTCGTCGCCGTCAACATCGTCGTGGTCACTGTCATGGCCATATGGCTGTCTGGCTGCAGTGCTGCCATTCACGCTGTTGCTCGTGCTCATGCTCCTGCTCCGCGATCTCGTGCGCGTCGAACGTCGCGGTGAGGGTTGTTGCTGCATGGTCGAAGCTGGAGCCTTGACAGCGGCTCTGCCTCTCCCACGCCCTCGTTTGGCAGTAGCAGCAGTCCTGCTTGCTCTTGACTGTGCTGCAGATGTTGATGATGCTGTATTGGCTGTGCGTTGTGCAGAGACAGGCCCCGTCTGATGCTGCAGTTCTTGGGGCTGCTTGTTGCTGACGCTGGCATTAGATGGCACCGCGAAGACAGCAGCAACACCGCTGTTCTCCTTGTCCGAGTTGGCTAGCTGGAGTGGATCAGGCGAGCTTGGAGTGGTCATTATTATGTCCTATTACTACCATCAGCTGCTGTAGTTGTTTTATCCTGCTACATCCTCACCTTCATGTATCACCACTGGCTACTGGTAGGCTACGCTGATCGTGTTGCCAGTTGGCATACCTTCATGCTGTAGCAGTGTAAAAGGAGTGCGACTACTGCAACCATCACTGTTTCGTTTCATCCATCCATCCATGCGTCTTTTGTCACTGTTGGTAAGGTCCAAGCTCCGCCACCACTTCGAAGAGCACGTGCAGGAAGCGGAGCTGAGCAGAAGCTGCTTTCGACGCAGAAGAGATAACGCTCCAGGGCCCTTGCAGCCCTCATTCTGTGCAACTCACAGTGGGATTGCCTTCTGTACAGCTCTCCTCCCTCCACTCGCCCGTCGATTCGCCCGCTTCTTGCAGATTAGATCTTGCTGATCTGGTAGTAACTGCAAGCCTTCTGCTTCCTGCGGACTTCTTCCACTTCAGCAGTACATTCGTTATACTGTACATCTTCAAGCTATCAAGCATTCAGTCAGTGTCATGAAGTGAAGTGAAAGCATCTCCTACTGTCTGTACCGGTGCTTCCAATCATCATATACGGCATTCTACGACAATGATGAAACGCAATCATCTTCAAATCATAGCTTTCCTAGCTACAAGCGGACTCGGAATTAGCTTTCTAGTATTCCTGAATGCAGCTCAGCCATTCGTGCTTCGTCAGATACTGCTCGTCCCCAGCGAGCAATTATCGCGTGTCTCGAGGTGTGTCTGCCTGATTTATGGGGTGATCTCCTTGGACAATCTTATCCACTTATGCTGAACGCTTATCCTCTTCTTGAAATACAGCACACTCATCTTCTGCGATGAGCTTCTCGCTCTCATCATGGTTCTCCTATGGGGCCGCATAGCAGATCGTCTTTCTGTTCGCCTCGTCACTGCAACTGCGAACCTCATAGTGGCGTTGGCATTGGTGCTGTTCGTGCATGTCAAGACTGCATATCCGGGTTTACTCTTAGTATGTACAATTCATCTATCGACGCACAGTCATCTCTGCACAAGCGACCGAGCCTAACTTGACATTGCTTTTACTGTTTGATCTAGATACGCCTTCTGTTTTCAGTCGGGGCAAGCGGAATAACGACCATGCTCAGTGCATCTCTATCTATTCTGTCAGCATCAGCAGCCACTTCAAATGCTGCTTCAAATATAATCACACCCACAATATCACAAGATAGTTGCGAATCACAACCTTTGCTCGGCTGGCGAAGGCGTCCTTCCATATCTAATGAAGCGAACCAAGGATTAATTAAAAAGAAACCAGCTGCTCTATCTGCTTTTTTGGGCGTTTCAGCTGGATCCGGTGCTTTACTAGCTGTTTTTGTATTCCTCCGAATCTCAACCTGGATATTTCCCTCGGGTTCCCCAGCGGATCAAAGCATTCGGGCATTGAGAATAGCCTTTTACATCGTAGCGGGGTTCGCTTTTTTCAATGGCGTCATTGCTTTCTACTTCTTACCTTCGAAGGCGCAAGCTCTACACGATAAAGCGCATGATAATGGTACTTGGGCATACATCAAGCATGAAATCGGGCAGATACTCAATGGGTTCAGATTGGCTGGGAAAAACGCTAATATAGCACTAGCTTGCGCAGGTGGATTTGCAGCTCGCGCTCAAACGATATCAGTATCGTGAGAATGAACTTCTAGTCGTGCTTTTACTTTAGTTGCTGAATGTCTTTATGCCACATCATGCCGCGCTGTTCTTTCCATCTATCGGTTTTAAGGGCCTTTGTACCGCTCTACGTAGCGTCGTACTTTTTCAAGCGGGGGCTCTGCGACCCATCATCACACGAAGAATTGAAGCAGGTGAGAAGCGACGTCAACCATACCATCCTCTAGACCCCCACCCTATCCAAGCTGACTCTTGGTGATCATCCCAATGAAGTCCTGCCATGAAGCTTACGCTCTCGCATCCGCCATCTCAGGCATCACTCAACTTGTAGCTCTCCTAAGCGGCGTAGCATTCGTCTGGGTGACCCGCCTATCGCGAACTCTCGCAATAACTTCTCTTCTTGGGTGTATATCATTCGCCATCTTAGGAAGATCAGCATTCGGTCCTTCTCTCGGAGGAGAAAACCCTAAAAATTTAGGAACTTGGATCGCTAGTATCGGTATTGGAATGGCACAGACTGGTAGTGTGACTATTAGTCTTGCTTTGATAGCAAAAGAAAGAGAGAAAATGCAAGTCGCAGGACAGTTGATGGATGATAATGATGCAGTCAGCGATGAGGAGGGGTATCAGGTCGAAGAGACGCCGAGAGGGCATGATGAACCATTCGAAAGTCAAGATGGAGAGACTGCTGGTGCTCTAGCTGGGGCTTATAGCTTCTGCGGAGGTAAGTCCCTAATCTAGTTGCCGTAGCTGAGGGAGTGCCTCCCCTAACGAGGTGTTGTGGTTTTTCCATTGTCGTGCTGACTGTTCCACGTGATCCCCGTCAACGTCTCTCCATTTATTAGGCTTGGGAGTACTGTCGGTATCAGCTTTGGCCGGCATCTTGTCGAGCAAAGCACCCACTGGAGCACCTTTCCTCGGCATTGCAGCCGTCGATCTCTTGCTTGCCATTGGCGCAATAGCAATTACAGTCAGAAATTCGCAGTCATGAAGCAATATTGCATCTGAAGTTTTGTTTTTACATGTAATAAGCAATATTATCGGGTATCATTGCAGGTGCAGTGCAAAAATTCATCGAATGATATCTATTTTCATCTATAAGTGCTTGTCTATATATTTGATTGATTCGCTTTGGCGAGCTGTATACCCACGGATGACGTGTTCGTGTATAGGGCTGCTAAATCGTCCGCTCGCAGGCCTACAGCGTGCGCGGGCACATCTCCAATCTCTTCCATTTTCTCCTCTAGTGCTCTCAACATTTCCTCTCTTGCTTGTCGGTAGCTAGGTTCCGTCCAGACATTGAACAATTCTAACGGATCTTCCTGACAATCGAACAACTCCCATTCTTGTTCTTCGCCTCCTGGCCTTGTACCAGGCTGATCCAATCCTTCATTATACCAAAAGATAATCTTGTATCGCTTATTGCGACAGCCATAATGCGCATATGCATTATGGAAAACATCTCCATGCATCCAGTATCGGTGATAAGCTACTGTATCATCGGTCTTAGGCCGAGGAGTTCCTTGTAATAAATTCAGGAATGAAGAACCTTGCATGTATGATGGGATCCGCAAATCAGCTAAATCGAGCCAAGTTGCCGCGAAGTCGACATTTGAAATGATATCATTGCACACTGTGCCGGGTTTGATTACGTTGGGGTACTTGACCAGAAATGGCATCTGGAAAGATTCTTCGTACATCTAGAAGTGAGAGACAGCTCGTCAGTAACAGTATGAAAGGATTGCAGAGAGTACAAGTCTGAACTGACAAAGCGCTTATCGAACCACCCGTGTTCACCGAGGAAGAATCCTTGATCAGCTAGAGGGCATTCGGGTATTAGTCTGGCGTGCCTCTGCCTGAAAGCACATTACTCACACGTATAGAGGACCAGTGTGTTATCACTGAGTCCTTCTTTGTCCAGCCAATCTAGCAGTCGCCCAACATTATCATCAATTGACTGGATGGTCCGCAAATACCGCTGCATGTATCGCTGGTACTTGAATCGTGAAAGTTCCTCTCTCGTTTGGAAAGTGAAGTTCTCGCCGGTTGCTTTGTCAATGAGTCGTAGCTTGCTCACGTCTTCCGGCATAGGTATTTTCCTGTCTGTCCAGGTCCAGGAAGTTTCGATGACGAGTGAACCATACTCTTCTCCACCCTCTGGTTGAGCTAACCCGAGATCTAGATAAGTCATTTCATCCTCTACACGCATCTTTGCTGCAGCTGCTGCTTTAGCCCTATTTTTGTAATCGTCTGTAAAAGTGTCGGGCAGTGCTATCGGTTCTTTGTACAAATCCTTGTGTTTTGGATCATATTGCCAAGGACGATGTGGGGCTTTATGATGGCACATCACAAAGAAAGGCTTTTTCTCATCCCGAGTGTTGATGAAATCGATTGTCTTGTCAGTAATAACATCTGTAACATAGCCTTTGTTCACTTTCGGCCCGTTCTTGTCAATGAAGATCGGATCGTAGTACTGTCCTTGTCCTGGGACTACCTCCCATTCATCAAAGCCACTCGGTTCGTATTGTTTTCCTTCCCCAAGATGCCACTTTCCAAACATAGCTGTCGAATAGCCACCGGAGCGTAGGTGTTTAGCCACATTTGGTAGACTCTTGTCTAACTTGCTGTCGAGCGTGGTGACATTATTGACATGATTGTAGGTTCCAGTAAGTATAGATGCTCGTGAAGGTGTGCATATTGAGTTTGTGACATAGCAATTATTGAACAGCATACCCTCTTTAGCGATTCGGTCCAAGTTTGGGGTATGATTGATGCCGGCCCCATAGCAGCTTATAGACTTTGCGGCATGATCATCAGACATGATGAAAAGAATGTTGGGTCGTGCATTGTTGCCCATGATGGGTGAGGTAAACGGACTGTCTGCACAAGGTTGCAGGGCGGTGATCGAGGCTTCACGGCAGACTGAATGCTGCTTCTCGTTTTGAGGGAGTGTGAGCGATTGCCGCTACTTGCGTCTGCCTGGTGAAAGGAACGGTAGCGCAGCCGTGAATTAAGGAAGTTGAGAATAGGAAGAAGAGGCACACTTTCTGCTCCGAGCCCGCAGTACAGGCTGGTGATAAGATTGAAATTGGCTTGCCGGCCGGTCACGCCTTCGCGTCTGGAAGCACGTGACTTGCGGTTATTCTATGCGCGAGTACCGCACCTCCGTAGTCCTGCGATCTCATGTCATACTTGAAGGAGCGCCATCATAGTCCGGTCAAGGGAGTTCAACTCGACCTCCTCGGCCAGATCCGCCATCTTTGCATCAATCTCATCGAGGTAATGCTCGTCTAGTGCGGTGAAGATGACATCTTCCGAGAAGTCTCTGCCATCAATAAGCATATCTGCGCCGGTGAGGAAGAAGTTGTCCCAGTAAGCTGTTTGCGAGGCCTCGCCATCCATATAGTATCTGGGCCTTGTTTTCTGCGGACCAGTCATGTCCGCTAGCTGGGAAATGGTGTACTCGATATCTTCTACAGTCATAGAATTCTGACATTCCTCCAGACATTCAATCTCCGGCCAGTCTATCTCTTCCGATGCCACTTGACTATTTAGCTGCGGAGTGATGGGCTGTCCCGCTGGATTCGAGTAGAGAAGGTCTTCGGGGAGTTGTAGAAGAGGCGGATCAGGCAGAAGCGGCTCAAAAACGTTGAGTACAGGCGATGTCCATGTGTGATCTGCATACTCCGGATCACTTGCGCTTTCAACGACATGTAGGCCGTCTTCCAGAAGGCATGCGTGCAAATCCAGATCTGTCGGAGCAGTATTTGTATGTATGAAATTGGACGTCTGCGAGTCGGCACACGCCATCACGTGGTGTGATTCGACGCCAGTCGCTCTTTCTATATCACCGGCATCGCTTGGTAACTCAGTCTCTCGAGAGTGTGGAACCAGCTTTGTTATTGCATGTTTACGCTTAGTCGCGTGCATCAGAAGTGCAAAGAAAGAGGACCTGAGAGGTTCAAGAGGCTCGAGCTGCGGCATATTGAGCGCCATTTGAGACACGTCTGATGCTTGAGTTCCAAAGTTATCGAGCGAGTTGGCGGTCTCGAAGCTTTCGTCAGTAGAGGAGCAGTTGTTTAGCCTCTGTGGAGCGAAGCTATGTGTCATCAGCACCTGTATCAGGACTCTATCTCCCTAGCAGAACTGACCTTGAGACATTGCTGCAGAACATTTGTTTGATTTTCCGACCCCATTTTGGAAGTTAAGCGTTTCAAGGACTTGGCTATGCTCGGCAGAAAAACGCTTTGGTCTTGCAAATACTGGCATACGCAGGGAAGCCATCAGATATAGCATGGATCAATAGTTCAAATGAGAATGAGTAGAAGCATACCTCCAGCCAGCGCGCATCGAAGACCAAGGGATACTTAATCACTATCTTGGAAAAGCATTTGAGCATGGCTCGAAATATCAAACTTGACAGAGGCGCCCCCATGTTCGCCGATAGCAGAGCCTCTCGCAGTTTACAGGTGTACTCATCGCTCGAAGGGGTGTAGAAATGCAAAGCGAAGGCTAGGGTTTCGAGGCGGGTCACGGTCGATCCGATATTTTGCGAGAGCGGTGATGGGAAAGGTTGCATGAGCAGAGGGACTGGAGTATATACGGAGTCAGCGTGCGAATCTTCATGTGGTGCATAATATACAGCTTACTCTCTAGATTCCCTTGGTCGTGCTCGGCCTCGAGAACAGTTTTGATACGTAGTTTTGCTCCGTACTACGAAAATCATGATGACGGAAGAGGGATCAGCGTGAGTACATGCAGTACGGTAAGAATACTGAACAGATTGAGGGTGGACTGACGGTATTTAGGAAAGATACAATCGCCTTCAGGAGACCAGAAGTGCGCACTTTCTCTGTGGGCAACAGCTTGCGGTCGACGCGCACTTGCAGTGTGAGAATGATCAAGCCGCTGACAGGAGGTAGGATATGAGTATTTCCGTCAGATTGTTCTGGGGTGTCAGAAGTCGTGCTGCCAGCCGGAGACCAGCTAGACGGCTTTGTGGTGACCTTGAGCACTTCTCCACGATTGCCTTCGCACTGGATGCTTATCGGTCGCGTGATGGAGGACATCGCGGGTGTCATAGCCGTACAGAACGAAGCGAGTCTTTAGAGTGATTAAGCGACAATGGGAGGCGTATCTTTGGCATCTCCAAGGACTTGAGTAAGTTCCGTCAAATGCTGAGTCGTAAAGTCACTCTAAAGCCGACGCCCTTCGCCTCTGCCGAACACCAAATCTTCAGCAGCGGGCAGGATGGACTATGCAGGCTACTCGTCGGTGCCGATGGAGAGCAAGCGCAGCTCGCGCTCGTATACGGGTAGCACGAGTCCTGGATTTGTGGATGTCTTCGAGAACACTCAGCATCGGACTTTCTTGAAATGGTGAGTGGGTAGGAAAGAGAGGTCGACCTCGAGAGTGGACGAGCTGGACGCTCTTGAACGGCAGCAAGGCTGATGAAAGATGCTGTTCATTCTCCATGCCATACCGCGTCTCACCCCCATACACCACTGCTGCCGTACACTATCACTGCCGCTCGACGTCGCGTGCCTCGACTCTTGTTGATCGTGGTCGCGCACAGGTTGAACACCCGCCTGGAATCTGCCAATATCCCTGCAATGAAGAACCTAGCCTCAGATCTTTCAGATGGTGTTCGCCTGTGTCAACTGATGGTGAGTTCGATTTCGTATCTTGCCCAGTTCCAATGCAAGTTCATCCTAAAATACATCTACTACTGTAGGAAATCATGTCTCAGACGTCCTTGGGAAGATACAATCTTGCACCGCGAATGCGTGTACAAAAGGCAGAGAATGTGAACAAAGCGTTGCAATTCATCAAGGGCAGCGGTGTGGTCTTAACGAATATCGGACCCGAAGGTAGGAGATGATAAGTCAAACTCCTTGTAATCACGAACTCACTTGTAGACTGGTCTGGCAGACATCATCGATGGTAACCTCAAACTCATCCTTGGTATGATCTGGACCCTGATTCTACGCTTTACGATAGCAGATATCAAGTACGTAGAAGTTGCAGTAACGGCGGTTTTCTCAGATATTCACGTGACTCGGACCTCTCCAGCGAAGAAGGGCTGTCGGCCAAAGAAGGTACGCATTTTGAACTAGATCTCAGAGTGCTTCGCTTACTTGCTTAACCGTACAGGATTGCTTCTGTGGTGCCAGCGGAAAACTCAACCTTACCACGAAGTGAACGTGCAAGACTTCAGTCGGTCGTGGAAGGATGGATTAGCATTGTGCGTATCGGGACTCGAAATCTTGACTGAATCCCATGTGCAAAGCTTAACATTTCTCCTATAGCTGTGCTCTGATTCACCGGCATAGGCCAGATCTGCTGGACTGGCAGACTCTGGACAAGACAAACCCACATGCAGCTACGAGACTGGCGTTTTCCGTTGCGCATCAACATCTTAATATTCCTCAACTTCTCGATGTTTCCGACATATGCGATATTGAAAAGCCAGACGAGCGGTCTGTGATGACCTATGTCGCTCAGTACTTCCACGCCTTCAGCGTGATGGGTCAATCCTGCTCTAATCCATGCAGTCGCTTCCTCGTGCTGAAACTCGGCTTCTGATCTAGACCGTACCGATGTCTTGTCAAGACGCGTGACAATGTTTGCCGATGCTGTGGAAGCTATCTGGACGAGCCGCAACGATTACGAGCGACGTGCTCACGATGTAGGTACCGCATTATACTATCTTCACCTCGCAGACCCTGATTCTCATGTTTATACAGCTCATTACCGCTATCCGGTCGATGCTGGCTCAATGGTCCGAGTACCAGCTCTCGTCTACTTACGCTGAAGCCAAGAAAGAATCACATGACTTTGCCCTGTATAAAAAGACGCTTAAGCGACAATGGGTCGGGCAGAAAGCAGACCTGGCAGGACTTCTCGGTAACATCGCTACCAAGTTGAAAACCTACGAGATGCAGCCGTATGTGCCACCTTCCGGCCTAGGCTTATCAGTGAATTCACTTTCTTTCGTGAAGTCTATTTCAGCGATACTGATCTCACATTTGTAAATCTAGGATATCGACCGTGCATGGGAAGAGTTGCTTACTGGCGAGGCAAGTAGGTCAAGATCTATCAATGCGAATATCAGGGAGATCAAAGAAGCTCTTAGGCGTAAATATGGAGAAGCAGCAAATGCATGCGAAAGATCTCTGCAAGCCATTGCTATCGACCTTGCTGCCCTAGATGGCGAACTTGAAAGCCAGACGGTACAAATTGAAAAACTGGCAAATCGCATATCTGAAATAATGACGCAACAATTACCGATGATTGCTAAACTCGAACAAGACTGCAAAGATGCGGGCTGTGAGGAAAGTGACTATACGGTGTATACGACAGATGATTTAGAGTTCGAAGCCACTCTCGTCAAAGAGGCTGTTGCCAAAAAGAAAGCCTTCGTCAACAATCAGGTAAGACTCCCTGGCCTAAGTTTAACCTCCGTTTGCATGACTCTGAACTGACGATATCTTCATTAGATTGTCGCGCGGACAACTACAAAGCTCACGCCGTCTCAACTTGAAGAGTTTGAATCAACATTCCGGCATTTTGACAAAGATCAAACCAACAAACTGGCCGTCAATGAGTTTTCTGCCGCTCTCTCGGCTCTGGGTATCATTTACTCGGATGAAGACACTCTGGCTATACACGACCAGCTGTCTCAGGGTGACGAAGATCGAAAGATTTCGTTTCAAGCTTGGATTGACTTCCTTGTAAGTGATAATGAAGTGGGCCTGCTCCGCTATAGTGCTGATCTGGCGCGTCTGCATAGACCGATATCACGGAGGATCAGACTTCGCCTGATCAAGTGCGGGAATCATTTGCCGGCATCGCCCGTGGAAAGGTACTCAACATAACTGTGCTGAAAGTGAGATGCAGATGGGCTGACTGGGTTTCGTTGCAGCCATACGTGACCGAGTTGGATTTGAAGCTGGCTTCCATACCAGCACAGACTATCGCTTTCCTTAAAACCGCCATGCCTGAAGTGGATCCAGCCAGTGTTGTTATGGAACAAGATGGCATGAATGGCGAAACGGATCAGGGAAGGTTCTTTGCATATGATGGCTTCTTAGATGATGCTTTCAGTGTATAGAGAGAGTTAGTTGATCTCGAGTGTCTCTCGCTACATATGTATCATAGACATCAAGGGAGATGGAGATCCTTTCCTGTTTCACCGTTTGCATGGAGCCGTACCGTAGTGCAAGACGACTGAGATGCACTGGACACAAACGACGAAGACAGTCTCTTGGATTGAAGCCAGTGTGTCATCGCCGCCTACACCACTGATCACGTGAATGCCAGCATTCAGACAGATAGATCGAGACAGAATAGCTCCCTTTTTGCAGTTCTTTTGTGCATCTCAACTGCAGAAATGTCGGACCCTTCTGAAGCACCGTTGTTCGAGAGACAAGTTATCTACTGGACGACAGGTGCCGCTGCCGGAATAGGCGCACTTCTTTCAAGCTCTGGTGCTGCAAGCCTATCCCCCTCAGTTTTTCCCGCTTCTTCCGTCAACTCGTCAACGATACGCCATGCAGCAGCAGGAGCAGGAATGCGATTCCTAGCGTTCGATCTATGCAGAGATGCTACCAAGGATTGTGTCACTACACCCGCTCTACGAGGTGGTATTGCTGGATGTGTAGGAGGACTCGCTGAAACTCTGCAGGGTGCATTAGTTCAAGCTGCATCCAGCAGAAGTAGCACTCCGTTATCGCCTTCCGTACTTGGTCCGAATTTACTATGGCACGGAAGCACACTCTTTCTCTGCTTTGGAGGGTATACACTTCTGTCAACTTCCTATCAAGAAAAGCAACCTCCTTCTCCATTTATGACTTTCTTCCTGGGTGCTCTGGCTGGTTCTGTTGGAGTGCCAACTGTCAACGCCATCAAGAACAGATCTCTTAGTGGAGTTATGAAACAGTCAGCTGGCGGTTTCGTCAAAGTCGGTACTGTCATCGGTTTGCAGGTTCAGGCATCCGCGAGACTGCTGGAATACTTCGAAAACAAGCGATTGCGTCGATAGAACATCAAGTTGCCCGGCAAAGCCATAAGGTTCACCCAAGGACCTCTGTCGCCGATACATCAAGCACCTGGACCGAGTAAACAGACAGAAATGACATGCAGTCAGCGCAACGGTGAAATCGATGGCCGGCTGTAGACAAGATCAGAAGAGCACGTGATCTGGTCGACATCTTGTCAAACATCCAGGCAAACATGAAGAGACGCTCTCGAAGCCATTGACCCAGTGTCAGTTGTTGCGATATCCCGTGGGCACACAACCATGTAATCCCATGTATCTAGCGTCGGCGGTGTCACACGTGCCTCTCCTCGGTTCGATAGATTGATGCGATAGAGATGGGAGTGACTGAAACGAAGGAAACGAAGGCTACCAAACAGTGTGAGAAATATTGTTGCGCAATGCTCGTGGTGTAGAGTACTTTCCTTCTAGCCAGCTCTGTCCGTGTGGGCTATCCATCAGCAGCCCCATCATGCACCTCTTCTTGCTTTCCTTCCATCGCACCCGCGTCCAGCAGCGGACTCGACTGGCCACCGTGGCTGCCAACAGGGCGAGCAGCGGAAGAGTGCTGCAGAGCTGCACACGGGGGAGAGGAGCAGTGTTCGACACCATGCCACGGGATACTGCTTCTCGAGGATGGTCACCTGGCGATCCTGTCTTGTTTGACAGCAGCGTCCTTCCTGGGCCAGCTAGACAGCCGCTTGGAGCAGTGAAGCACGCGAAGCAGAAGGATGACAGCTCTACGAAGCCTGCTCTTCCCCGCCAGCGACAGAGCACACTTAGTCCATGGGCTAAAGCAGCCTGGCAGCCAGGCATGCGCGTTGTGATTGCGACTTCAAACAAGAGCAAGCGGTCAACAGCCTTGATCGAGGAAGAAGAGCATCGCAGCAACGCACATCGCGTGCTGAAAGGCAAGCAGAGGCTTGTTGCGGAAGACGAGAAGGAGAACGTACATCTGAAGAAGTGCGCTGTCTGCTGAAATCAACCGAAAGCTTGCAGCCTGGCTGACGTCTGCATACAAACAGCCTGCCATTGAAGACACATCGAACGGCGAAGCGTCAACCATGCGAGCACATCCCCTTCCAGACGACCAACCTATACGAAGACCCTCCTCCGAGGTAAGTACACTGCCCTTTCAGCATGTCTGTGCCAAAGACTTACCATGGCATTGCTGTCACAACGCCACAACACACAAACAACAGGAAAGCCTACTGTCTAGAAGACGGCAGCCCATCATCCGTCAAGGCCGTCATCAGTGACAATAGCTTAAATGATCCGGATTCGTCCATAGAGTTTCTGGGTCAACACAAGTCCAGCCCTCACAGCCGTGCACTACGCCATATTGCCCTCGCTCAAGCCAATCTCTTGGAAGTAGATAGGCATACATCAGGTAGAAAACTCAAAACAACAATGTCAATATACTCGACTGTCTCCTCAAATATAGCATCTATGGCTCAGCCAGTGCCAGAGCCATACAGACGTCGTCGCATACCATTCGCTAAATCGCCGTCACCGTCTGAACGATCGTATAGTACTGATAGTGTTTCAAGAAACACCAGCACAGCAAACCGACCAACATCTGCGGAACTCGATTGGGATGATCCAGTTCTCAATCCCTCTGTGCGATCCCGCACACCACCGTCTATGCCAGGTTCAGAGAGTAGCGATCTGCCTGAACTACCTTTTAAAGGCAGGTCCGAAGGTACTTCAGCAGTAAAGCCTACGACAACCACATACAGAGGATCGGAAACCGTTAGTCAACAAGATTGGGAGCAGCTACATGCACCGACTACAGCTACGTCAAATAGACGCGAAGTAGATCCCGCCAAATTAAAAAAGCTTCGAGCGGTAGGAAGGCAGCATATGAGAGAAGAGAAAGAAGCTCGAATGCTTCAGAAACAAGCTAAACAAGAAGAACTGAAGGACAAGTATCGAACGTTCAGCTATGATAGTACAACCGCCATTACACCCAAGGTTTGGTACTATAGAGGTTTAGCGTCTGGTCAGATCAAGTTTATGGGATGCGATACAAGATCTGGCTTCTCGACTGAACATGAGAGATTATTGGAAGAAGTGCTTGCTGATCTCAAGGGGTACAGTCGATTTTCCACGTCAGAGTAGGTGAGAGGCTAAATGAGCACTTCCACTATATTCTCACAGACCTCTTGGATGGGATCTGGAATGGGAACCTTTAACTTGGAACGCCACCTTTACAAGAAAAGAAGTTGGTAAAGCAGCTCTCCTGCAACTGGGCGATAGAAGCAATATCATCCTATTCCAGCTGGAAAGAGGAAGCAGTGAGGACTCGATCATACTACAGTTGTTTTCATCTGACTCTACAATCTGATGCTCATCCTCTGTATCTTTTAGGTGTTCCAAAATGCCTTCTCGAAGTCCTCGAAGATCCAAGCATCGTCAAGCTGGGTGTTCAGATTAAAGGTCAGTAGCGCAACATGGGACTAGTCTGTACCGAGAAACTACCAGCTAATCACACATAGTGATACTTGTAGGCGACGCTCGTAAAATCAGCCGTGACTACCGTTGGCCATCCGGCGATCCAATCCTTCCCAAAGGCCTCATGGATCTCTCAGATCTAGCTCGGCATGTGCATCCGACTGATCTACGACATCGAGGCTTTGGGCTAATCAGCCTGCAGAATCTTGTTGCGACATACCTGGAAGCATATCTAGTGAGTGGTTGGCGGACCCCGCGCCGCCAAGCGCTCGCGTAAATCCTCATGTTCTCTTCCGCCTACAGGAGAAGGGTGAAGTACGAACGTCCAAGTGGGAGAACCAGAAGTTAGACACTAAGCAACGGAAGTGTATGTACACGCCTCTGTCGGCTTGGAGTGCCCATTAGCTGAATTGGCGCTTTTCAGATGCTGCGAATGACATCTTCGCATCTGTGCAGCTTTACCAGCGTATCATCGGATATGCTGAAGTAGATGGCGTAGAAATAGATTTCGAAAGTCTGATATACGATTCTTTGCCACGACATGATCCTATTCAGGGCCACAGCGTAGCTGGGGCTTTCAAGCCGAGAAAGGCAAAACCATCCCGCAAGGTCACATCGGCGTCTGGCAACGAGGCAAGTATAGGGGATATCAACACAAAATTGACCCCTCGAGTACAAGAAGCCTGGTAAGCCTTGTCGTGAAGTTTCAGTTCAGGCATCCATTGTGGACTGGATCAATCTACTGACTAAACTGCACATGTTGCTCATCCAGGGAGAGGTGGTGGACCGATAATCTAGATCGAGATCGAGTTGCCGAGGAAATGGGTGTAAAACCTGCGACAGTGGTTGGCTATATCATCAAAGCTTTGATTACGGATTCAGATCTTCCTTATGATGGAGAGCGCCTGCGTGAGCTGACTCGAGATATGACCATCCGAAACGATCAAATGAAAGCACTGCAGGAATTGCTACAATCAGACGGAGAATGTGGGGCAGGCAAGGAGACGGGATCTAATGTAGTCTAATAGCACGTTTTACTGTTATACTGCTGTCATCGCACGCCACTACTTGCGATGATCCTAGTACATGTTCGTATCGCTTGTCTGGCCGCTTTGTCTACTCTTCGTCTGAGGCCTGGATCACTCTTTTACGCCGGGTCGGTGCTGTACCGCCTGTTTCATCCTGATTCTGTTCACGATTCAGGCTGCTTTTGTCCGCAGGCACCGTCGTCTGCTGATAATTGCGAGTCATAGCTGCTCTGGCTGCTCTTTCACGTGCAGTCGAGCTGCTTTTTTTCTGTCGAGCCTGTTCCTGCAGCTCTCTCCTTACTTTTCGTGATGAAATAGTAGGCAAACCGTCCTCCCCATCTTCTTGATCTGAATCAGCCGGCCTGGTAGCGATTGAAGTCAGGGAAGTGGACTGGTTCTGAGTGCCCTCCTCCGTGTCTGACGTATCGTCGTCAGAACCGGAACCATCGCTGGAAAACTCTGATGCGGATTCCTGGTCTGCTTGAAGTCGCCTGGCTGCTTTTGCTTGTCGACGCTCTTCTCGTCGCGCTTGGCGAATTTCGCGGTCCGTTTCTTCCGCCTCCTCGTCATCATCTAAGAGCCCGTCTGCATCGCTTGTGCCCATGTGTTCGACTTCATCGTCGTTGACGAAAAAATTATTCTCATCTTCTTCGCCTTCCTCATCTTCTTCTGGATCGTCTTCCGAATCATACATGAACTGGTGTCGCTTACGTCTTTTATCTGGTCTTTTCGAGCCGGAATCGGAGAGAGCGTTCGCCTCGGCGTCATCGCGCAAATCCTCCGCATCAGCGGTTGAGTCGCTCGCTTCTGTTACACTGGTAATGTCCTTATCATCTCTCTCTCCCGCGTAGCTAGCTGCATCTTGTTCGCTATCGCCACTGCGGTCTATGAAACTGAGCTGTGACTCTTCACCCATTGTTCTGGGCGGCGATGTGGGAATTTCGTTCAAGTCGTCTCCGTTAGAGTCGAATTCAGAGTCAGAGTCGTATACCGCACCACTATATGCCAAGCAGGTCAGCAAGTGCTTTACTGTTCTTGACATGATAGTATGTCTTACCAGTGTTGACAAGTTCCAGCTTCAATTTCCCAGTTACAGTCCACGCATCGCCGAACACCGTCCTCAGCATCGCGAATACCATGACGAAGAACGTCTCTGTTGCGATTGGCTCTGCCATATTGCCGTGGACGTTCTGTCCGGCTTAACAGAAGCTCACGTCTCACAGCGGCGATAGCCCGATCCTCAGCCTCACGTAGGCGCTCTTCTGCCAGTGCGCTATCATCCAGATCACGGTGTGCACGCGCTACTACTCTGTGAGCTCTCCGCCTTGCATTGCGTAGCTCAAGGAGTTCATTGAGATTCCTTTCCCGAGTTCGATCATTCACTTGTAAATGCTCAGTTTCATGTCTTCGTCGAAGTCCGTTAACAGCATTCTGATAAGAAGGGCCAGGAGCGTCTTGATGCGCTGTCCTTGGTGCATCGCTGGAGAACAGGTCGTCTAGCGCAACTCTTCTTCCACCGCCATGTCGATCGTCGGTACGAATGCCGTCGGCTCGGCGCACCTGCTCGCGTAGCCACGCAATATCTTCCGAAGAGATAGTAGAGTGTGCATCCTCTGCAGCACTGTCATGGTCCAATAGAACCGGATCTTCTGTAGAGTCACCATCGGGAATTCCATGGCGTTGGGCAGTTCCGCGACGGCCAAAATCGCCAAGACGTTGTCTGAGATTTTGTCCGCGACCCTGCGGGAAAGTACGATTGGAAGCCCTGTTGCCAGTGTCAGGAAGAACTCAGATTCTGCACAAGCATTTCCAAATGATATGCCCTTACCGGACTCCTGTAGAGAACAGGCCTCCCCAGGTCCCGTCCACGATGTTATTACCTTCGCGCTCTGCTTCTATCGATTGGGCTCGTCTTCCCGCTGTCTGTGCAGCTAGCAAGTCAGTCACCCCTCGCAGAGCGAAGACGGGGAAAGGTGGAAGTGCAATATGACTTCGGCACTGTGGGCAGACTAGATTCTTTCGTCTGGGTCGTTCCAGGGCGGGAACTCGGAGCGGGCGCCCGGGCGTTAGGGGCTGTTCGGACATACGTGCAGTTCTCGCAACGTCGTTCGAAGTGGACCCGTTTACGGCGGAGGTTATAGGAGCTGTGGCCGTCGCGGATACTTGTCTTTCCGGACGGCGAGATGCCAATGACGCTCGATATGCAGCGACTTGCTCGCCTCTAGTGGTTTGGATGCGATAGCCTCCCCGGACTGCTACAGGCGAAGAAGACTTGGAACTTGCGGTGTCAACAAATGAATCATCTGTATTGTAGTCATCTTCCACTGTGACTAAGTCATTCGACTGACGTGCTACAGTCCCCGGTACATGAGCTGATTGTCGAGCACCTGTTTGTGTAGGCAGATTACCCAATCTTGTGGCCGTAGACTGTCCGCCAGTTCCGTGATCGGATTCCGCCGATTCATCAGAGGAAGAATCGTCACCACTTTGAGAGTCAAAGCTTTCGAAAGAATCACTGTCCTCCTCGGCGTCGGGTTCAGGTTCGCGATGAAACCAATTCCACAGATCGTCTTGACAGAACACGTGACCGCATGCCAACCTGGTAACGAAGGTCAGAGTCAGGCCTGTATAACAGCTAAGTCAGAGCGGTACTCACGCCAAAGGATGGTGTAAAGTCTCGAGACAGATGTTGCAAGTCAGCGCCTCGTTGACTTTGGAAAGCAAAGATTGGTGACGTTCTGCAGTCTGGACAACGGAATAACCGGATGGATCAGTTGGCATCGGACTCAGTTATAAATCTGCCAATGCTCACTGTACGACTTTCTGAGAGTTCTGATCTGAGCTTTTCCAGTTCTGCTCTAAGTTTTGTTGCTTCCTGCCGAAGTTCCAAGTTGTCTTCTCCGTCTTTGGCGCGCCCCTTGCCCTTCTCTGCCCGTGTATATTGGCGCGGTACAGCGGGCTTCTGCTCATCCTCACTCCCCTCTTCAATCTTTACATCACTGGGCCTTGAGCTTTTACCGTGTCCCTCTGACCCTCGCGTACCAGAATGATTCTGCAATTCGCCTGCATTCGACTCCGCTGCCAAGGTGGAAGCGTCTGAAAGCCCATTATTCCCGCGCGGGGTTTCTTCGAGCTTTACAGCTACATCTTCGACAGGTTCGCTGACTGACTCTTGCTTCGCTTGTGGCTGCGCTGGTTCTGATGATTCGCGTTTAGGCTGCTGTGTTGCTCGTTTGCGTCGATTACGACGGTCGGATGTGCCATTGGATGTAGACACAGCAGGTGTAACAACAGAAGATGAGGCTGTGTGCTCTACTGGCTCTGATGGATCCAATCGCCGTCTTTTAGACGCTGCAGCTGCCGCAGAGGCAATGCTTGCTCCTTCAGTAGCTACTCTGGCTGAGGTCGCGGCGAGCGGTCCTGCGGTATCATCGTCGCTCTCTTGCTTGACTCGCTTGCGACGCCGCGAGGTCGCCATTGACGAGCGCTGAGGCACCTCTTGCCGTTTCTCCTCCTCGCCTGCTATGTTGGTGACCTTGAGTGGTCGTCTATCAACTGAACAGAAGGAAACCCGCGACGCGCGAACGCAACAAATGCAAAAACAACCAGGGTGTCACGACAGATGGAGTGCAATAAATGTCTCTCTGCGTTGTGATAGCTCTTAAAGGCACTCGTTCACATTAGCTCCCACACAGATTTACAATCATGAGGCTTGACCTGCAGGCACTTTGACTTCAATTTACGCGCGCTCAACTCTAATTCATTCTACTTCTCCGCGAGCAAGTCGATCCGAAAGAGCTTGATATCAGCCGAAATTTTTCGACCAGTGACTACTCCCACATGTTCCTCCGGCAGTAGCATTTCTGCTTCCTGCACGTCAAGTAGATGTGAAGCTGAAAAAATCATTTTCAATCAGCTTGGTAAGTCAAGTCCTGTCAAGCTGACAACAGACTTACAGCAAGCCTCCAGAAACGTTTTTATAGTAGCCTGGTTTCGGACTGTCTGTGAAAGCAGTGCTGAGCAATGTGGATTGGCTTTCAACAGATATACTATACAGCTTGCGAGAGGCTGTGCTAGCTCGGGGTCGTAGATCTGTACAAAAGTAATCAGCCAATATCGGCTCAAACGGCCCTTAAGGTGGTTCCAGAATTGCCTACCACGTCACTTGCTACAATCAAATCAAGCGAGTGCAGTGCTTCGGGCATTGAGGGATTCCACCAATCCAGTTTCTGTACCGAAGCTGTAGTAAACCCCTTTTTATCTTGAAAGTCTGGTGCAATTTCAGCCATCAGCTTCATGTCAACTTACTATTTTTTAGCATACGCTGAATTGCTATCTTTCAGTACTCACTGAGTTGAAGATTGTGCTGCAGTCGCTGGAGTACAGCGTCATGAAAATCTGAAGCGACCAGACTGCCGCCCCTGCCAGTTTGTTGGAGCTGACGTATCAAAACTGCCAACATGCCTGATCCTGATCCGATTTCCAAAACATTCTTCGATGCAACTAGATCAGAGGCAACTATCAGGTGATTTGCAAGGTACAGTGCAGCTGGCCAGGTATGCAAGCCAGTCGTGCCTGTGGTCAGAACGTATAAGCTGCCTGCACTTTGCCGGGACAGTGAAGAGGTAACGTGACCGAAGCATACCTCCTGATATCGATGCTTCGTCCTCTACAGTCAAAACTGAGTTGAAGCTGCTCACATCATCTGACAGGCAGTAGTGGAAACGTCGTATGTAGGTTGGCCTTGGGCAGATGAATGAGATTAAAGTGAATCAGCGTCATTGCGAAATAGACTCACTTGGCAATTGTGGCCGATACAGCCATCAAGCTGCTCAAATAGAAAAGCAAGCCTTCGTGCATTTCAAGCTGTGCCCGTATCAGCAATTAGGGGTACGAAGACTGCTTTCAACAACCTAAATCTCACTTCATCGTCGGTCCCCGCTGCAATCTCTGCTTCGATGAGGCTGATTACTCGTTTCCAGAACGCTTTCCTCCAGAGCACAGCTCCAAGTGGTGAGTCATATCGGCAGTCGTCTTCTAGGGCCTGCTCAGGCTCTATGATATTTTCAAGAAGCCAGAGTTGGGCCGTTTGAGCCGACAGTCCTGTTGGTAGTGGAAGCAATCGAACATCCTCGGGCAGCCTTGCATCGTAATGTTTCTTCACAGACCAGAGATGTTTTTGGGCAGGAAGACTGGTATTCTGAGTCATTGTAGGTTTCGAGCATCGTTTGAAGTCGCAACCGTGAAGCGAGGGTTGATGAAATGAAACGCACGTTATGATAAAGCAGGACGGATTTTTACAGCACGTGCCGATCATTTACCCTGGCAAGACCCTTGTAAGCGAGACTAAGTTCGGTAATATAGTGAGGATCTAGCCGCGCAGTGAGTTTTGCTGACAACCCAAATCGTCTTAGCTGAGACATACCATACCACACCACTCTTCACATGTTTTGTGTGCGGATTCTAGCAAGTAACCACTGCATACTATGCTACAGGATTGGCAATCATTACCTACACATGACATCCTGGACACGCTCCCAATTGATGTACATATATATCACAGTCTATGCAGAACTGATGCTTGCACTTGGGACACTCGTACCGGCCAGTCGGACTCGGAGGCGGCTGAGCTACATGCCCCGGGCCACCTGCTACTACTTCAGCTGTATGTGCGGTAGGGGGCGGGCCTGTGGGCTCCGCATAGGGAGGAAAGGTAACAGAGCATCCATAGCAATGTGTAGGCATTCTTTCAGGACTGCAAAGAGCACTGTTAGTATCCCAGGTGCTGTAAGCTTAATGTGAGATGCTCACGGTCCGCCATTCACTTCCAGCCAATTGCCTATTGGAAAGAGATGTCTATAGCTTCTTGCAAGATGTGGACTCGAAACGATGGTAAGACGACAAATGCCACATTCGGTTGGCACTTCACACAGCTTGGAGTCGCACCGAGGACAGATGTAGCCGCGTGATTTGTATAGCTTCGAATGACACGAACACAAGGTTGGGTATTGCGAATGTGTCAGGAGAGTTGGAAAGCCCATGACCATGAGATCCGCTCCATTCGAGGTACCTCCGGGTTTCTGGGCCTTCACGGATGCAGGAGGGAGGATTGATTCGAAAAGTAGATCTTTGAAATGATCCTCGTTCAGACAGACAGAAAAGGTGCCTAATGGACGACTAAGCAGATTGCAGAACACTAAGTGCCTATGTACGGCTTACCTCTAGTTTGTTTGCATATTTCGCGGCACAGACTGACTTCGGCAGAGAGGCCGATGATGTTAACGCGCACACGGTCCTTGGCAAGTGCTTGTATTGTATCGTGTATGTTTCCAGGATCGCAGGTCGTAAGACTCCCGAAGATGATAACGACCTCTCTCGAACCATGTGTTGGTAAATGTCTGAAGTTATCAAAATCAGTGCGTGTTCCTGCGTAACAGCGCAGTTGTGCCAAGACAGCTCACGCCAATCCAGATCTTGCCATGTTGAGTGCATTCTGCAAACTTGGCTCTCCGCTAGCAAGGAGCTTCTTCTTGTTCTGCAAAGCCTTCAGGTGCTCTACGGGATTGCCTCCTAGTGGACTAATACGCTCTGCCATACCATCCCTTGTGACGATGATTCCCAATTGCGAAATAGGATTTTGGTCGAAGAACTCGGTTACAAACTCTTGTGCGTATTTCAGAGTCAATTCCAGCCTGGAAGGACGCATATCCCGATCCAGCATTGATTCCGACAGGTCTATAATCAGGAAGAGGTGCCTGATGATACCTCGCTGAACACTTGCAGTATCGCGCAGGATCCGTCTCCGTTTGTTCGATGTCAGGAAAGCAGCGACAGCTCCTTCGAGAGAGCCATGTACATCCTCTGTAAGGACATCCCAGGATCTAGCGTACTCTTCCTCCCAGCTCAGCTTCAATTTGTTGCTTTTCTTGCGGTTATCGCCCCCTTCGACTTCAAGCTCGTCATCTTCGCCGCCCTCAACGTCTGCGACGTCCATGTCGACGTCTACCTCTCCTTCTTCGTCATCTGCTATACGTGCTTTGCCTTTGCCTTTTTCTGCTGCTGAAAAGCGAACAGCTCCGCGAGTTGCAGCACGACCCGGTCCATCGCTAGCCATGCTGCCTGTCGCTTCTATATCCTCGTCGTCATCACTGTCAACGATGCGGGGCCGCATGACGCTGCTGGAGAGCAGGAATAGTGAGCACCGCAGAAGGAGCTGGTTCTCTGGCTGTGCAATGACAAGTTGGCAAGAAGGGAAAGATACCGCAAGTCTCTGATGAGGTAGGTGGTGATCGGCAACCAAAAGTCGCCTGTATTGCCCACCCAAAATGCATGGTACAGTTATGTTGGCGTCGGCTTGGCCGCCCGTCTACTACATAGAATATACAACTCTCCCTCGTACTACAGTATCTTGAAGTCCTGTCAGAATGTATCTGTCTCGGCACTGAAGAAACGGCCATAGGTTATGATGGTACCATAGACCAACACGCCCCCAGCTATTGACATGTAGGCTGCTATCGTATGTAGCACACCAGCATGTGCTAGAACCAGAGGGAGGGCCACGCCTGTAACTACGAACATGCTTGTCAGGAAATGTCCAAAGTCGACACCTCCGCTTGAATAGTCGGCACTGAAGTCATCGGCACCAGAACAGCGAGCGCACATCGAGTTCGGTGCAGGCGCCAGAACAAATATTGCAGCTGTAAGGTATTCCAAGAGCATGCAAAGATCAGAGACACTTCTCTGGCAGTCCCGTTGAATTGGACCTGTCTTGCCAGATGTCGCATTTGCGAGACTTACCAACGAGAAGCGGCATCCAGTTTCCAAAGAGCGCACAAGATAGGATGACTAGCAGGAATCCGAGAGCCAGCACGAATGAAAGGCTATAGTGATTCGCGTTAGCCTACTCCGACTGGAGACTGATGTCGTGTATGGATGGCGCATCATGCTAGATGCAGTATGTGACCTTACAGGATGATGCCTTGCTGGGCATTGAAGCGGAACAGGGATTTCATGGTGAAGACGACGAGACGCTGACTGAACTGCTCAAGTTGCTGCTGAGAGTTGCTTGAGGGTATGAGTCGTGCCAGAACAGAAAGCAACCCGCCCATGGCCGCCGGCAAGTGGTGATTCCGCCACGAACTCATATAGGCCGAGGAAGATATGTAACATATGTGTATCAGCACAGCTATGGGAGAGGAGAGAGGGAGGATTATTTACTGGCCGGATTCTACCCTCAGTGTATCGGCAGCTACAGATAAGCCATTGCAGCCAAAGCTCGTTTCCAAAGATGTTGCCACGTGCCTTTGATGTGACTCCGCAAGCAGGCCTGAAGCGTTCATGGAGCATGCATGCCTGGACACTCAGGAGTGCAGAGCAAGCATAGTAGAGAATCACCGTAATGGAGGCTCGTGAGACGCAATGCAGCTCGGACTGGAAGGCCGTTGTTTGGGCGCGTTTCTTGCACAGTCTCGATCATCCTGCATGTTTAGGACGGAGTAGACGCTTCTTTTGCGCTGTTCATCTTTGCTTGCACGCGGAACGCCCGTAGAGTCATGCCTCAAGATGGACCACGCAGCCGCTTCCTCTATGTGGAGGTGCCTGTGCCGACGAAGCGCGCGCGTGCTGCCCGTGCCATAGCAAGAAGGACACCATCTGCAACAAATACTGGTGGACATGAACTTCCTGAAACCGGCCAAACTTGCCAGAAGGGAAGCTCAACCTTGTCTCCAGGTCCTTCTGTCAAAGGCAAAGAACGAGAAGCTGAGCAAGACCCTCTCGTAATTTCGGAAGTGAGAAATGGAAGCTTACCTGGGTCGGCCCAAGCGGCTCCAGAAAGCGTCCTCTCGACTGTTCTGCCTGCAGAGGTGTCGACAGACATTCAGGCTGCTGAACCTTCAACTTCGACTCTACCTTCTACCAATCTGGAAGAGGCTGCTACTTTAGCGCAGTCTTTGTTGAAGCCAGCCAGCTCCAGCTCCAGCACATCTCCGACTGCTAAACCTGACACAGAGATCAGTAGTCCGGCGAAGCAAAAGACTAGAAGCAGGAGGAGGCGAAAGAAGAAACGAATTATTGTTGACTCTGAAGGCTCCAATTCCGAAAGGCCGTCATTTGCACCACGTCCCGCTGCGGACTCTGGGACACGACTGCAAGAGGGAGCTGTAGTATCAACAAACGCGTCGGCTCCAACGGGTGAAAACAGTATTCCTGCGCAAGGTTCCGCTGCGACTGTCACTGGGCAAGTACCAGAACCCGAGTACACAAGATTAGGAGTAGACGAGGAAATCAGCAAGATATTAGGAAGGAGCCTGCATGGCCAGCGCTATGCATACACTGTCAAGTTATCGGGAGGTCAGAGAGCAGTAGTGAGTCGCTTGAGTGTACACAGCTGCTTTGCAGCAATGCATATAACTGAGGCGTTTACGATGCAGGTCCCCGAAAGCGCACTACACGAGTATCAAGACCTATTGGACGACTGGCTGACCTTGTCTGAAGGCGGGTGGCGTGAAGACGGCAAAGTCTACAGTGATTCCGAATCCGAAGAAGAACTATCAAATGCAATGAGGGGGGCGACCGATAGTGATGATGCGTACAGTGCTGATCAACGTGAAGCTTCACCAGATCGTGATGAGATGAGTGAGGAGGATGATGTTTCCAGCGCTACTTCCAGTGAAATACCATTACGTATTGAGGCGAGCAGAAGATCAGAACGCGAAGGGGCGAAGAAGAAAGTAGATTACAGCAAGCAAGCCGAGTACAATGAAGAAGATGAAGATATGTCGGAAGGTGCCTTGACTGAATCAGACAGCGACCGTTCAGAGACTGATGATTCGAGGTCTCCGCGGCGAGCAAGGTCGACTGAAAAGGATGGGGGGAGAAGCGTACGAAAAGGAGGCAGACGTAGCCAAGCTTCGAAGACAGCAGCGCGTGTCTTGGATAACGATGATGCCGATGCATCAGAAGAGGAGTTCATTGAGGGTGATATCGTAGAGGAAAATCTGCGACCAGAGCAATTTCACAGACAAGTAAGGCTTATCATCGATAATATACGTGTGCAGATGATTGACTTCTGGTATCGCAGAGCTGCTCGAATTGTAAAGCTTCTTCTGCAAGTAGGCTTTTGCCTGAGTTCATCAAGAAGGCAAAAAGGAAACGCAAGAGCGGAAGTGAAGACGGAGAGTGGGACGTAAGCTCGATCAAGGAGTATGGCAGGTGAGACTTTCAGAATCGTCAAATTGAAACTAGGCTCATATGTCAATTGGCACAAGCTGGATATGGTGCGACGTCTGCTCATCATCATGGCATTGGAAATGTGTAAGCTACTCCAATAGCGCACAAAATACATGATGCTGAAAGGAGTACGCTAGCTTCCTGGTTATGCGTCGGCTAACGGAATGCGAGTCCGCTTCAAGAAGAAAGTCAATGCTAAGTATGGACCTGGTTCACATCTCAACATTAAGAAAACGTTCAGAATTGCATCTTGTCCGGATTGTCTGAAACCACACGGCTCTACCTGCAAATTTTGCCTAAAGAGCGAAGAGGTGCATGATATCACTCAAGAACCAGAGGTGGAGGATCCAACTTTCGGCCCCTTGAAAGGTCAAGAAGCACCATCGGCAGCGATCGTACCGAAGCAGCCCGGAGAAGTCGGAAACAAAAGTGATTCACTTGTTGAGGAAAAGGATAACCCCAGCTCTCCCCCTCTGCAGGTTTCAGCACAGAACGGGGCAGTTGGCACCTCAACGCTCGACAAAGATTTACTGTTCCGTTGCATTCAGTGTAAACGAGCAGCCCATTATGCATGCATACCTACCAGAGATGCAACGGACGTTTGGCAATACTCCTGGGACTGGCATTGCGATGACTGCAAAACCTGGGGGCCCATTGACGCTGTGCTAGCATGGCGCCCGCTAGACTGGGACATAGGCGAGAGACAAGACAAAACGACACCGCCGCCAAGTAGCCCCAAACGACTCAACACCAGCAGCCCTGGTAAGCAGCCGATCGCGTCGTCTGACTTGCCAGACCCCAATGCGCCTTGGTGGAATGCAGAATATCTAGTGAAGTTCAAAGAAACCTCGTTCCGACACGCTACTTGGGTGCCGCACTCTTGGTTGTACTCCGCATATAGGCAACGTCTTCGCAATTTTCTCGTTGATGGACCTCTGATTGACATCACCCCTGACAACGCAACTCGCGATGGCGAGGAAGACGTTGCCGACGATCACCTCGAGAACTTCAACTTGTCTCCCATGCCGGATGCGTACGATAAGATTCCGAAAGAATGGCTAACCCCTGATAGAATTCTCGACGTGAGGCTGAAGCGCAAATCGGGATCCGGTGGCGACCCTAGAGTCCTGAATATGAAGAACCGAATATCGAATGACCCTGTGGAAACTATCCCTAGGATTGCTGAAATATATGTGAAATGGCAAGGACTCCCTTATGACACTGCCACCTGGGAAGAGGGATTTCCGAAGGAAGGCGATGCGCAATATGCCGACTTCGTCCGCGCTTACGGTGAATACCTCAAATTCCGAGACGTGGAAATACCCAGACCCAGCCAGAAGGAGCTTGCAATATTGGATCGTGCCCGGCCTAGTAGCCAGTTCAAGGAAGTGACTGTCCAACCAGATTTCATAACGCTGGGTAAACTTATGGACTTTCAGCTGCTGGGAGTATCCTGGCTGGTGAGCTGTCACTCCTTCAAAGTCACTGATCCCCAAGCTGACCATCCCTTCTGCTGCAGTACTTCAACTGGTGGATCAAGAAAGGATGTATATTGGCCGACGAAATGGGCCTAGGCAAGACTGTCCAAGTGCGTAGCTTGAGTTCTGCAACATGCTAAACGAGTCTGAGCTTGTGGGAACAGATCATCTCCTTTTTATCCATTCTGTTCCGGACCGAAAATTGCAAGCCTTTCCTGGTTGTAGTAAGTCTAGTTGTGGGTTTAACACTTTTCCGGAAAGGTTTTGCGAATATTTGCTCCTCCAGGTCCCGAACTCAACACTCCAAAATTGGCAAAGGGAGTTTGCGCGCTGGGCTCCAGACGACATGCGTGTAGTGCCGTGAGTCTGTCTTTGCGGTTCTACACTAAGCATGCTTGACACGGGGCCATCTTTCAGATACTACGGCACACGAGCGTCCCGACGCATTATAGAAGAAGTCAGTTTATAGGTGTCATACGTTCCGTGCAATGCTTCCTTGCTTATGAGATACGATTTGCAGTACGAACTTTTCAGCGATGGCACGGTGTCTGATCAGCAGCTCAGAACGCACGTCGTGCTGACGACGTACGAATGCCTTGCCGCGGATACTGCCATCTTCAAGCGAGTCCCTCGTTGGGAAGCACTCGTTGTCGATGAAGCACAGCGACTCAAGTCAGGACCGAAGAACCTGCTCTGGCGCATGCTGAAAACGCTGCGTTTTGGTCACACAGTTCTACTCACTGGTGAGTAAGTACCCGACACTTCTTATGCGTAATGTTTACACATTGCATCGTTTATAGGTACTCCTGTCAACAACAATCTCGATGAACTTTTCAACCTACTTTACTTCCTTGTGAGCAGAGCAAATAGAGGAGATCGTCCTTGCAGAGCCTCTAACTGTGACATCGCAACAGGACCCGGCAAGTTTCCGGAATTTGGATGAACTACATCACCGATATGAAAGCCTGACGCCTGAGCTTGTCGAAGAGTAAGCAACCGTTTTTCGAATAGAGTACATGTATCGGAAGATCTAACATCCAGATCACAGAGTGCAAACTCTAGCTCAGCCATATTTTCTACGGAGGACGAAAGAAGCTGTGCTCGATCTGCCGCCGCTTTCTGAGGTTATTGTACCTCTCAGTATGAGTCATCTGCAGAAGATCGTGTACAAATCTGTGCTGGAGAAGAACATGGACGCACTCAAAGCAATCTATGATGCTTCAAAGGCCAAAAGCAAAAAGAAGGTTATGACTGGCAAGGTGTAAGTACATACTGGCTAACGATGACTTTGTAACACTGTGGTAATGCTTATCTGCAGGACGAATGTTCTTATGGAATTGAGGAAGACTCTATGCCATCCGTATTTGGTCCGAGAAGAGCTCGAGCACAATACGGATCTCGATGCGGAAGCCATTTATAAGAATTTGGTTGAAGCTAGCTCCAAGCTCACATTTTTGGGTAAGGGCTACACCCTAATAAGTTTAGATGCTATTGTAGACTCACTCCACTCTTTCCAGCTGATTTCCTTCCTAAGCTGAAAGAGCGTGGTCATCGTGTCCTGCTCTTTTCACAATTCGTCATTGTTCTTAATGTGATTGAGCGATTCCTCGAAGGCATGAAGATCAAGTTTGTCCGCCTGGATGGTAACACCAGCCAAGCTGAGCGTCAAAAGTACATCGATGCATATAACGCTCCGGGATCGGATGTGCTCGTGTTTATTCTGACTACGCGAGCCGGAGGCGTGGGCATTAATCTAGCAACAGCCGATACTGTGATACTTTTCGATGCGGATTTCAATCCTTTCCAAGATCTTCAGGCCATTTCACGTGCCCATCGAATTGGGCAGACGAAGAAAGTGATGTGTTTCAAGCTGATGGTCAAGGGCACATGCGAAGAAAAGATTATTGAGGCGGGAAAAAAGAAGATGGTCCTCGAGCAATTGATTGTCGACAGCAAAGATCTCAAAGAAACAGATGAAGAAGAAAAAGTGACAAACGTAGAGTCGCTGCTCTTGTTCGGAGCCCAGGCACTATTTACCGAAGATCCCAATGCAGCCGCTAACAACGATATCAACTATTCTGCACGCGACATTGACGATCTTATCACCAAGACTGAAAATGAACAGATCAGCGCGGAAGAGAAGGCGGCAAAGGAGAAAAGAACTATTGAAGCCAACAAAGCCTTCTCGTATGCTCGAGTATGGGATAGGCAGGTCAGGGAGCAGGAAGAAGAAGCCGACAAAAGGGAGGTGGAAGCCCAAAGAGGCTTCTGGAGCAAGATGATCGAGGCCAAAGAGAAGGAAAAGAAGGATGAAGAACTTGCCCGTGCCTTGCAGATGGGTCGAGGGTATCGCCGCCGCCAACAAGCTGTAAGTAGGAGCCCCTCGACCGTATAACCAAGTGTCATTCCATCTCATTTCAATTTCGCAGAATTACAATGTGTACGGGGAGAGTTTCACTCCGAGTCCAGTGACGTCTAAGTCTGGCCGGGGTGATGCATCAGACACCGAAGATGAAGACTTTGACGCTTCGATGTTGTCAGACGATTCCGATGCTGAAGACGCAGTGCCGGATGCTTTGGATCCGAGTGACCTAACTGGGTTAGGTATTCACCCCAACAAGAAGGTGAAGGTGGCTCCAAGTGGCAAGGTTACAGCTGTGCCGGCCCCGCCTCTGGCCCCTATCAGGCCCGCTGCTCCTATCTATGTTAACCCCCTTCCACTGGAAATTTCCCCAAATCAGCGCCCACACATGAAGTACCAGATTGTGCGGAGCCCCACTCCTCCCGACATTACTGAAAGGAGGACATCTCTTATGTAAGGGATTGAGCTGGATATAATTTTTCATGCGAGCACGAGTGCACGAACAAAACGCTGACTTGCCATGATGTATCTGATATCCATCCAGTAAAAACCTTCTCAAGAGGGCCGAGATGATCAACAATACAGAGGCCATCGAGTTGATCCGACAGGCAACAACCGTGAAGACTGGCTTTGAACAAGTCGATCTTTGTCAGCGGGCTGCCACACTTCTAACACTTCCCAAGACTTCTGTGAATGGCACTAATTCTGGTACACCTTCCACAATGCAGGGCGTCCTTCACAAAGCTTCGGGTAGCTACGAGGGCGATGGCCACCTGACCAATGGACAGTCGTCTATGCGTACTATCGACGCCACGCCGACAGGCGGAGCGAGCTCCTCGAATTCTGTCCACACATAGAGCCTCCTGCGAGTAGTCACGGATCATAGAGGAATCCAATGTGAGGATGCATCCGAGTTAATGAGCTGGTGTGGTATCTACCTCGGACCATATCTCCCTTCCTGCGGTGCTGCATTTTAAGTGATGTAGAGATTTTGCGATGTCGTAGGGATGTGATTCAATTGTTGTACCAAAAGCAGACAGGCAGTGCGTGTAGCAATTGCAACGGGGAATTATCTCAAGAGACAGCATACGCCAAAGCATATGTGGATCTTCTGATATATAACAAACTTGCTGATGCATTGCCACTACTGTCCAGGCTGGCTGTCTTCAGCTCGGCTCTCTTTCTTTCCGACCACGTGCACAAACAGCAAGCATGTCGGTCGAATACCTGCAGAGCCTCAAGAGCGTTCGCGAGACGTGCACAAGGGTGTTTACCATCGCAGAGAAGAACGAGCTGGAGTACTGGGACGTCGACCTCGAGAAGCAGGACAGCATCGTTGACTTCTGCTGCGAGCTGATAGCGGTGAGCGTCTTATCGCGACGTGCACGAAGGCTAGACTGCTAAGAGCTGCTGGCTTATTCGCAAATGTTACCGCTACAGCGCGACTTCGGCACCAACTATGACGAGATACCGCCTCAGTGAGCTGCACGAATGGTGCATGTTCTCACTTGCAGAGCATCTCGCTTACCTTCGTGACCTGCGTGTTCGATCACACACTTCGTGCGAACAGCGGGCGATGGAGACACTTTCTAGCCAATGGAAAAGACAGAATACAGCCGCTTATCGATGAATGGCGCCAAACAACAGCGCCCATCGAGATTGCGCGCCGTCTTATCGATTTGTTCGTAGTGTCCGTGCTGCTTGATGCGGGTGCTGGTCCTCACTGGAAATACTGCGAAGAAGGTGACAAGAGCGGCGTGAGTCGTGTTTGTAGTGCCTTCATTTCGTCTGTCGTCCTCCTCACTGATGTTGCCGCCCACCTACACAGATTGGAAGGAGTGAAGGTCTCGCTGTGGCGTCCCTCGAAATGGTGAAACAAGGGCTTTTCAGTAGCATACCGGACTTGCAGCCTTTCAGAGTAGATGGTGTGTTGTTCTGCTAATCGAAGATGACCATACCCCATGCGAGATCTGACCCGAACACCCCGCACAGCCAAGGGTTTGTCCAGAATCTCGGTGGAAGATATCAAGCGAGCCATGCAAGTTTCAGATACCAATCCTATGGTCGGCATTGAAGGACGTGCCCAACTCCTGGTCCGTCTAGGCCATGTGCTCACTAGCGAAGAAGGATCCAAGTACTTTGCCGCAAGTGAGTCAGACGAGGGCCCTGCTTTCCCTCGCCCAGGCAACATGGTCGATTATATCCGAGCACACCCCTCCGCTACGATTACGCCTTCTCCGTCATCTTTGCCTGTTTCTGTGCCGCTTGAAACACTGTGGGAGGTGCTAATCCATGGCCTCGGTGGAATCTGGCCCGCGAGCCGCACGAGACTCCAAGGCATTGCGCTTGGAGACGTATGGCCAAGTGACTCGCTTCGCAAGACTGTTTCGAGCGATGCTGAAGCACTGGTTGCGTTCCACAAGCTTACCCAATGGCTCAAGTGCGTTTAGACTTAACAGTATTCGCGCTCAATATCAGTCTGACGCCAATTTCAGCTACTCGTTAATGGAAGTTTTTGACAAGATCTTGAATTGGAAGTTCACAAACACAGAGTACACAACAGGGTTACCTGAGTACCGGTGAGCATTTGACGTCTTCTTTCAAATGAAAAATAGTGCTGAGGTGCTGCCGGTCAGCAATGGAGGACTTCTCGTCGACTTTGGACTTTTGAACATCAAAACTGCCGCCATTCTCGCATCACTCGGTCAAGAGTCCAAAGATCTCGTCAAGCCGTTGGACTTGCCTCCATTGCCAGCGTCCCATTCGGCCATTGTCGAGTTCAGGGCTGTGACAGTCATTATGCTAGATCGCATAGCGATGGCCGTCAATCAGAAGCTTGGAGCCAACCTCGTCTTGGCCCAAGTGCTCGAAAGCGCGACATGGAAAGGAGGAAGAGAAATTGCCAAGAAAAAACGGGCTGATGGAGGGCCACCTATAAATGTTCTGCTAGATGGCACTGTGTTCTAATAGTTCCGCAGAAGCAGAGGGTCCCGTGCACCGATGCATGCCAAAGTCTTATCGGACAAGACAGTCTCCCGTCTAGGTCCATCCTGCCATCCTGGCCTTACTTTGCCGCCTGGCTCGTCACACTTACGCAGTCTATACGCTATGTAGAATGTTCTGTACATTTGAATTCCAACTTCGCAGTTCACTTCTTCTTCACATACCGTTTAAAGAAGCCTTGCGCCGCTTGCGCATCTGCCAGCACAGCCACGCAGCCACCAAGGCCGAAACACCGCCTATTCGAAAAACGAATCCTATCGCATCGTTTGACGCTGCCGGGACGTGAATAACCGTCCTTCTTATCAGAGTAGGCAAGCCAGATTGCTCGGAGTCTTGCTGTGTGTCTTGGTTTATGGTCTCGGATGGTGCCACGAATGCAAACTAGAATGCACATCTGCTCAGTAAAGTCAACTCGTCAACTCTGCATTGCCGCGACTCACCACTATCGAGGAGATGAAGGACGTCATGACTGATGAGGCGACCAAACTTAGTCGGGATCGAGCTGAATGGCGTGATAAGCAGGTTGCTCACATTGTGGTAGAACGACAAACCTAACAACGGTTGTAACAGTGGGATTAGATGGTAGCTTGGAGACTCAAAGCGTTGCCAGCATGACTCACACATTGGCTATGCCTAAAATAGCACCTGCCTGGTCTGCAGTCCGAGCAGAGCTATCGCTCATCCCGGTTGATTGAAAAATGTCTTCGTTCTGAATGCTGGTGTCTGCCTCTTCCAAGCGACTTAGAACACCTAAGCCATTGCCTTGATCTACATATTGTCCCGAATGGTCGTAGGTCAGTCCGCTGCGATGCTGACTTCCTTTGTCTCGTGGCACATGTTCATCTTCGCTGTCTTCGCTGCTGTCCGTGTAGCTGGATCCGTCAAATGAGTCTGAGTGCCGGATTTGCAAAGTTCTTTTGGGCGGAGAGGTATGCGTCAATGGGATTGCGGTCTGTGCTGTGTCCTCGTTAAAGCATGTAGCGCTGTCCGATTTTACTGGGTTTTCCGTCGTGACAATAATTGGTACGCCAGTGCCATGTCCAGCCGCATAAGGTCTCCCTTCCAACAGACTTGCTTCCAATGCGTTATCTGTCTGATGTGTCAAGGCATAATCGCCTGACATACGGTACCTTCCGGATTTTAGGCCCGAGGTGGTGTCTTGCAGAATCTCCTGGCCTAGGAGAGATGTTGGAGCCCAGCATGTGACGGCCCCTGTCGGTTTTTTTGTCAGCATCTTTATAGTCTCAGATATGATTCACGCACAACAGAAGCCCAGCAGGGCAATAACCAGTGTGGCGCTCCACACCTGCGACACGATGAAAGTCGAGAACATGAGGAATGCGAAGAAAAGATGGGCAATCATCCACAGGAGGGAAAGATCGAGCCAAGGGAAAGGGAGTGTCGGAGTAAATCGGCTGTTCAGTATCTTATCCAGAATGGACTCTGACCATGCCATACTTCTGCTGTTATACGGCCTATCGCCTTCTCTCGACATTCGTGCTTGATGAGTATTGGAGCCATGCAAGGAGGTGGACAATGGCAGCAAAGAAGTGGTGCAGAATGGCAGAATGACGGAGCACGCGAAGGAGAAGACCGCTTGCAAGAACATGGCACGGCTGCCAGCACGCGTAGCTGGATCAGCTTCATGTGGATTCGGTGCACCGTCCCCTGTAGAGCCTGAAATGTCGTGCGCTGTTTGATAGATCTCTGCAACGTATGTGGTGGAGAAAAATCTGGATGTGAGAGTTTCAGAAGCGGTAGACCGAATATATCAGAATTTAGCCATCCCTGCATATATCTTCAAGCAATTGCTCACAATATGGGAAACCATCCACCCCAAGTGAATGCTTGTACCTTGCATATGTCCCAAATTGGCGGAGGCAGAGTTTTGAATGTACCCCACAGCGACCGCAGAGAAGCGACGACGATATTGTCTGTCAAGGAAAATCTTTGGGTAGCTACCGTAGTCTCCATGCCATTATCGAGAAGAATGCGCTCTTCCACGGAGAAGATAGTGACCGCGTGCGCGATTACAAGGGTCAAGCTTGCGAAAACCGACAGAATCTTGATCTGAGAATCGCCCAAGAAGGAGAAGGCCTCCAACAAATTCACATTTCCTATCCAAAAGCCAAGTATAGATCCCATTCCTGAACTACATAAAGGTCAGCAGTTCCGAAGAATGCAACAGGGGATTGTCCTTACAGACGAGCTACCCATGCATTGGCTTCTTCCTGCTGGGACATGGGTAGGACATCGACAATCAATGCCCTGTCCGTAGCTTGTACTCCATTTATGGCGAAGTCAAGCGCATAAACTGCGAAGACCGCTAGCCATATGGTAAGGGTTGAGTGCTGCAAGAGAAATCTCAAGCATTGTCAGATATGCTGAAGATTGCAACTTCCTAAAAATTAGCTTACAGCTTGACTGCCGCGCGTCGTAAAGACTGAAGCCACCTCGCGGGTGTAGCCGAAGATTAGAAGCGAGACTACGCAGATGAAACAGCCGATGACAATGACCGGACGGCGTCTACCGAAACGTGACTTCGAACGGTCGGCTATAGAGCCTGATAGTCGAAAATCAACCGCCGAGCTGGCTATGTTTTAAGAGGAAACTCACCTATGATAGGCTGGACGATGAGACCTATCGATGTTAGATTTTTGGAGCAGCCTTAGCACGTGAGCGCATAGACACGTATGTCAGAACCCACCTGACAGAGGTCCAGCCAAGAAGACAGCGCTCATACCAGATTTCGATAAGCCTGGGCATTTCAAACGCACCGGTGGATCAGTGACCTCGTAGATCTCGTACAACTTCCAGCCCATGCATGACGGGGCCCAGTGAGCGTCAACCTACCCAAGGACAGAAGATACGGGGAAGCATACGCCATTTCGGTGCTCCACACGAGCTGGAGGCCGAACATGGATGTCTGGTCGGGTAGATAGTCAGTACGAGGGCAGCTCAGGCAGTTGACCTCGAGGTAGGCGAAACGACGATCTCACCGATACCAGCACCTGCTTCAGCCATTTCTGTCGACCTTTTACGTGCGAGCGTCTTCAGACAGAATGTCAACTACTTATACCGCGGTCTGGGGACTTGCAATACTGCCCACCCGATGAACTGGAGATTGCCTGTGTTGCTGGCCATCGGCAGAGCTGTTCCCACCATGTCGTATGCTTGACCTGCCGCGTTCACGTGTGATTTGATGCGCCGATACTGCGCGACTGAACGACCTCTGTTGAACCAGGATTTGTGCTGCAGGGCATTATGCGTGGCATATAGAAGATGCTCTGAAGAGCTTCAGATCTGCACCATCCTCAGTAGTTGTGCTCTTGGGGAGTGGTGCGGCAAGGTGGACGGGAGGAGCAAAAGGCAGCCGTGACTTCTTTCCCAGATGCCGATTGACTTCCTCACAACCTTCGAGCTTTTTGCGAAGCACAACGACTCCCCAAGGCGAGCAACAAGAGTGTCTCAACATATACAGCGGCTGTGTAAGAAGTCGGCGTATCGACTATCGTCTTTATCTGCTTGCTTCCATGCAAACAAGCCACGCCAGGCCCCTTGAACTGAATCGAAGCGCGCAAGAGTGTCGGATATGACATCGTTTTCCACAGACAATTCCTTGGCAAAACAACAGCTTCGTTACAGGTCTTCTATCCCCACGCGCTCCCATGTCCTTCGCCTGCTTTGACAGATTGTCCACTCTGCGATTCGATAGCCCTTGGGAACGCTGCTAGTGATTCCTCTGTTGGAGGAGTTTAAACCGTGAAGGAACCTAGATCCTGGACTGAAGGACACGTCGGTCTAGACCTGCCCTTCATCATGCTTCGAAACTTCATGCTTCGAAACTTACCAATTCCCTCGCCTGACATCCAGCATTTACCCTCATCATCACCCCACCTCCTATTCCACCTTACTTCTAGCAGACCTCCTCTGGGACTCACTTGCCGCGAAGTTAGACTGACGACTTCTTGCTCAGCATGCTTCTTGTTAGCATACTTTGTTGCCCAGTAAGGAATAAACAGAGTGTGAGCGGACCCGCAGACCTGCCGATGCATAAGTGTATCAAAGGTATCTCAGACTGCTGCGCAATGGGTTATCGCGTTCGCTTACGTGGTCCTCTGGCAGTCCCAATCTAGGAAAAAACACTCTTGTCTGTAAGTCAATGGTTGCATTGTCCCCTGGTCCAGGACCAACCAGCCAGAGTCCTTCATACGGAAGCTCAAGGAGTGCATGGGTATCTACAACCATTGCGCGCAGATCCATGCCATCTGTCAGTTCCACTAATAATTTAGGCATTGTAGAATCTCCCTGCTATAAATCACATGGACTCAGTCAGTGTTGGCAATGCAGGGTTTGGGACGGTGTTCCGTACCGTGCAGCTCTCACCCATGTAAACCACGTCGGACGCTTCCAAATTACATGCCCTTGTTAAAATTCCCGTAAGCTTGTTTTGAGAATCTACGCTTAGGGCGAGGGGTTGCAACAGTGCTGGCAAAACAATACAGGCCCCGATTTCGGTTCTGAAGGCTAAAATGCGCTGTCCCGAGCGGGCACTAAAGGAGATTGTTTGTAGATCGGGAAATTGTGCAAAGAGAACAAGACTAGTCGCCAATGTCGCATGCCCACAAAGTGGAAGGAAGCCACCAGCTGGACCAAGCCAAACGATGGGTAGATTTTTTCCAACGAATGGGTAATGTAGGGTATCGAATAGTTGTTCATGCGAAATAACTGCCAATGCTGGCAAGGCAAGTTTCCTGACTCTGCATCAGTCATAATTCCGTGTACTGGACGCGAAAGCCTGGGGGCTAGCTGCATTAGGTAGTTCAGTTGCTCACTTGGCTGTAGCCGTAGCAATGGCATCCTCGACGGGACGGCTGGTAATAAGGACGCCGGCGGGATTGCCCTTGAGGTCTGGATATTTCTTGCTTGTAAAAGCATCTACAAGCAAAAGACGTGCTCGTAAAGCGGTGTCGGCCATATCTCCCGGGCTACCAATACCCGATTAACTTGAAGCACTCGTGAAGCGTAGTTGTAGATACCGGGTGGTGACGTCCACTTGATGAGCAGATGAGGCAGAGGAAAAGTCTAAGGCACAACACCAGAGAGAAGAGAGCATTTCATCAAAAGACAACAAGACTCAGTCTTGTAATAGGTGACTCGACAAGATCACGTGCTTTAACCGAGCGGCTTTCCAGAATGCAAAGCTGGAACAGTAGGGAAACTGAATTGTACTGATCACATCGGCGTTCGACTATTATGAAACACCGTATAAAGTAATACAATAATGGTCATGCAGCAGTCCAACTATCTACATGCATTCCGCATCGCCTTATGAGGAACGCTCTATTGAAGATCGGCTGGCCCGCCTTTTCAAGGATTGAATATCATCATCTAGCAAGTCTTCATAAGCTTTCTCCCATGCACTTGCTCGCAAAGTACCGCCTATCCAGAGTACCGCAAGAACCATGCTGACCAGCTGTATAGCCCGACCGAACCCAGAAGTGTTTCGCAGATCCTCCTCCTTCGCCATCTGCTGACTTTCGAAAGCCGCTCGCTTGCGAGCACCGGACGACATGTTGGTCGCTCGCCATGCCTCACGAGCTTGCATCCTGTCAAAGTGTGAGTCGTGTTCGCGATGGCTAGTACTTTGGTGCCCGTGTGTGTGCGAAGCAAAAGGGCTTTGGCGATGATGCTGTTGATACTTTGGGTTTGTCCGTCGAGTATGATCCCAGGCATAGTTTGCACGAGATCTCCTAGCGGCAGACTCGCTTTCATAGTGCCCGTAGTAATGGCCTTGTGCTGAGCCGCCTGGCCGATTATGGTGGTATGTATGAGACGAGGAAGATGTCATAGATGCATCGTAGACTTTGCGGGCGTCGGCGTTTCCAAGTGTAGCGTACGCTTCCGAGATAGCTTGAAACTTGGCTTCATGACCAGACTTGACATCCGGATGATACTGTATGATGCGAATACAAGGAGTGATCAGCATCAGGATCTCGCCCACATCGGCTAGCGCATCTCATTCCGGCATTGACTGACTTCTTTGGAAAGCTAGGATGCGGAGAGAAGTCCAACAGGTCAGCATACAGCGCTCAAAATCCCTCGTATCCCCAATACCCACCCTGTAGAATTGGGCTTTGATCTGCTGGCGCGTTGCGCTTTTAGGGAGGTCCAGGGTTTCATAGTGGTTGGCGCCTTTTGCCAGCTGGCGGGAAGAGGCATGAAGCCGGCGGTATGAGATGAATGTTAGCTTTGAGGTTGAAGCTACACCACTGGCCGAGGCGAATATCATGCTGCCCGATTCTTCTGCTCGTTCAGTGACAAGAGTAAAGCGGGATGATCGCTTTTTTTCCGCCACCGAGCTCGAGGATGATTGTCGCACGCCACTCCGACGGCTGCAAGGACATGTCTATAAGCAGCTATGCACCTTGAGAAATGGCCTATAACGGTATAAGCGACATCACGGGGTAAGGAAACCGGACTGCGACGCAAGGGAAAGTGAAGGTCTAGAACCCGGTGCAGGCATCGCGATAACGAAAGTTGCTTTTCCCGAAAAACAGGCTTACGGTAAACGTGGACAACAACAAGATAAAGATATAAAGCTGGACTAAAGCTGGACTGATAGACCTATCGACGTGTCGCGGAAATCTCTCCGTGAAATAATCCTTGAGAAAGCACTTCGAGCCTGACCAAAGGATCCAATTCACATTACAATACAGCTCTCACCACCGCTCTTGGCATACTCGACCCGCACTCTCCCTTTTGTCGTATTTATCTGGGCTAAGTCCATCAGGTTGGCAGAAAGGTAACTGGCCGTTTTGCCATCGTTGACATTCTGGCTAGGGGTGATCTTATACACGGTAATGTAAGCATTGTTTGTGGTAGAGGGGATAATTGTGCTGTTCCTTCTGAGCGATTCGGACAGTTCTATCGTTCCTTGTGGAGCCCAAATGGCCAATTTCCCGTCAAATTCTGGTGGAAGATAGAGATATGCGTTGGCTGCAACACGGCATTACAAGCGGAAAACGTTAACGCGCATATCAATTTTGAGGTTCAGCATCTCCAGCTTACAATCCAGGGAACATATCACTCTCAAAGGCCGTCCAGGCAGCCGATGTGGGATCGTTAGCTTTATCTTGCCTTTCTTGCTGTTGGCCAAGATTTCGAGTGGAACGTCATTCTGCGCCCGTGGCGGCAAAGGCGGTCGGCCGTTGTCTGCAGGCGGTGGAGGGGGTGGTCGGAAGTACAAGGTGACATCAATGTCATTCTTCGTTGATGAAGAGAATCTGCATGTTGGCAAGACGGCCGTAGTTCCATTGGCAGCCTGAGCGTACGCAATGTTCGTGGACAGCTCGATGGAGTAGGTCCCAACGATATCCTTCGAGTCTGTCGATACAGTCAGCGGCGCAAGCGCTTTTTGTGCTTCTGGAGGTATGTGAGAGATGTATGAAGATGTTGCTGCTTCGACCGAGGCTCCTTCTTTCCTCTGCCGCCTCTCGTATTCCTTGCGTTCGGCACTGGTGTCTTCTTTCTCTTGTACACGCTCTTTCTCTTTGCCCTTTTTGCGGCCCCACAGGGCAAAGGATCCATGGGTAGAACTGGAATCACTGCTGGTGCTTGCCCTTCCTGGCGACATTGGCGAACTGGTGGTCTGACCATTCTGTTGCTGTATGCCTTGGGCGGAGGCGGTTTCTTGGCCAGGCCGTGACTGCTCTGAGCGAGCATTGCGAGACGGACCGACGCTCTCTACATATGACGGCGGCTTCTCTATGCTCGAGTCGCTCTTCATTCTAGGGTGCGTGCAGTGGAATGAGAGGCCGCAGTGGATAAGGCAACTCATTTCAGGCGCTGTATGGTGGAACTTCGAGCTGTGGCGTGATCGGACAGGTGTCTGCTCAGCGGCAACTCTTATCATTCATGCTTGCGTCTAGATTGCAATGTCATTGTCTAATCTAGCATACACAGACTCCCGTCTAGGACACTAGTCTTTCGATTCGCAATAATAGCTGCCCTACTTCTTCTTTGTTATCTTCGTACTGGCCGAACCTTTTGGTAGGTCAGACTTGACGTAAGGCAGGAAATCACGGCCGCCCATGTACGGTCTCAATACCTCTGGAATGACCAAGCCCTGTGACAAGAAGCAGTCAGCTCAACCCCTCATACTCGGCCAAAGAATTATCAAGCTGACCTCTGGTGTTTGATAATTCTCGACAATACAGCACAAGGCTCGTTCAGTAGCACAAAGGGTGCCGTTGAGCATGTGGACGTATTTCTTACGTTCTTGACCTTTGACAGTCGCACCACATCTGACTTCCAGGCTTCTAGACTCTGTAGTAGTGGGTGGGTTAAGGTTTTAGAGATTTCAAAGGGAAGCGCATGTCAGATACACCCACGGTAATCTAAACAATTCGAGACAGAGACAAGCTCTTTGTATTCTCCTTGATATGGGAACCATGCCTCTAGATCGTGCTTCTTCGCCGCAGCATTGTTCAATGCGCCAGAAACGATAGCCACGACTTGATAAGGCAAGCCTAAAGATTGGTAGAACTCTTCGCTGTAATCGCACATAGACTCGAACATTTCCCACGACTTTTCAGGATCCGTTACGCAAAACTATCAAATGATTCGAGCTCGTCAGAACAATTACACGGATACGTAGCCGTTTGCTGTTTACGTGCCTGTTCGATTTTTTCAAATTGGTGGATTCGGAAAATACCCCATGTATCGCGTCCATGCGATCCCGCTTCCTTCCGGAAGCATGTCGAATAGCCGGCGTAGCTATGGCAGTATGTAGAGTCAGTCGTGTTGTACGTGTACAGCCACAAACACCGCTCACCGATAAGGTAGGTCCTTCTCAAGTAGCCACTCATCGGCATGAAAGGCCGACAGGGGTTGCTCGCTAGTAGCAATAAGATATTTCTCGTCATCCTCTTCTCCAGATCCGTCCAACTTGTACAGCGCCTCGTCGAACTCAGATAGCTGGGCGGTTTTTGCCATCATATTGCGCTTCATCATGAAAGGAGTCATAACTTTCTTGTAGTTCTTGGTACGCAGGAAGTTAAGCCCGTAAGTAATAAGGGCTTGATTGAGATCAACACCATCGTTAATGAGGAAGAATCCACGATGACCCGCAACCTTGGTACCTAACAAAGAAGAGAGTATCAGAGAGTTGGAAAGGCTTGGTTGCCGAGATTTGCTGTATTACCTCGGTCCTGCTCCAGAATATCGAGCTTGTACATGACTTCGTGATGACTGAAGATGCCTTCCTTTTTTTCGCATTTGGCGTTAGGTCCATCCGGATGCCATGTCTTGATTTGCAAATTATCATCTTCCGTATGAGAGGTCGGCACACTAGCATGCACGATGTTGCCAATAGTTCCAACCTTCTTATCTAGTTCGCTTTCAGCCCTGGCTTTGCTGTCCTTGAGCTGTGCTTCGGCTGCTTCGAGGCTCTTTTTTGCAGCCAGCAAATCGTCTGCGTCTTCTTTAGCCTGCATACCACGCGCCTTTCCATCAATACGCGTGCAAGACGAGAACTGCCAACATGAACATCGACCGACCTTTTTCTTTTCTGTAATGAGTTTTTGCGTCTTGTTGATCTCTTTCCTGGCCATGTCTAGCTCGTACCCAACTGTGCCACACAAAATTGCAGAAAGCCCTGTTATCAAATCATGCTGCTTTCGTTTCACGCGTGGTAGGCAGGCAGACGCCTGGTTGACGGCTTGCCGTCTCTGCATGACTGCGGAAGTCACTCACGCTTGACCCATGCTTGATACATGCCAATGCATTCGTCGACGAGCTCGACACTAGCATTGCGACGGCGCTGAGACTCGCGAACAGCCTCACTGTTGCCGCCTTTCGCGTCGATGAGGTCGAGAATATCGATGCCCATCGTTGGAGACGAGAAAACGAGATGGAGTAGAGGATGAAGTGTGTAAGAAGCCTCCCAAACTGAGGAGATGTGCTCCAGGCAAGTCACTCTGGAAAAAAAACGTGATCGAGGCCGTTGGCCGGGCGCAAGAGCAACGCAAGCAATACGCAGCGATATATCAATAGAAATGATTGTATAAATCGTATATAGGACTATCCATAAATGACGGGATTTACGAAAGTTTATACTAAAGAATCAGCCCAATTGAGCAACTGGTCATCTACGCTTGCTCAATTTGGATGACAGCACAGACTGAAGAGAGAGATAGATCAGCTAGGAGGGAAGAAAGCATATGTGACACAGCCGATGTACTCACTCGAAGAACATTCGCTGCTTTCTCCATGTCCTTCCGCGGCAAAGCCGCTGAGACGAGAATGCGAAGACTCGGGCTACCTTCTGCAGCTTCCTGTTTCCAAACCTTCTTGGTTCGCGATATCAGGACTCCGTTATTCATGCAATCGTCGACTATCTCTTGCAGAAGATACTCCTGATCGTAGAAGTCGAGTCCCTTCGTATTTCGGATATGGACGTGTATCAGAGGAGAGATACTGAAGGATGGCACGTAGACCAGATTGCCGAGTCTGTCAAGAGCAGTGCGCACGACTTGCACATTGTCTTTTAGGGCTGCCAGCGGTAATTGTCCGTTTGTCGACATGGCCCCAGCCAGATGCGATATGCCTTCGTTAGCAGCAACCGCCAGAAGCGGGGGTAAAGACGCAGAGAAGACATATGCGGCAGAGTTGATGCGTTGATGTGCGATTGTGTTGGCGTCACCAGCACAGAAGCCACCGCCAGCACAAAGACCAACAGCCAAAGACCCCATCAATACGTCAATCTCGTTACCCTATTGAAAGTGGATGGCTGGTCAAGAAGAGGCACAGAATGCTTATAACGCAGACGAAGAACTCACCGGGATGTTGTAGAGTTCAGAGACCCCACGGCCCGTGGGACCAAGCGCGCCGAACGACCACGTCTCATCGAGCATCAGGCGATATTTGTACTTCTTCTTAAGTTCGATCTAAACATGCGACGAACAGTCAGAAAAGAAACTCCATTGGTCAAGAAGTAAAACATCAGAAATCCAATGCCGCTTACCAGTCGAGGCAAGTCCGCTATTTGGCCATCGCCTTCGAAGAGACCTTCCGTAACGATAAATTTGCGAGTGAGGGGGGCTTTAGTCCTCTTGGCCTCTCTGTCTAGAGTTTCCAGGACCTCTTCGAGACTGTCCATGTCGTTATGATCATACCATCTTACACGAGATCTCGATATCTGAATGCCTTTTTGGATGGCGAAGTTCACTCCACGGTCGGCCACTATGATATCTCCTCGTTTGGAGAACGAGGGAATGACCGAGCAGACAGTTGTGAAGCCTTGAGGGTAGATGATAGCAGCTTCAACGCCGAGGAACGCAGCGAGAGCGTTCTCCAGCTCGATATGTACATCGAAGAATCCGTAAAAGCCAGAGGGTCCACAACTTCCGACACCGTAGCCTCTTAGACATTCGATAGCTTTTTCCTTGATTCGCTCACTTTGCGCAAGTCCAGAAAAATTAGCAGATGCCAAGTTGATCATCGGCTTCTCCTGCAGCGCTTTTGGAATTGCATCCTGGCTGCCAGTACTGATTGCGCGTGACAATGCGGTAGGATCGGCAAACGCTTGAGCAACCTTGGGGTGAAGCGAGGCAGGGCCAACAATGACTGGCGCCGGAGGAAGGTTTGCAGTATTTGGGTCTTCGCACATCAACGGTTCGGGTTGCCATTCTGCAACGAGGTCTTCGATCTCCTGCAGGATAAACACGAGTGGGGCAACGGCCATACGCGGACAGAAACACAACATTCAATGATTCAGTATAATAGCAAACGTCTGTTTGCCTAAGGAGCTGTTGTCGGCGGAAAGGCAATAACCGCTGCATACCTTCTCAGTGAGCTTGACAAAGTTGGACCGGTCGCCTCGTGTCCTTGACTTGAGCCAGGTGTATGCCACAAAGATGACAAGCAGTAGCTCAAGAAAGGTACGAGCTGGATCATTCTGATGACTGCTCTTGATGTATCTCCAGAGCACGCCGCTGCCGGGCAGGGTGCTGATGCGCTTGAGGAATGGGTGCGGCGAGGATAGCAGGCCATAAAGCGATTCCCAGGTCACCGTATTCGCGGCCATTGGCGCGGTATCTGCGACTGATGGGGCAGCGACATCCAGCACCATCGCTCGTGTAATGGACACGACACTTGCGTTGACAAAGCCCGGCGCGTTGACTGTTGTTCGATGATCAAGCTTCAGCTGCTTGCAATAAGGCCGACGACCACGGCACAATCTCGTTCACGTGAATTTTGTCTGGGCCAAAACCACAGTGTCACGGATACATAGCGAGCAAACGCGCGGACCAGCAATAGATCTTTGGCAATGTTTACATCTGATGTCCCCCATGTGCACAACATAGCTCTCCGGATTGCCTAATATGGGTTGTAGCGTTGAGATGGGCCACTGTTGTTATGTCTCCCAGATGATCCGCCTCCGCGACTTCTACGATTGTCACTGTAATTGGGTCTGTTCGAGCCATCGCCGTCGTGGTCCCGTCTGTATCCACCACGCCCTCCTCTGTGACCTCCACGACCACCCCGGGAAGCATTGAATGGATTTGGCCCCATTGCAGCTTGCTGGCCCGCAGCCTGTGCTTGGACTTGCTGCATCGCTGCTAAGCCAGGTATACCAGCAGCAACAGAAGTTCGCGACGAGGGATCGAGACCGGGTATAGAGAATCCTCCTGAAGCAACTCCTATTCCGTAGCCAGCCGGTCCAGCTGGAGGACCGTAGGATTGGCCTGCGCCTCCAGACATCCCATGTGCATTTTGCGGCTGACCGGGAAATTGTTGCGTCCCGCGGTGAATACCTGGCAGCGCCCCCGCGAACTCGTCTTCGTCATCCTCCTCTTCCCGGTTCCCAAGCTCTTTCGCCTTTTCCCTTCCTACGTGGAAACGATCATTACTTATATTGACACCCGGTCGGCCTCGACTCCACCAGCGCGTTGTGTGGTCGCTGGAGCCGGTGGCTAAGAGGTGGCCAACAGGATGGAAGTCCATGGACCAGACTTGACCTTCATGAGCAAATTCGACCGTGTCCACCGCGTTGGGAGTGTCCAAATTCCAGTACTGGAGTGAGCCATCAGATCCGCCGCTAACCAAGTGGTCGTGATGCACAGGATGCCAAGAGACCGAACATGCTTCTTGACCAGTATAGTTCTGAATCATCTTCATCATGCGGATGTCAAAAATCTTTATAGATTGATCTCGACTTGCCGAGGCAACCATGTTGCCATTGGGCGACCAGCTGACCGTCTGTATCGAGTTCTTATGGTCGTGCAAAGTGCGAAGGTCGGTCCCGGATCGGGGATCCCAAAATTTGATAAGTGCGTTCTTACTTCCGGACACGAGCAAACTCTTTGTAGGATGCCATTTGACGCATCGTACGTCGTATCCGTGTCCAGTAAGCGACTTCTCTATCTCTCGCCTCTCGAAATCCCAGATCTTTACGCTTCCATCGTCAGATCCAGTCACGAAGCGAAGGTCGTCAGGTGCCCAAGATACGTCGCGAACTGGCTCCTTGTGTCCTTCAAACAATGTGACGTTGTTCATATTCGGCTGGAAATATTTGATCACACCACTCGTATCGCAAGAGACTAGCCAAGAGCCAGCATGAGACCATTCAAAGGCTCTCACAGCGCAATCGTGGGCTTGCAAAATAGTTTCGAAGTTGAAAGTAAGGCCATTCCAGAGTGTGAATTCGCCGGACGCACTGCCTGTCAGAACTCTTCGCCCATCTGGAGTCCACCGTACCCAGTTCACAGGCGTCCGTATCTTGTTCGTTGATGTATGAACGTATTTTGTGCAGTAGGAAGTAGATGTATTGGATTCATAAGCTCGAGGGGGCAGTAGCTGTGTTGTAGAATGGTAGATTAGATATACATAATGTCGTCTATCAGGAAGACCTTTTAACGTACATTTATAACGTAATTTGGCTGAGGACGTAAAGCTGGTACAGCGCCTGGACAGCTCGCAAGAGTTCGAAGCTACGATATGCACACGTTAGTAGATTACAGGGAAGATGATTATAGATTTTGACCATAGATCTAATCTCACGAGCTTCCACCGCGTTACCGGACCGAAGTAGTCCACAGTTCGTCGGGGCTGCCAAAGAGGAGTGTCGTCAATGTACAAATTTTGTAGTCTATTACGACATGGTAGCTGACTCTGATACGCGCTTTGGCTCTTGGATCATTGGTCCCTTGTCCCGCGCGTGATTGTGCTTCTAAGAGTGCGAGTTCGGCTTCACGCTCTTCGCGAGTCGGTGGCTGCGGTCTGTCGAGCACATGCTTGGGAGTCCAAATATCTACAGGGAGGCGAGCTGCAGTGAGATACTAGGTTACTGACGCAGTCGTAAAGCTGCAAACCACTCACGTGGTGGATTGTCGGCAACCTCCTCTTCCACAGATGTTCCGACTCCACTTTCGCTTGCATGCTCTTCACCTTGTGAGGCACCGTCTTCGCGCTCAGGCTGAGCTTCTCCTTCTTCTATTTCGACATCCTCTTCTCCCTCTTCTTGGCTGGCTCTCTCTTTGCCCTTGACAGACATCGCGTGACAGGAATTGCGGCGTCGTTGCAGTCGGAGCAGCAACAGGATGCATGCCGTCCTGGCCAGATCACGAAAGCGAGCTTGGCCTTCCGACAATCGATATCGAAGTCAGCCTGGATAGCTGCAAATGGGCAGTTCAGGGTCAAAGAGCGCACTCAGCGCACTCAGCGCCTCGAAATCTGCGCAGAAGAGTGCTCATAACGCGATACGAGCCTCTGCTCCAGGAGAAGGCAGGCCGATTGATGCTTCACAGCGAGGAGCCCGCAACTACAACATAAAAGGCGAACCCGTCTCTGCAAGTAGCGGGACCAAGAACAGAGCAGTCGTGCAAGATGCCAGTGATCCCTCAGCTCCTGGACCTGACTTGCTTAGCAGGAACCTCGCCAGCCTGGGGCAGGCTTCCGCTCAAAAGCACAACCCATCAAGATTCACGCCGGTAAGTATAGACAGGGCCCCACACTACATGCAGAACACCGCTGATAAATGAAGATTGGCGCCTCAAGGATACGAGAGCTGCTAAAATGCTACAACGCCGAGCTGAGCTCGAAGAAACCGAAGGATCATCTGCCGCCACCGTTTCCGCAAGCCTTCGTAACAAGTTGACAGTCTCTTCACTGGTCACACTGCTTGATGCTCGCAAGGAGATAAAGTCAGCACAGGATTACAGAAGACTATGCGAGGACTTCAATTGCGATCCTGAAGTCGTCGATAGGCTTTGCCGATACATTACGAGTCCGAGTATTAGTCTCATCAGGAGTGCAGACCAGGAAAAAAAGAACGAATATCTCGTAAGTGTACTGTAGAGTCATGGTGTAGGTAAATACTGAACTGTTACTCTTTGCCTTCATTAGGCGCGTTGGGTAGATCCTGCACCTATGCGTGAACAGTTGCAAAGTTGAGGAATGAGCGATCCGTGTAGCACACATAAAAAGGTTCCTTGTAGATAGTAAGCACCAAAGGCATTACAAGAGTTTGAAACGCCAAAGCGAAAACTATCTCAAGTCCACCGTTTTTTCATCGTCTTCGTGACTGGGATCCGCTTTCTCGAAGTAGACAATTTCGTCACTGTAAGGGATGTGGCTTTTCTCTCCCTGTACATCCTCTTCTGTCTCGTCGCTGGCCTCTTCAGCCAGGACACCACCCATCTCTTCTGTCACGGCCCAGTATCGTAAGCTGCTATCAAGGGTCTGGCTTTGCAGAATGGCCTTGACCAGTTTGCTTTCGTAGCGACTGTGTAGGGTACGGCGGATGTTGCGAATGAGAAAGTTCTCCATCAAAGGAAGTGGCCATTCGTCCGGTATAGAGCTCAAAATTTCCTTGGCCGAAATATGTATCGCTTGTGTTTCGATAACATGTGCTGTGCCCTGTTGATCTCGCAACGACGCCGCTGAGGTGGAACACTGCTCAAGCTGAATCTTGATAAGCATGTTCAGGAGATTCTTCCGTCTTTCTTCCCTCTGTGTTGCAGTAAGGGGGACAGTCGCTTGCCTGGAGAGCTTGCGACGCCCGTCTTTACGATATAGAGCATTGGGAAATGGCGAGATTTGAAGAACTTGCAAGATCTCCCGGACGTTTCTGGCTGACAGTATCTCTCCATTGCCGGCATGAGTGCAGTATGTCTCGGCCGAGGCAAGGTCTTTGAGGCCGTTGGCCAGGATTGTCAAAACTTGTTCATGCTTCCCAAGTCTTCCTGCCACTAGTGCTTGCTCAAAGAGCAACTCCGGCATGCTATTGAGTCTACGCTGGATGTTGGGGGCATCGTACAAACTACTGCCGTGCAGTACGAGGATCAACTTGGCTCGGGCGTTCATGCTGTCAGACTGTCGAGCTTTGGATAGAGCGAATGAGACGATGTTTGTTTCAGAGGTGTTGACGGTGCCTGCATATTCGGTGCGGGCCATCTCTAATTCAGACTTGAGATCGGTAGTGTCGAAGAGATGTGATAGTTGGTCCAAGTATTGGCCGATCAGTCGGTCATGCAAAGCCGGGTCCTGTTCAGTCACAGAGTGAGATCTTCAGAAGAAATTTAACGTAAAATCAGGAGAATCCCATACAATGTCTTTTTTCGTAAATACGGCGAATTCCAGATATGACTTTGCAGCGGTCTTGCTGATCAAGTCCAACTCAGACAGACATTTCTCGACATCGACCTGCACACCTCGGGCTGGATGCGTAAGGATCTGCGGATTTTGTCGATAAGCAATCCCACCCATTATGTCACGAAGTAAGATCAATCCGTACCTGTAAACCCAAATCCCGATCTATCCCGACTAGCCAGAGACCATATTTCGTAACAAGTTCTGTATCCGTCGAATTCTCTAGCAGATTGTATATCTTCTGAGGTCCATCTCTGAAAAGAGGGTCCTTTCGTTCACCGTCTATGAGCCTTGAGAGGGCATATATATCAGTCTTAAAGCAAGTCTAAACTGGGTATCAAACCCACTCAGTCCAGATAGTCAAAGTCTCTTGGAATCGATGGTGCAATAATAACATATGAGACAGATACCAGTGCAATGACTCCTGTTGAAGAAGGGACGCCAATTCGTCTACGTCGCAGTTGTGCGCTTCGCAATCCAGCATTTCGGAAACCCGGCGTTTGTATCCGTCTTGAAGCCAAAGCTTAGCGAGAGCAGTATCGACCAGCTATACCGAATCGTCAGTGAGAGTAGATGCGCGATAGTGAGGCGCCTACACGATCCAAATCGAATTGCAAAGCATCACTTGCATGATGCATGCCGACTGTTGATACACCCTGTCGCCTTCGCTGAGTTCTCCAAGCCTCCAGGAAAATGCGGAGCATCACCCTAGCATCCTTTTCCAGCTTTCCATGCAAGTCTGTCACCGTGGGTGACGATGGAGGCAAATGTGGCGAGTAGTTGCGGACTAGATTCGTGTCGACTGTGAATCAGCATTAGAAAGATATTCACTGCAGGGACGGGACCTCGCTCGCGGACACAGATGACGCAAAGCAGAGCCAAGCCGACATCGTCACGTCGCATAACATATTCCTGAAAGGTCCGGCTTAGGGCTTACTGATATCATCTATGGTTTCTTCGCGCAATGTGTCACCATCAAGGGGTAAGGCCAGACCTTTGAAGACCGGGATTGTGTCGACATTCAAAGACCGATACATGCTACCCCGTATTGTTGGGAAGAGTCGAATCAATAGTCTTGGGTCAGTACAGCCTTGAAAGAAAAGCTTGCCAGCTTCATCAAAGCGAGTTTCCGCCACAAGCTTCCAAGCTGCTTTCTGCTTGATGTAGCAGAACTCGTCAAACTGCAATAGGGATACCAGACTTGAGTAGCTGTCTGATCCACAACGTGTCCGCCTCTTACCTTCTCTGGGGTATCTGGCTTGCCAACAGCATGAAGTAAATTCAGCGCATCCTCCACGCGGCTGTTATTGATAAGCGCCTCGGCTTGAACAACCAAAGTGAGCGGACACAAGGCGAAGACGGAATCTTTGCCGACGAGCAGAGTCTTCGCCGCCACCGTCGATAAGTATTTGGAGGTAGAACGAACTGGAGTGGGTCGTGCTGCGGTGATAGCAGATCCTTTCTTGGGCGTCGAGGGTGGCACTTGCGCTAGGGCATTAGACACCTCCGAAACTTCTGCCGTTCGGGTGACTCCCGCGGACACGATAGGGTTGCGTTGCGAGACAAGCTTGACTTCAACTTTCTCTAAACTATTCATGTGTCCAAGTTGCGGCACTAATAGTGGCGCGAAAGAAGGATCTCCTTTTGACCAGGAGATTACGCGACTCGCAAAACCAGCTGTAGTACTAACTAAAGAGCGAGGCTGTATGCGTTCTGTCATTCTGGAGGACGGAGACGGTGTGACAGCGGTCCCAGCATTGTCAGGAGACAACTGCCGTGTCAGAGAGACGGATGAAACCTGCAGAACCTGAATGATCTGCTGAGTCTCGATGGAATGGACTTCAACTGTGTTGTTCTGTAAAAGGGCTACGATGTAAGGATAGTCGACGACTGTCCAGAAAAAAAAGTGAATATGGGCAAGACAAGCAGCCTGTACGAGGTGTCAGACGCACCAATGGACTTGGTATTGCTGGCCCACTCTAAGGTTCCGCGAGTAGGCTCCCCGTTCTCCTTGATGAAGAGTCCTAGGGTGGTCGAGCCGGTATGGCTGGCAATCAAGAACTCGTCACTTTCGATGGGTAGTATTGCCGGCCTCTGGTAACTTTTAGGACGGACTGTGGTTTGAGCGGAAGAGGGCGTGAGGTTGTGCAGTTCCGATGGAGGAGAATCTGGCGGATCTTGTGAAATCGGCAAGAGGGGAGTGAGAGTGGCGGATTCTAGGTTCACAAGGGAGTAGTTGACAGCGTCTGCAATACAGAGATAGGATTTTCGCAGTACAGCTAAGATAGCAGTTGTGCGCAGAGGGAGCTCTTTCAGCATATCGACCTGATTGTGAGTTATCGACAGAAGTTGCATTGTTTTGCGTTTGATGATGCAGAGGCGAATCGATTCTGAGTTTGGATTTGATAGGTCCACAGCAAAGGTAGAGACACCGCGGACAGGAGGGAATGCTGCTAGGTTGGCGAAGGTGGGAAGCGCGTGTAGTGTGAGAATACCCTCTATAGGTGACAAAAGGTGCCATTAACACGTGACGCTGGCCAGCTATTTCAAACCGACTCACCGGAAAGCACGACTGCTTTGCCGACTGTGGGCAAAACTGCAAGCTTTTCAATTGGTCTCCTACCGGGTGTTACGTTGTATTGATCCAATAGATACGCGGCCTGAATCATCGAGTAGGCCAATAAGTGAGGCGGGTGATCCCGTGTCGAAGACCCGAAAGTTACATACCTCTTCAGCAGTCCCTACCACATTGTTGTCGTTCTGTGCTCTCTCCTTGCCCTTGCTGCTAGCTCGGGTGATGTCTAATTGCCAGACTGCCACAGAGCCTTCGTTGCCTGCTAGCCAGACACTTTCTGTCCCCGCTTGCACGGCTTTGATGCTTTGCGAGGACGTCGAGCTCGACAGGGTAGATGGTGCGGGTAGAGCATCTTGTCCGGTCGCGATGGTTTGTGCAGGAGCAAGCCGACGTGCTTCGGGTTCGGGTGAGGCAATACCAGATGTCGAAGCACCAGACCCCGAGCCACTGGCAAAGGCAGCATCGAAAATAGAGGGAGCCGAGAAAGAGGGTGCCCCTAGGCTGGCAATCTGTGAAAGCCTTCCACTCAAGCCTGTAGTCTGCGTGTCCCTTGCGGTTCCATCTTTGGCCGTTGTAGGTGGTGACGAGGGTCCTGGCTTTGCAGGTGGACTGGTCGAGCTCGCGAATGCAGCTAGCGAGGGTGCTTCGGGAGCGCTGACAGGCGAAGGTTGACAAGTGAAGGCGGGATGGATAAGCTTGACCAGCTCGAATGGGGGCAGCTCGTACGGCTGCAGCTGCGTCGAGCTCATCCTGCCAATTTACGCCAACCACGCTTGATGATCGAATTGATAGCAGAACAAGAGCAATCGGACTCGGCAGTGCTCTTTTGGTTCTCGTCTAACAGGGCAAGTGGCACGGCGCGATAGTCACCCAGCCAGCTATGAGCAAAGCCACGGACATTCAATACAAATCACTCCGAGCCTTCACAGGTGGACCACGGATAATACAAGCCCCAAGACAATTAGTATCGCCGCTCCTGGAATGGCCGACCACACTAGGCACGCACATCGTGACCACAGCCGATGGGGTTCCCTCTAATTCGGCACTGACTGAACTGACGATGCTCAGCCCTATGTCAGCCCCCTCTGTGCCTCCCCGCCGATGTGGTGCGTGAAGATTGAAGTCCTTTAGAGCCGGTAGTGTTGGCGACCCCGGCGACCTGGAGCTGGGTTCATTTGGATGTTTCTTCTACACTGACAGTGATGTTCAGATCGGCATATTCCCAAGATCTTGACTCTGATATATGTAGAACTAGTTTGCCGCTGGATACGGAGACCTCTATGGCTGCATCCAGTGCCTTGTGCAAGTTAGCCATACGTGTTTGGTCGAACATATAGGCGATCATCCATTTTGCTGATGCGCACGCTCCCTTCCATTGCTGCATCCTAGCCAGGAAAGATCCTCGAAATTTCCTTGAGAACCACAACAATCAGTCTTGCCCGGTTTCGTGCTGAAGATGGGCTTTTGAAGGATCGGCTTGCTAAGCTCGTTCGCTTGGGGGTTTTGAGAGCGGATTTCGACAGTCATAATCGCAGGCTAGGACTTGACAGTCGATGCGAGCATCACTACAAGCGCGCACAAAAGCGAGAGAGTCGACAGGGTGACAAGGCGCTACGTCTGCTACATTTGGAAAAGCAGTTTCCTAGCCAAACAACAGGAGTGTCGCTGTCTTGTCAAACAAAAGCGGCTTGTCTCTTGAGAGGCTTTGCTGCTACTCTTGTTGTCACAGCTATTGGATTTTCGAAAGCATGAAATTAGTCGGTCTTCCGAAACGGCAACTGTACAACTGCTTAAGTCTCTTGCACTGACAACCGAGCCAGCCAGCAGTATTTATAAACCGCATCAATCCAGCAAAATAACATTGGCCTCTATCAACACGGTCAACAACACCACCCGTTCTAGCCGCGGAAACGGGGAATGTACACTCCTCAGGTACTCAGGAACAAGGAAGGAAAGCGGGAACGTGAATATTAAAACAGCAAAAGATGAAAGGTAGTGAAGCAGGGCATATCTATAGCTACTGTAGCCTGGTACAAGCAGGATAGTTGGTTGACATGGGTGAGAAAAAAAATCTAGAAATGACTTCTCTCATAATTACTATTCTTGAAATTATCGTGCATTTCATGTTTACCAGGATTTCTGAAAATATGTTGAATTTTGGTAGGTCTCCCAAAAGTACCTTTTCCAGCTGGTCCATTGCCTGCTGTGTCGTTGTCAGCTACCGTCGAATCGGTGCCACTTCCCCGGCGCTCGTGGTCGTGAACGGGTATTAGAGGGTCAGACGTGTCGTGCAGGTAGAACCAGTATAGCGATAGTCCGAGAAGAAGAGCGCCGATGAGATTGCCAATAAGGGCCGAGATCAGTGTCCTGTAAGCAGATTGCACAGTTCAGCTACTTCTTCGGCGACGTAAACTCTCTCTTTTGTGGAGCGACTTGTGCGCAACGTACTTCCAGATATCTACAGTCGTTTGCAGAGGAAGAGGAGCAGCGATATCAGCCAATAGTCTCACTTGACATGGGTGACGGAAAGAGTCATTTCGGGATTGAAAAATAAATTCACAGAGACCAACAGAGATACCAGGTGCTCGAAGGATGATAGCCATAGGAATAGTGAACATATCCGCGACAACGTGTTCAAACTGGAGTACTACGAACGTAGATAGAGGGATCCAGACCCCTACTACCTTACCGAAGAGGTCTGAGGACATGGCGGCTAGATAGACGGACATGCATACCCTGTTCATAATCATTCACGATGTATACGTTAACGGTCAGCCTCAATCGATGGGAATTGCACTCGAGGCTTAAGTGAAACACTCACATGATGTTGCACCCCATCCCTCGGCACAGTAGGTTATGCCATTCTAATGCAATCACTCTGGTGTGAGCAGCTCCAGTGATGAAAGCGTGGATGGATTCTGAATTGACGAGGGCAGAATCTGTAATGTGAAAAGAGGGCCTGGTGAGCTGTGAATGTGGAGCGGGAGCCGACATAGCGAAACTGAAGATAGTATGGCTCGTTTAGAATATGATCACATACATTTTACGAGGATGCCGGCGAAGAAGAGGGAGCCGACCAGATTTCCGAAGAAGACGACGGTATATGCGTACGGAATGGACCACCAGGGAATACGACTGTTGCAAAATCCGGGGCATACATAGAGATCAATATGTTGGATCTGGGCGTACGTGCTGTTGTCTACTGGTAAAGTCACCCTTTCAAAGCAGCTAGGAAGAAGAACATCATATCGGAAGTAAGGAGCTCCGTTCCAGAGAGGACGATCATTGCCCTGTGTGGAGTCACAAGGTATGGGTTATCAGCTGCCTATCCTCTCAGAAGACCTAGCACCAACGAGCATACTCACAGACCAACCGGAAATACCAGACCTTCGAGCATTCGAATGACACCAGCCCATTCGCTATTTACACGCGTAGAGACACCGCCGACTACTGATTCAAACATGCCACCGTAGGACAGGAAGATACCTCCCCACACCTAGTCGCAATGCGAATAAATAGGTAGTCAGCTTGAATTTCCCTGGTTCAGTCAAAAATAACCCTCACTGCTTTCAAGAAGAGGACATCTATCCTCTGAGCATGTCTATTGACTCCAGATCTGCTCAAGAGGACAAGGGAGAAGGAAGACAGTCAGGTAGGAGTGCGTGTTGGCGAGATCTCAGCGATGAATCTCGACGCACTCCACCATCGCTTCTGCTGCCTGCTTGGGGGACAGTACCTGCGGCTGCGCAGGTTTGGCCTGGCCGGAATCTTGGGGATTCTTCGCATTGCCATTCTGAGTGTGTTGGTTTCCGCTTGCTCTGATGCCCTCCATAGCTATGACTGGCTGCTGTACGAGTATCCTGCAGTGAGCGATTAGGTCAGGCTCTCTTTGATAAAACCCCTGAGGCAGACTGGAGGTGGTGGATACATTAGCTGGAAGAAAGAAAGAATGTGCAGCATCTACAGTTTTGCTCCATGAGAACATTTTAAATGCTCAAACCAGTGGAATCGGAAGATTGCAACGGATGACATCGCTCAATCAAAGTTTCTTTCTCTTGTGCGGATGGTGGCGAAAGGGGATTACGATGTAGCGTATATGGCAGGAACAGGAGGGAAAATAGAACATATTTGGCGGCAACGAGTCTTGAATTTTCACAGGGAGAAACCTTTTGCCTTTTGCCTTAGTAGCGGCCAGAAGGCCACCAGGACCTGAGCTTTGACAATAGCCAACCATGCAGCCAGAATTGCGATTTCTTGCAGCAGGCATCCGACTTTTTGCAACAAGCATCCGCAATTTGCAGCTCGCTAACATTTAAAGCTGCACTAACCAGACTGTCAGACTCAAGCCTTGCGTTCTGGAGACGGACTTGACAAGGAGTCTGTCGGCAAGGATAAAACGGTACATCGCCAAGTACAGCATCAACCCGTGAGCGTTTATAGTCCGTTTATGCCGAATCCCAACAGCTTATCAGCTACCTGCGAGTATTAGAGCCATATGCCACAGAATATCTCACATAGTCGGCGACGTTGCTGTTGGGAAATTTGCAGATCTCGCCCTCCGGAAACCTGAGAATTTCGGTGTTCGCCCTGATCAAGTCGTAAAAGGTGGATGTGTAGCTTGCGGCCCTGCAGGAGGTCCGAATCGAGCAATTACGACTGTACAACCCATGCTGTCAAGGTCAATGTGGGGTGCGTCATCAAGCGTTACAGTTTACACCGCCGGCAAGGCGATCTGCCACCGCCTACAGATGGTCTTCTACAGAGGGGCACATCTAGAGCGTCTGTACAGACCCCTCTACAGATTCGCTTACTAAGCCACTTTTTTGCGGGCAAAATGTGATTTGTAAGCAGATCTGTAGAGGGGTCTCTACAGATGCTCTAGATGTGCCCCCCTGTAGAGCAAGATCTGTAAGCTGTGGCAGATCGCCTTGCCGGCGGTGTTAGAACTCCTACGCATCTAGGTCTGAGGCATCTATTGACAATAGTACGGTATTAATCCTCCGACACCTGCATACGAATGTCTCAAGATAAGTCGGTGGGAGTCGCCACCGTTGTCGACGACATGGTCATTGCTCGAGACCCAAGCAAGGTTGAATATGTCATCACACACTTAAAGACCAGGTTTGCTGCTAGGAGCAGTGATACCTGTAGCATCTATGCCAACCGCCATAACACTCTCGTCACCTGGGCCGTATCAACGTATGCATTGGGCCGAACGGAGTTTTCCTGAAAGTACGAGCAAGAACACATTTAGATACGTCGTCGACTCTCCTCAGCGTCTTGCTGCAGTGCTTCCTCGCTTTACTTTGCCCCGCTTATTTCAATTCCATATACCTGCAAGTCTTCGCCAACGAGCTGCTTGACGACCATCACTATACGGTCGAGCCTGTTTATAATGCTATAAGCGTGAGAAATTGCCGTACTGAACTTGAGGTATTCTAGCAAGGAAAGCGTGCGCAGATCCACATGCGATGGCAGTTCCGGATCGTGTATCCCACGTATGCTGATTTCGTACCCATGCGACTGCTTCAGGAAGGACTGCAGCAGCGGCGCATGGTAGAATGGTAACGGCCGACCGACGCGCAAAGAGTTGCTAGCCAGACTGGTTGTGGAGGAGATATGAGCGAGAAAGTCTGGGTCTTGAAGGCGAGTCCTCTTCAGGATAGCTCTCGTCCAGGCGTTTGGCAGTGAGAGAATGACTGCGCCGAGCTGAGCAATTAAGTCGACGATGTCAATCTGGAGGGCTGCCAGCTTTCCGTACTGCTTTGTAGCTGGTAGAAAACCAAGTCAACAGCGGCCTGAACCGTATACTGCATTGACATGTACGACTCACGCCATTTGCCTCGAAGCGACACCTCGTATCTGATCATAGCCCTAGCAGAGGCGGAACGCAAGAGCTTTGCACGTAGAGAGCTGACATCACGGTTGAAATTGGGATGCAAAACTTGAGGTCCCTTCTTCCGCAAAGTCATTGAGATAAGCCTGAAGAGCATGCTTGCATTGGCATCGAGAGTGCGGGCGTATAAGAGCCGAATTGCCTTTTTCTGTGTAGACTATATAACCAAGATGTGAACTTGACAAAACAAGAGCTCGAACATCCTCTACTCACTTTCGGAAGAACGTAGGCAGCCACAAAAGCAATGGATATGCCAATGAGGACCAGCAGAAAGCGTCGCCAAGCTACCTCCCAACCCCAGCCAACGTCGCCACCCGAAGGCTGCATACCCAGGTTAGCGAAGGTCGCAGGGTGTCATCAAGACAGAATGACGCACAAATGTCGCATTCTGCCACGAGTAGCCAATAACGAGCATCGCGGTGACCAGCGTCACGATGCCTTGAACGATGATGGGATGATGGGTTTTAGGGTTTTAGGGGTTTTTAGGGTTAGGGTTTTAGGGTTTAGGGTTTAGGGTTTTAGGGTTTTAGGGTTTTAGGGTTTAGGGTTTAGGGTTTTAGGGTTTTTAGGGTTTTAGGGTTTTAGGGTTTTTAGGGTTTTAGGGTTTTAGGGTTTAGGGTTTTAGGGTTTTAGGGGTTTTAGGGTTTTAGGGTTTTAGGGTTTTAGGGTTTTAGGGTTTTAGGGTTTTA
>JAKLNA010000028.1:0-187816 GCA_022813105.1 Cystobasidium onofrii | reverse complement strand
CAATATACATTCCTTCCCTACAAGGCGCTGGTTATCGGCTAACCACCCCACTTTGTTTAAATAGCATTGTGTTGAATATAAAAACCAATCGTACGTTTAACCCCCCCCCCCCCCCCCCCCTCCCCGTGTGAATCACAAAAAGTAATACAGCATGTCAGTATTCTGTTGGATCGTGCTGTGCGCTGTTCGCCATCTTTCGCGCAGATTTAAAGCCAGCAAATGTATCGAGTAGTCGCCAATAGATGCTGTTTCACTGACTAAATTTGCGAAGGCCAAACATCAATGATGAAGCAGCTGGACGGGGATGATCAAACATGCTCGGCCGCAATCAGGTTACTGTGTTCACGTGATGGAGTTAAAGCGAGAGGACAAAGTCATGCATAGCCTCAAAGTAGTCTAGATTTCTGAATGTCCGAGGACCATCGCTCATCCGCCTTACTTCCGCCCTCCCCTCATCTCTCATCCGTATGTGGACGGACGCTGAGGGTCTCTTGCCAAGTTTTAGCCGTTTGTCTTTTGTGGATCCTCTCTCAATACCAACAAGTTCTTGCTTGACATACAGAGTTTGCCAATCGCTTTGCTATGCTGAGCTCTATCTTTTGCGATCCCATGGAGTGCGATACATTTCTGCAAGAGCTTGAAGACGATGAGGCTGCAAGCATGACAGAGTCTCTCGATAAGAGTGAACTCAGCCTTAGCTTAAAAGACCTATCAGACAGTATCCATTGCGGCACTATAGCCGCTGTCAGTGTATCAAAGCATGTGATAGAAGAGACGGGTCGTGAAGTCTGGAAAGTGGACAAGGTGGGTCTCCGATACTACTGGGTCTTTCACTTGTGCTTTCCTGAATTGAAGTCTTGATCTGCCAGCACTACTGCGACCAAGCGTGCGACAAAAGCTGTGTTCAATCCAAGCCTAAGAACGATGCCAGCGGCGAGCATCCTGGCAGGAGCTCGCGAGAGAGTATTAGCTCGCGCATAGGACAAATACTCTCATTTGCAAGTGCAGATACTCAACAAAGGCATTAGACGATCTGAGTAACTTTGAGATCTTCCCGGTGAATGTCCTGGCAGCGCAAAATTGCTCTGGACACACGAATAGCGATTTGACATAGATTTCCTGAACTAAATCGTGTCTCGGATCCGTAATCTTGCTGTTGTACTTATACATTGACATGCTATGCAACAGGTCTTGTTCGTAGATGAGGAAATCGTTCCCTAATCACTTTCTCGAGCTTTGGATAGATTTCGGCGCTGCAGGATCGTGAGAGACATCAGCATTCGTGCGAGACGGGAGCGTGCGTGTGCATCGGCGCGTGTGCATCAGAGAGGATTGCTTGTACCTCGTCCGACCAGACAGAGAGACCAGGGTCCCTCGGGCCTTGTAAAACTGCTTGATAGGGTCGTTTTCTTTGTGAAACTTGTTGAGGCGTCTCTCGAAGACATCAACTCGGTCATCCATGCGCTTTATGAGATCTTCGCCTGTAACATCGTCTTTTCCAGGGTTCTTGGGTGGGTTGTACGACGTATTATATACCCTGCCGGAAGGGAGGTGTACCCATCTATTTTCGATTCGGTCTATGAGGACTTCATCCGGGACGTCTAGGTTGACTACCAGATTGATGGATTCTTTGTATTCGTCGAGAGCTTGCGCAAGATCGTGAGCTTGCTGAGCTGTGCGTGGGTACCCGTCCTGGCGCATGGCAATCAGATATCGGATCAGTAGGGTTGACGCTGGTGGCTGAAGGTGCGGAGGATTGCACGAGCTCACCAGTATCCAGTCCTGGCCGTTCATCTGGTGGAGGCCAGGCTTGACCACCTGCAGTATCGTCTCGTTGTCGAGCAGCCCGCCCTCCTTCATGACCTTCGCAGCCTTGATGCCGACCTCTGTCTTGCGGGCAACCTCGTCTCTCAGCAAGTTGCCGACTACGAGCGAGCGCAGGTGGAATTTGCGCAGCAGCGAATCCGTCTGAGTGCCTTTGCCTGCACCAGGTGCGCCGAGCAGGATCAGCCGCAGAGGCTGCCGTCCAGGCAGTGGTGCTGCCGGCGAACTCGTCTCGAAGACTGCTTGCTGCCGTCGCCCAGCATTGCTGCAGAAGAATCGAGCAGCAGCGGTCACAGAGCGTCTGCTCGACACCATCTGCATCGCTGAGCCTGGACAGATATAGGCATGCTGCGGACGCATCCAGGCAGCTGCAGCTTGTGTCGGGCGTAGACAAAGCCGACGCTCAGTTTGGCCCGGTCTTTTACCATGCAAGACGTATCAACACATGAGTACAACCTGGCCTGGAGAACTGTTGCTTCTAGCATAGCAAATATCTCTACAATGTCCAAGATGTCTTCCTCCTGAGCGACCGGCTCCTGGTGCGCATTCTCAAAGTTGTGGCATGAAATCTAAAGTCAGAACAGACTGGTCCATGATATTTTAGGTCAAGACGGTCCTAAAGCTCTTGTTCGGCTGACTCCGCATCCTGCCGCATTCCCTCTTCCAGAGTAGATGTGGGGTATCATTCTCTCTCTTTCGCTCGTGCGACATCTGAGGCTTGGATGCGCTTGTTGCTGATGCCCGGTCGGACGCCTATAAACAGTCTGTAACTCCATGTCTGGGTCATACATCTAACCGTAGATTATGGCAGTTCCCGAGACACTGGGTCATTCACGCATGCAATTGACTGAACAAGCTACGGTGGCACCCGCATGTTTTGCGAAACTTTTGTGAGCTGACGACCTAAACAGACTTTTCAGAACATTAGCGTGGGCTAGTAGGAAATGCTCGCTCAGACAGTTCGATTCCTCCAAGGCATCCGTCAAGGCATCCGTGAATGTGGAATACCGCCCTGCTTGACTTATCGAGAGCTTTCGGTCTCGTTCAGGTTGCGGAAGAGACCCCTTCGGCCCGCCGGTTCAGAGCTGCCAATGCTTAGCCATGACCAGACCAGCCCGTTATATTTTACCCAGGGGACATGAAGGGGTCGGTTCAGCTTCAGCGCCGGGCAAGCAGCCCGTTATGTTTTACCCAAGGGACATGAAGGGTTGGTTCAGCTTCAGCGCCGGGCAAGCAGATGTAGATGAGAGGTCGGTGCTACAGGTCGATGCCAGATTGATTTTTCCCCAACAGTCACTTCATTCATCAAAGAAACAAAGATTGCGATAGCAAGCATCATGTCATTGACAACATCCAAGGCGTTCGACTCCGTTCCCACGGGAGTGGGTTATGCCGGTCAGTAATCTTTCAATCGACCTGAAACAGGCAGCCTTTTCGTGTCTGCCGACTACGCTCTTACTCATTGATCTCCATAGGGCACCTTTTCACGAGCAAGCTATGCAAAGGCGCAGCTCCTCTTTGTTATCGCGAAAATCTCCCCTCCGATAACAATGTCCACAAGGCTCCAGATTATGTACACGTCGCATATGAATCGTTTATGAGTCGCCGTCGCTGATATTTCTTGCGATTAGGGATTGTGCCGCCTTGATTAATGACAACAACGTCTTCAAAAATGAATTTGTAGATCGCACTTGGGAGAATAATGGTGAACGAGGTAATATGGAAGCTCCAGACGAGAAGAGTAACTGTGGTATAGCTCTGTGAGTACCGGGCCTTACGAGCAAATTGAACCATGAGGACTTTCCAGAGTGCGACGTGAAATCTGATGCCTGTTTTTTTTGGTATGCAGATGGGTCAAAAATGAACCTGCTGACACGATTTTCCACTTCAACAATCAGGACCTAGCTAAAGCCGCCAAAGAAATCAACGAGTTCTGCTTTGGCGATAGCGTAGTGAAGGGTGATCGCGAGGCGAACAAGACCCTCGGTTTAGAGTGGAACGTTGGAGCTTGTGATATGGAAACCTACACAGTATTCGTTACCAGTAGAGATGGCTTTTATTCATACTGGCACTGCAGAAAATGTAGTTATCGGTAAGAAAACGGTCACACTGAAGACACGCATTGGAAGAATGGCCATTGAAACACGCTCCGTCGGAAAGTAAACGAATTTGTTGTGAAATATCAGTTCCTCCACAGTTTACCCTCTTTCTAGTTGTTGAAGCTATTATTGCACTGTACGCAATCATCACCACCAGTCAGAGTCTACATCGACAACCAGTTCCCATTTGCCTATCGGGCTAAACTATATCTATGCAGTCGGCACTTGCGTTGACTGGAGGAGATCTTCAGCAGAAATTGGAGGCTTCTCTATACTTGCACTTGAACTAGGTAAAGAGCTTGGATTTGCTGGCTTATTGTGCTCCGCTACCACCAAATTGCCTAATCTAGGAAGACTCTGGCGAGTAATGAATTCTGTCTGGACAGGGAGCTTGGCTGCTGCTAGTCGGAGGGCTGTCGGATAAAGATGTCAGGAGATGAATGTCACATCAAGCCTGGTTGCTGGGAGGTAGGACCTACCATCTTTTGCTACTTGCTCTGCAATACCACCTCCTCCAACCTCAAATATAACCTTTCCGATGGGAGCTCGACACGCCCAGTATTCGAAGGTACCTTTTCCTTTGCCCATACGAGTCTCATTGCCCTGAACACAGCCGGAGACTGAAGTCAGCATATACTTTTGCAACGAGGGAAGTCTTCATGATAAGAGGTTAACCCACCTTGATGCAGACTGGGATGTCTGGGAAGACTCGCAGATACACCTTAGCACCTTTGACTGGCTTGATACCTCTTCGCAATGCTTCATGAGCAGAAGAGAGCTGCTTTGCTGATAGCCTGCTTGGTCTATCTTTCACTCTGAGCCCATATTCGCCATGCTCTATCGTGGATCCAGCTGTACTTCCACCTGTGTGAACAGGTACTCTACCCTTGAAAGCTTTCCTGTATTTCGAACGGCGGGGTGTGAGTGTGAGCTTGGTACGCGTTTGCTGAAAGTTGTAGGTGGGATGTCTTGAACTGCTGGCTTGTACGGCTGGAAGCGAAGTGCTCGTTGAAGGTCCTGCAGCATTCAGGGAGAATTGCGAAAAGGCGGCTGCAAGGACGTTTGCTGAGGTTGGACTTGCGCGTGTGCGTGTTGCGGTTGTGAGCAATGACTGCGCGGCGTTCCTCAGCAGCATGTTGGGAGGCTCTTCACTGTCCTTCCTATATTCGGTGGTTGATGCGGAAGCAAGCCTTATACAACTTTACAGACGGGCTGCTGGTTTGCCTCTGCGCCGGAAGCCTCATGGCATGCAAGTCCAGCACGGTGGATGCCAGCATGTGCACGTAGACTGTGGCCCAGCTCGCAAGCCTGCGATGCTTCCATAGCGCCTCCCTCACGCCTGTCCGGGCCAGCCAGCCAGCCCGCTTGGACTCTGGCAGCCTCGCTGTAGTGGCAGATCGAGACACTGCGCTTTTTCAAGAAGAGGCTATAGCAGCTCTGGCTCGACAAGGCGAACAGCAATACCGTTCATCTGCTTCGTGCCATTCACCTTATCCAGCGATCCACAAGTCCGCTCGCACGAGTAGGCTCGGAGCTTGTCGACAATCTGGCGTGTTCTCGCATCAATCACACGTTACGCTTCGTCAAGCTGAAGAGCACCGGGCTGTCGCTATGGCTGATGCGATCCGCACATCGATAGAATCGTCATCCGAGCTCCCATACGCGAAACCTCTCGCGGTCAATCATGGCAGCGGACAAGAAGTCCGCGCTCCCATCATGTATGTTACTGGCAGTAGCGAGACACTGGAAGACTACCATTCCCGCAATGGCATGGGTCAGATGTCTCTACAACCTAACGATAGCAGTGTATCGCTTGCCGACAGTCAACGCAGTCGTGCTTTAATCAACGAGAACGGCCTCTATCATCCGGCCAGCCGGAGTAGGCGGCGGCAGTACTCGAACAGCCAAGAGCGTCTGAACGGACACGTGAACTTCAGCAAACCTGTGCGCCCGTCAGATTCAGCGAGAGATTCATCACCAGCCTTGCAAGTCACTGCTACATCGGCTCCCTCTTCATCAAATACAGCCGCGGCATACGAATCTCCATCTCAACCACAGGGTACTGCGACGACTACTGCAGCGCAGGATTCCGGTCCAGTACCACCTTCAGCAACATCGCTACAGAACGAGCATCTGAATCCAGACTCTTTACTAGTGCAGAAGACGTATGCTCGGATAGATGAGATCGGTGGTATTCCAGGAGACGGATTTGTAGAAGGTGTCGAATTGACACGTGAGAGGCGGACTCAAGCATCAATAAACGGCTACCTGGATCCTATCTTGGCTGCAAGTTGGGGACCTTCTTCATCTTCTGACCGTTTATCTGAAGCTCCAGCGTCAACATCAAGGCGGAAAAGTGAAGGTGCATCAACGAGCTTGCTATCGGCCAATGATGCGAGAAGTAGAGGGTCTAGTGCTCAAAATGACAGAAGTAGGAAAGTGTCAGCTGCTTCAAGAGCGGCTAGTACCAAAGCACCTCACGAAGAAGAAGCGGAACTGCAGTTCCTCCAAAAAGTAGATCGTTACGGTTTCTTTACGCCTTCGTATCTGACTACTACGAGTGGTCGTCTCGTATTGCTGGCAAAAGCACGTTGTTTGGAATTGTCCACAGGTCCAGTCAGCTCGAAATCTAAAAAGAAAGCACAATCACAAGCCAAGTCGAACGGAGAAGCACTGGTATCTCCCTATATCCAGCTACCACCCAATGCAGCTCATCCATCCCCTAGTAATACACGCAATAACTCGCCAAGGGGCTCTTTAGCACCACCTAGCTCCAATGCAATGTCAACTTCAACTTCCTTATCATCTTTACTCTCTGTATCCGGCACTCCTCTCGCTCAATCAGTCAGTGGCCAGAAAGAGCCTTTGCGTATCTTGAAATGGTATGATGAAATGCTAGTGCCTGCAAGGAAGGATGCGGGTGGTAATGTAATCTCGTGGAAATTGAGTGATAGTATGATCAGAAATGAAAATAAGTTGCAAAGGAGAATCAGGAAAGGGATACCGGATAGATGGAGGTTGGCTGCTTGGGAAGCTCTCACTCTACGAATGAGGAACAAGACAAGAAGAGGACCTGAGCTAGCTGTCCTCGAAAGACGATTCTATGTGTGTTGCGCGTTCTCTCCCTCTCTCACTCTTAACACATGCTGACTGTTGGAATATGCAGGAACTGATTCTGGAGCCATGCTCACATGACGTCCAGATTGATCTGGATGTTCCTCGGACAATCTCAGGTCATCTTTATTTTCACACTCGATACGGTCTCGGGTATGTTCAATCCTCTCTACCGCAAAAGAACTACTCTGCTAATCTAACCCCCCGGGTCTTCCTCAGTCAACGAGCTCTGTTCAACGTCTTGCATGCTTTTGCATTGTACTGTCCTGATTGCGGCTATTGCCAAGGTATGGGGAGTCTCGCCGCAACCTTCTTGTGCTATATGCTTCCAGAGGTGTGTTAATGCGAAATACTTGATATCGGAGCGACTAGCTGACATTCAGTTGTATTGGGGTTTTTCAGAAGGTATACGCTGCAATGGTGTATCTCCATGATTCGTATGATATGCACACGATCTTCAAACCAGGCTTCCCTGGTATGCTGGAATGCTTTCATGCTCAAGAAGAACTCGTCAAGCTGCTTATGCCTGATGTAGCAGATGTTTTCGTACGTCTGGCTGTGAAATAGTTTAAACATGCCGTATTCGTTGCTGACATCGACATTGGTATTGAAACAGGACAAGAACTATATCTCAGTCAGCTCATTCGCTACGAAATGGTATATCACTCTATTTGTCAATGTCCTACCTTTCAGTACCCAACTACGGATATGGGATCTTTTCCTTTACGGCGGCAAGGATGTTCTCATCATTACCTCGACTGCAATAATTTGGGCCCTCGCACCGCACATTATCAAGCCATCAGCAGACTTTGAAACCATTTTGAGCTTGCTGTCTAGTTTCTTCGTTCCGGAAGATGAAGAGGCTTTCGTAAGATGGGTTGGGAAGATGCTGAAAAGAAAGGATGTCAAGGATCTCCTGGCGAGGTGGAGATCTGATTTTCAGCGACAAGAAGCGGCAAGAGGTGCCTGAGATACGAATTAGTAGTGCTCGTGTTACCCTGGCAAATGCTCTTGCCTACACCATCACACTCTATACATTCTGTACCACCAGTAGCATTATCACTCGCATATTAAGCGGATCTCGCATGGGTGTATTGTGTACTCTAGATTGTCGTCGTTATCATATATCCCATATATTGCATATATTCTGCTAGACAACCGCTCTAACGAAGGTGTGGCGGATCACACCGGCACTTTGCGCATGAAATGTATTATTACCTCAGCACGCAGAACGAAGGAGTCGACGACTACAGCGAGCGATTTGCTGGTGTCTGTATAGCTCCAATCAGCTAGACCTGTCTGCTCCCCCAAACCTTACATCCCATCAAGGTGATCAGCTGCACTTCTTTCCCGCACCTACAGGTCAAGCAGCGAGTCCAGAAGAGCACGAAGCCTCACAGGAACCCAAGCTGGCTGCATCTGCACACCAATAGCAGATGGCTGGCGAGCGGTCGTCAGTGCCTGCGCCTGCACGGCCAGCTCCGCCAGTTCCTGGAGGTGGTCACCACCATCGCGAGCATGCACCATCACAGAGCAGCAGCGGGCACCAGCACCATGGCAGAGGCAGAGAGCGCGGGACGGGCGCGTCAGCAGGCTCAGCGCAGCAGAGAGGTCCTCAGCAGATTGGAGACTACGATTTAGTCAAGACGCTTGGAACAGGCAGTTTTGGAAAGGTCAAACGTGAGTTGTTCGGTCATACTGGAATGTATGGCGGCGTCATGGATGGGCGTTTCTCGACGGCACAGATGGCGTCAGGATGCAGATGAGGAGACACTGCGGAGTTAGTGCAAGAGAACGACCTCAGATACGCATGCAGTATACGGCCGCGCTTTGCGTAGCTCCTGCTAGCATGCACTCCGCCGTCATGAAGCTCGGTCACAGGCGCCCGTAGATACAGTCGCTTTCGAGCTGAAGAGCCGGAAGGCATTGGGAACAGAAGAAGCTCCCAAGAGCGATCCGAAACAGCCAAGAAGCGTTGAGAGACGCCTCCAGACGTCGGCTCTTCAAGCCATACAAACCCATGTCCGCATGCTGATCAATTATCCCCTCTTACTCCTTCATAGTCGGCAAGCATCGTCTAACGGGCACATTAGTAGCAATGAAGTTCATCTCGAAACGCAAAATCAGTAGCAAAGAGTAGGCAGCTATATCTTAGCCTTTGCCGTTGACTGAGCAGTTCTGACGTGGGAAGGATTCCATAGAATGACCGATCGAGTTCAGCGCGAAATCCAGTATCTCAGTCTTCTGAACCATCCTCATATCATCAAATTGTGAGTAGGAAGTCTTTATGATGCATGATCTACCTTCCTCATGCTTTTGAATGCAGATACGACGTCTTACAAACGCCGGAGCATATTGTAATGGTGATCGAGTACCTTGAAGGAGAGCTCTTCGACTATATTGTAAAGCGAGGCAGAGTAGGTTCAAACTAACATATTACTTGTTTTCCTCGCTGATCCCCTGCCTTCCAGATGCCGGAAGCCGAAGCACGCCGCTTCTTCCAGCAAATCATCTGTGCAGTCGAATACTGTCATCAGTTCAAGATTGTGCACCGCGATTTGAAGCCAGAGAAGTGAGCACGAGTCTACGAACAACCTGCTCTTTCCATTACTAATTATACTTCAACAAACCAGCCTACTTCTAGATTCAGCTCTTAACGTCAAGATAGCAGATTTCGGCCTGTCGAACGTTATGCGAGATGGCGATTTCCTGAAGACCTCGTGTGGTAGTCCAAATTACGCTGCACCTGAAGTCATCAGCGGGAAGCTATATGCAGGACCGGAGATAGACATCTGGTCCTGTGGCGTTATCCTCTATGTTATGCTTTGTGGTCGTCTGCCTTTCGATGACGACCATATACCTCTGCTATTCAAGAAGATCAACGGTGGTATCTACTCTCTTCCACCCTTTCTATCTGCCGATGCACGCCTCCTTATCAGTCGCATGTTAGTTGTGGACTCGAATAGACGTATCAAGATTAGCGAGATTAGACAGATGGAATGGTTTCAGGAAGATCTCCCTCATTACCTCGCTGCACCAAGCTTACAACAACAAGAGAGGAAAGATCGCGACAGAAATAGGAAAAATGAACCTGATTCAGCCGCTGCATCACAAGATAATAGTCCTGCGCCTACAGCCGATGGATCGCAAGGCCCAAGTGAAGCTGGCTCAGATGCGACAGCGCAATCGGATATGTCTGAAGAAAGCAGAAGGAAGAAGGGAGAAGTTATTAAAGACGTTGGATTCGTGGATCAAGCTGGTGTTCTGGAGCTGTGTTCGAAGATTCCCGGATTGAGCCCAGACGACGTCTGGGAGAGTTTACGGACTGGTCGAGACCGTGAATTGCGGGTGGCTTATCAGCTGATCCGTGATTCGAAAAGTATCGATCGTGAGTCGGTCATCTACATAAGGAAGTTGATTCGTGCTAAGCTACCGCTCGTCCCTTCAGCACGTATGATATCTCCACCTCCGGTAGAAATTGCGGGCAGCGAGGCCGAATCTCAAGCTGGAACAGTGAATTCGTTCCTGCCTCTCGAGTAGACTGACAATTCCGTGCTGATATCATCGTCTTGCAGTCCTTGCGAACGAGCTCCCTCCGCAGACCTGGAAAGGATGAAGACAGTGCAATTGAGGAGGTAGATCCCTTGGCCAACTCAAACATCCGCATTCTGGAGTCTTCTCTGCCCCAGGTTGAGGAGACAGAGAATCATGCTCTATTGCATACTGGAAGACCTCTACTTCGCAATAAACGCTTGTCCCCATTGTCGGAAAAGCCTAATCCCCTCACACCAGCGAATCTAGCGCGACATACCTCAGGCAGGGAGTCGCCCGCCCCATCTACAACAACAACCAGTACCACCAGGAAAAATAAAGTGCGATGGCATTTCGGCATTCGCAGTCGAAGCGAACCGCTGGAGGTCATGCTGGAAATCTATCGAACATTGAAGACACTAGGTTTCGAATGGCGTGAAAAGGATCCGGAGAAACGTATAGACATGAGCGACTATAACGATGATTCTTTTGCTGATGAACGAAGTGAAATTGAGCATCGAGGGCGTGAACGAGAGAGGGAGAATAACGGTAGTCACGATCGGGAGAGAGAGCGGGATGAAGCTATCAGAAAACGAAACAGGAAAAGGCAAGAGGAGGAGGATTTTATGAGGAAAGCGCAAGCTCTTTACTTTATCGAGACACGATGCAAGGTAGACGATGTCATGGTCCGAATGGATTTGCAGCTTTACTCGATAGATCCGGAAAATTACCTCGTCGACTTCCGAAATTTGGGATACAGACTCATTCGCAACACACCAAGATTCGGTGGGGGAGGCAGCAATACCTCTTACGAAGACATCAACGCGGCGTATAGACAAGCAGGTCACGAAGCAAGCCGTCCAGGTGAACCGTCCTTCAGAGGAGAATCGACCGGTCCTTCGTTCGCCAGTGATGGTGCAGTTTCTCCAAACGTGGCTGCCTCACCAGCACGTTCGCATAATGCCTCTCGGCGGCCATCGCAGGATCCGACCATGCCTGCCAATATGGATGAGGACAGCACAACACGTCAGCTTTGGGAGGCTGCTGCGAAAGCACGTGCTCTTGCAGGACAAGAATCACGTCCGAAAATGCATCGGGCTTCAAGTCATCATTCTTCGCACTTCGGTAATGGAGGAGTGTCATCACCTTTCCTCTTCCTTGAATGTGCTTGCAAGCTGATTGTCGAGCTTGGTGAGTTTGTCCTTGAAAGCGTTTCTTGCGGTTTCGCGGATGTTGAGGCCTGGTTTCCGTTTCTACAGCTGTCGGTGGCTCAAGCTAGCCCATTTTCTGAATGAGCAATCCCTCTTGATGACGGCTTGTCTATTCATCTATCTATACATCTAACCTGTGTCCTGCGTGTAGCCGCTTGTTATGTTCCTTCTTCCTGCTATCTTTTGTCGTAAGTACGAGTTGTTGTCAGCTACTTTGAGCCTATAGGCACAGAACATGTAGAAATAGAGACGGTCACCGGGTATCGTTCTGCGTTTGTATGGCATGGTTTGCTCGTAATGCTAATGCTTATACCATGCTGCTTCCATGTCCTGATGCTTCTGCTGGTTCGATCACCTGCTTTTGGCCAACCTTGTAAACAAGCAGCTTCTTCACTCGTACACGACAGATACACAACAGCGGCATCGAGTGAAAGCGTGTCAAGCGCGTATACGCATCTGTCAAGAGTGAGTGACGAGTTTGAAGCGAGCTTGGGACGGTTGGGCTGTGAATTGACACGGTGCTCGCTCACTCACACAGTGCGCATCGAGGAGCTCATCCTGGATGGCTTCAAGTCGTACCGTAAGTGCATTAGCACCGCTTCACCATACTCATAGCTTATGAGGTGATGTGTAGCCGTCAGAACGAGTATCGAGGGGTGGGACAAGTCTTTCAATGCGATGTGAGTTGGCTAGAGCGCGCGACGCGGATATCACACAGAAGAACAGCATCTGATAGTAGTAAACACTTAAACCCTGGTTCAACCCCTCAGTACCGGTCTCGTTAGTCAAGACACCATCAATATACAGCTCATGGCATAATTCCACTGATGCATTTCCTTGTCAGAATGGCTCCGGCAAGTCGAACATCCTCGACGCTATCTGCTTTGTTTTGGGTATCACGAATCTGCAAGCAGTAGGTTTGCGCTGCCACGAACTCGAGCCTGGATGTCCCTACATGTTACTGACTTGCTTTCTCACGAAGGTCCGCGCTGCAAATCTCCAAGATCTCATCTACAAACGTGGACAAGCGGGTGTTACCAAGGCCTCGGTTACAATAGTATTCGATAATTCGGAACGCGAGAAAGCTCCAGTCGGCTTCGAAACCTACAAGCAGGTTACAGTGACGAGACAGGTGCGACTAAAACGCTCAGCTTATGGCAAGCCTGCTGGCTCTCCAGAGTACTGACTGATATACTATCACTGCAGGTTGCCATGGGTGGCGTATCAAAATACTTGATTTGCGGACATCGAGCTACTCAGGCTGCAGTACAAAATCTGTTCCAATCCGTCCAGCTCAACATCAACAATCCAAACTTTCTCATCATGCAAGGCAAGATTACCAAAGTTCTGAACATGAAGCCTCCTGAAATTCTAGGAATGATTGAAGAAGCAGCAGGTACAAGCATGTTTGAAGATAAGAAGGACAAAGCTGTCAAGACTATGGCTAAGAAGGAGAAGAAGATTGAGGAAATTCAAGCTGTTAGTAGCACGACCGACTTGGATGTAGGTATGTCGCTAACATCGATCACGTGCTTTCCTAGCTTCTGAAAGAGGAGATCACACCCAAGCTGAACAGGCTACGAGAAGAGAAGCGGAGCTATTTGGAATACCAGAAGGCACAAAGCGAATTCGAACGACTGTCCCGTCTGGTCGTAGCTCATGAGTGGCTTGCATTGAAGACCAAGTGAGTCATTAATAGTCGGGCTCGCTAAGGATAGCTGACACGTCAATTCTCGCAGGGTCGAGAGGGCTGCGGAAACGATACAAGCTAAACACGATGCGATTGCTGAGGGGAAACAAGCTGCTAAGCGAATACAGGAAGAATTGAAGCGTATCGAGATGGCGGTTGAAGATATCACGCGCAGACGAGATAAAGAAATGCAGAAAGGCGGTAAGGTGCAAACGCTGGATAGCAAGCTCAAAGATTTGGCAAAAGAGCTAGCAAAGACCAGAACGCAACTTGACCTGAAAAAGCAGACTATAGCAGAGGACGAGAAACGTGTAGTGGAGGCCGAAGCTGCGGTCAAAGAGGTGAGTCTCGACTCTTTCGCTTGAGGGGTTGATACCAATCTGTCCTGACGTTTCCGTCCATCCAGCTCGAAGTTCAGAAGGAAGAGAAGAGAACCTCCCTTGCAGGAGCTACGGAGAAGCTTTCAGCAATCAAAGGCAATTATGACAGCTCCACTGCTAGTCTGAAACGAACGGAGAACCTGTTACAGACTTTAATTACCGGTCTTTCGTCATCGTCAAACGAGGCGGACTCTATATCTACGGGTTATATGGGGCAAATCGCGACGGCTCGAGCCAAAGCTTCAACTTCTGCTACGGAAGCCGAACAAGCCAAAGCCAGGATAGACCATCTCCAGCGGGAACTTAAGGAGAAGGAGCCTCGTGCCAAGAAAGCTCAATCAGAAGATACTGGATTGACGAAAGAATTGCAAAAGGCGAAGGAGCTCGTACAACGCCTTGCAACAGAGCTAGACAAACTTGATTGGGACGAAAGTCGGGAAACGAATCTCAGAGAAAAGCGCGAGACTGCCAGCAAAGCCGTCCGAGAATTGTTGGAAAAGCGTGATACATTGAAAAGTAGATTGGCAAGCTTAGACTTCAACTATACTATGCCAAGCAGAGATTTCGATAGGAGCAAAGTCAAAGGTCTGGTAGCTAGTCTAATCGAGATCCAGCCAGACAACTACAAATACTCGACTGCTCTAGAGGTTTGCGCAGGAGGACGCCTATACAACGTGAGTGACGTGCATCTCTAGCTTTTAGCACCGAACTGAAAACTGATAGACGCAATAACAGGTTGTTGTGGAAAACGAGAAGGTCGGCTCTCAATTGCTTGAAAACGGTAGACTTACAAAGCGTGTGACGATGATCCCGCTTAACCAAATTCAAGCGTTCAAGGCATCAGCAGAGCGCATAGCGACTGTGAAGCAGGTTTCGAATAATAGCGCTGATCTAGCCTTGTCGTTGGTCGGCTATGCCGACGATGTTTCGAGGGCTATGGAGTATGTCTTCGGCAATGTCTTGGTATGCCCTGACGCTGAGACGGCCAAGCGAGTAACCTTCCATGCAAACATCAAGATGAAGAGCGTCACTCTAGATGGCGACGTATACGACCCATCTGGGACCCTTAGTGGCGGCAGTAAACCTAGCACGAGCGGCATTCTTGTGAAAGTTCAGGAATTGAAAGGTGTCGAGGACGAGCTCAACAAGTCAAAGCGTATCTTGGAGCAAGCTGAGCGAGAATGGGAGCTAGTCAAAGATCGTATGAGCAGATACAAGGAGGCAAAGCGGGAGCTCGATTTAAAATCACATGAGGTCACACTGCTTGAAGAGCGAGTCAAGGAGAGCAACACGATGCGTATTATCTCGGAAGTAGAGTCATTGAAGGACCAAATTAAAACCTTGCAGACCAGTATCGCAGCCTTTAAGCAGCAACAAAAGGAAGCCGAACAGGAATGTAAACGCCTGGAAAAAGAAATGAACGAGTTCAAAAACAATCGCGAGGGCAAACTAGACGAGCTCAAGAAGGACATCAGCAAGAAGAAGGCGGACCTGGCGAAGCAGACTATAGCCGTCAAGTCCGTACAGAAGGAAATGCAAACAGTCGAGCTTGAATTGGAGCAGATGGATAAGGACCTTGAAAGTGGTCAGGGTGAGGTCGTTGAGGCTTCCAAAGCTGTTCATCGCAGCAAGAAGGAGCATTCAACCTTGCAAGCGTCTATAGACAGCTTGCAGAGTCAACACGATGTAGTAGAGTCCGAGTTGCGGGAAGAGACTAAGATCCTGTCAGCCTTTGCGCAAGAACTCGACGAACTTGATAAAACACGTAAACGCAAGGAAAAGGAGCTCGCTGATCTAGATGTCGAAGAGAAGAAGATTATGCATGATCTAGAAAGGTTGGACGCTGAAAACAAGAAGATCAAGCAGAACCTCGTCAATTATCAGAACAAATATACTTGGATTGAAGAAGATAGTCCTTCTTTCGGAAAAGCCGGCACGCCTTACGATTTCTCGAAACATGACATGGCAGCAGCTCGTGCGAAGTGCGAAGATCTATCAGAGCGTCAAAAAGGTCGTAGTAAGAAGCTCAATCCGAAGGTTATGGTCATGATTGATCAAGTTGAAAAACAAGAGAAAGAGCTTCTGAAGATGTATAATCAGGTGGAGAAGGATAAGGTCAAGATTGAAGAGACAATAACCAAACTGGATGAATACAAGAAGGAAGCGCTTACGAAAACTTGGAAGAAGGTAGATGGTGATTTTGGAGGTATTTTCGGCGAGCTGCTTCCTGGCAATTTCGCCAAGCTACAGCCTCCGGAGGGACAAGATATCACGCAAGGTCTCGAAGTTAAGGTTAGACTTGGTCAAGTATGGAAGCAGTCTTTAACGGAGTTGTCAGGCGGACAAAGGTGAGTTTGGCAACTAATATTGGTTTATGCCATAATTGACTGATATCGCCCGTTACCTCAGGTCTCTCATCGCTCTTTCACTCATCATGTCGCTCCTGCAATTCAAGCCAGCACCAATGTATATTCTCGACGAAGTCGATGCTGCCTTGGACTTATCGCACACTCAACACATCGGACATCTCTTCCGGACGCGCTTTCATGGTTCGCAGTTTATCGTGGTCTCTCTTAAAGAAGGTCTTTTCACCAACGCGAATGTCCTATTCAGGACGCGCTTTAGAGACGGAACTTCCATTTGCGAGAGGACAGCGCAAAGATCAACGAATCCAACGACGGCAGAGTTGTATCGCGAAGCTGGCAACACGACCGTCGCAACGGCCGGTGGCAAAGGAGGTGGGAGGAGCGTAGGGAGAGCAGGAGCCAGTGTGGCAGCTCATTGAATAGTCTATTTGATCTCAGCATTGTTATGTTATGTAGCTTCAGTGAGAGTAGTATCACACCCGTGTTGTTGTAGAAACGTTTGCTTGTACTTTATGCCTGGAATCGAGTCACTTTGCTCGAATGGAAATGGAAGCATGCACCTGTGCATATCAGACAGTAGTATGTATTTACTGCGAGCATTGATTGTGCTCCATGCAGGCGTTCTTTGTTTCTTCGTTGCTTCCTAGTACTGGAAGCGAGCACGTGCGCAATCGCCAGCAATCCGCGCGCTGAGGTTGTAGACACCTCTCAGACGTGCGCCTACTCGAGACCTAGAACGTCGCTTATTCAAGCTCCTGCTGGCTGTAAGCAAAGCAAGGGTAACGTGTGGGCCCGTTGGAGCCGCCAGTATGGGTAGGCAAGATGTCCTGTTCACTGCGAGCCATATGCTCGGCTGACCGGGACATACACATCCTGCCATCCTGTCGACTCGCGCGAGCAGTCCTCGTACTGGTCATTGGTGATCTGCACATACCCATACGCTCGCATGACCTTCCATTCAAGTTCAAGAAGCTATTGGTGCCGGGCAAGATACAACAGGTCCTGTTGACTGGCAATGTGTGCGATGGCGAAACGCTAGAGTGGCTGCGTGGAATATGCAATGGAGACGTTAGAGCCGTCAGAGGTGACTGGGACGATGTGAGTAGCCTTCTCACTGGCTAATGCTTAGTGTGTGCGGTATGCAGGAATACTGATCCACCTAATCGACTTCAACCTATCTGACAGCTGCCGACAGCGCCGCCTTCTCAGATCATCACACACGGTCCTTTGCGGATAGGAATAGTTCATGGACACCAGGTTGTCCCGCTGGGTGACACAGAGTCGCTCTCCGCAGTTGCGCGTAAACTGGATGTGGATATCCTGGTCTCAGGTGCTACACATAAATTCGAAGCTTTCGAATTCGAAGGTCGCTTCTTCCTGAATCCAGGAAGTGCTACAGGCGCCTTTACGTTTAGCAAGCTTGGGAGCACGGCTACTCAAGCGAAAGATGAAATCGCTGCCGGCAATGACGATGATAAGGAGAACAGGCAGGATGATGGTGGCGGAGCGAGTGCTGAGCTCAACGGAAAGCAAAGCAAGACTCAAGTAGACCCAGACAGCATAAACAGCACAACGCCTAGCTTTGCGTTGATGGATATTCAAGGCAACAACGTAGTCACGTACGTATACCAGCTTGTGGATGGCGAAGTCAAGGTAGAACGGGTGGAGTTCCGCAAAGACTAAGAAATTGTGGGAGAGTCGCGTGTAGCAATAGACAGAACATCAGTACGAGTAATGAAAAGGCAGACAGGTTTACCTTATCGAGGACATGGCTTTGCGCACTCACACAATGAAATGCTTTGAGCCACTCGAGTCGATCATCGTGCCGTGCACTTCTGCTTTACACGAACGCATCAGCTATTTGGACTTACAGAGTATACAGCAAGCCGAGCGACATGCTGGGGCAATATCTCGCGAGAGCTCGCGGCATAACCTCGCGTCAGTTTGCTGTTGCCGGTCGCACAAGCCTGCCTGTCCAAGCGCCAGTCCGCACATTCGCCTCAGCGTGGGATTTAGCAGGACCTTCGACATCGTCAAGCTCGAAGAGCACTGCAACAGCAGCGGGACGGGCAAAACAGGCATCCACTTCTTCAGAGAACGGTCAAGAGTTAGGATCTTCAAGCAATGGATCGTCCAGTACAGATACCGCCAACGTTTTCGATTCTGCCAGTATTCCAGCAACTCCTGCATCTGAGCAGGACTGGTCCGCTTCGTTTCATGGCTTGGGATCAGAACCATTCCCTAAAGAGATATCAGACGTTCTTTTGGCTCCTATCGATCCTGACTCTATAGAAATAAAGCCAGGTGCGTGGTGGCGTGCTCTCCCACCCGCAAATATTTCTGTAGTGTCATATATCTGACCCATTTCTTTCGTCGGACCGTCGTGGATACAGACGGTCTTATATATTTGCCTGAGATCAAATACCGTCGTATATTGAACAAAGCATTTGGTCCAGGCGGCTGGGGCATGCATCCCAGAGGCGACCATAATATCGGAACGAAGATCGTGTCGCGGGAATATGCTCTTATCTGCTTGGGTCGAATGGTTAGTATTGCGAGAGGGGAGCAAGAATACTTTGATCCATCTGGAATACCAACCGCTACTGAAGGCTGCAAGAGCAATGCTCTTATGCGCTGCTGTAAAGATTTAGGCATTGCGAGCGAGCTATGGTAGGTGCTCGAAGTGTCAAATCATATATTGGGAATGGCGAAGCAATACTGATCGTCCCTCTTCTCCTTTTCAGGGATCCTCGCTTCATCAGCAAGTTCAAAGCGAAATACGGACAAGAGGTCTGGGCTGAACATGTCGCCACCAAAAAGAAGCGCAAGCTTTGGCGACGCAAAGACGACAAGCTATCATACCCGTACGAAGAAAAGTAAAGGTCTGATGTGCGTATGATACTATTTAGAATATCAGTGCAGTAGACGTTTATTGTATATTCCCACATTTGAAATCAGCACACCTCAACTATCGATACATTAGGTATAACAACCATACTTTCTGCGTCCTCACGTGACATCCTTCTTGTGTGTTGGCGTCAGGAGAGTAGGTCAACAACCTGGCTGGCGATGACTTTGTGCACGGCAGAAGTAGGATGCAGTCCGTCCACCCACATCCGCCCTCCGTAGCCTCTATTCACATCCTCACTCGAAAAGCCGTACTTTTCCGGATTATCGAACATATCTGTGAATAGGTCCCATGTCGGAAAGACAAAGACTGATGTCCCTGAATGATTTCGTTCAACTCTCTCGCTGAGATCCCATAAAGTCTGATTCCAGCTTTTGATCTTCTGATGATGTTGTTCGTAATTTGGACTGTGTGATGTCGAACGAGAGGCTCGCATACGAGGCGGATTGTCGAAAAGGAGAAATTTGCGTGCTCCCGCGTCGTGTAATGGTGCTATACAGTAATCAAAGAGACAATTCACCCGTTCGCAGGGATCTATGTCGAAGCATACGTCGTTGATGCCAACGAAGCAGGCTGGCACTACAGGTCAGTCACATACTCTGGAGAAGTAGACAGATTTTCGGCTTACCAAAAATCGTGTTGCGATATCGCTCGGCGCTTGCCTTGGATGTCTCTGCTTTGTCTGTACATGTCTCCTGTGGACTTGAGAATTTATGTGGTTTCTCCCGCAGAAAAGTCTAAAGTAAAGCATGGAAAAGGCAACCGCATCAGACATACTAACGGAAGACCTTATGGTCAGAACATTTCACCTGCCTTCACTTGTTGCTCGACATCCGTCACTTGAGAGCCTCCCTTGGCATAGTTCCAGACCAGCAAAGGTCTGTCGACACGGTACTTAGCTAGATACCCCACCCAATTTGGTAGCCCTGCACAGCAGGAGAGCCGACTCTATCAGCTTGCACATTCGACTAGCTCAGACGAGACAGACGGCATGCCTTCTTCATTGTAAGTCGTACCCGGGAACGGAACACCGAGAGGTTCTTCCAGACTTGGCACCAGTAGTTGTTCATTTACTCCAACTGTCTGAGTGTACGAAGCCCCAAATCTACAAAGATCCGGCGAGGCAAAGTTGTCACGTCAATTCATCGTTCTCTGCAAACGAGTACCTTGTCCAACATTGAGCGCACACGACCAGGTTTTCGATATTGTCAAGACCGGTCCAATACTTGCATTCCGGCATGGCAGAGTATGGGTGCTCCAGGAGCTTGTAGCTTTGAATCTTGTAAAGTGACAGAATCAGTTGGTTGAGTTTGATACCACATCCTCTGGACAGATTGCCAAAGCGTTACCAATGCTCCCTTGTTGACGTTGTGGCAAATACACAAGGCAGGCATTTCAACAAACGGCGGTCCAAGCGCCTCAGCATTTGTATCAGGCATGCCTTGCGTCCTTCTCAGCGGAACGCCAGAAGTACAATACTACCTATGCTGTTCTGGTTTGCATTGGTGAGCCAAATGTCGAAGTTCATTCGATTTCGAACTGGACCAGGTTCGGCCCGCACAATAGGTGCGAAAGCGCATACCTGAAAGAGATAGGCTATATATATTTCACGCTAGTTTATCGTCAACTTGAAAAGCTGTATATATACATTGTTGCTAGTGCTACATGAGAAATATCTTGTACAAGCCGGTCACTTCGTTTAATTCTTCCCACATTAATGGTACTCCAATTTGAGAGCATCAATTGCAAGCCATTTTGCTCCCTTATCATTTTTCACCACGAAATCGTCACCTCCTTTGCAGGAGATGCTGTGAGGAAAGGCAGCATGAGTATGTGCTATGTCATAGAAGACGACGGTGGTGACTCGGGGTTCGCTCACCTGTCGCTTTGATACACCACGCCAGAAGCGGTCTCTGGGCCGTTGTAATGCTCATTGCCTGAGCCGATCCTAAATGAATGAGGATGGTCAATGACATCTTTCTCGCATTGCATTTCAGTGTGACTTACAGTTTCTTTCCACAATACACACTGAAAGCTCCTCGGTCATTCTTCTTGGTCGAGAAGACGGTAACTTTGAAAGTGTGGTCCGAACCAGCTGGGAATGGGTTCGGAAAGTGGGCCTCCCTAATCAAAGCAAAATGTCAGATCAGATAACTGAGGAAATGGCAAGTGAACTCACGCATTAGGTGTCTTCGAGAATGACTCGGTCTTGCTTTGTAATTGGAAGTTTTCGCTTGTTATGCGAGTCCAGTTGCCAGTCCAAGAAACGACAGAGTCTTGATCGTCGTAATGGGCAGATGTGAAGTAGTTCTGTCTTTTCTCGTTGATTACAGTCGGAGCAGCGAGTACGGCTGTGGAGAAGATTGCAGCAAGTGCAGCAGTAGCAATAAAGAGCTTCATCTTCGGAGTTTGTCTGAAGGTACGAGTAGCTCAAGTGAGCGGAGAGGAGGCAGTAAGGAAGTGAGTAGTGTTGGAGATTTTGGAGAGTTGGCGATGAAGAGAAAAGATGCACCTGCATGCTACTGGCCCGTTAAATACTCTAGCGAACGCGCTGTGTGTCCTCTTGTATCAGATTTCCTGCTGCATCCTAATATGGCAGTTGAAAACGGACCGACCATGCAGGATGCATGGACAGCCAGCTTGAATGCTAATCTGCGGATAAAGAAGGCAACACTACCAGCATTCACTGTAAGAGAGTACATGTGCAGTGTGCAATACCATCTCGGAGTCCTTGCATATCTTGGGGCTTTCCTAAGCGTCCACACAGTCATGCGGCGTGGCTTGACAGCGAAGTGCAGGCCAATTCATGCATAGCTTGAAGTACGGCCAAAGCATGACACATCAGATATGACGGACAGTACTCAGCTCATGCAAGCGTGTCAATCCCATATTGGCCTTCTGAGGGCGGCCGCTTTGTAATTCGAAGCTCAGGCTGCAATCGGGCACCTTGTGCAGCACACATTCGAGTTTGAACCGCGCTGTAAACGGAAGCCGCATGGAAGAGCATCACCCAACTCGCACATACTGCTTGCAAGTCTCTTCCTCTGCGCTCCCAGCTCGCTCCTCTGCCTGGCGTTAGTCTGATGAAAAGCCAGGGCGAAGAAGAACGCTTTCGCAAAGCTGAATTGTAGTTGCCACATCGGTCAAATTGTCAAAGCACTGCATTATCGCATCGCATTTCGGTCCACATCACTGGCAAAATCATGACTTAGGACAGACATTGTTTCCCATCAAACCCTTGCTTTACCCTTGCGATAGCAGCTGAAGACACGGTAGCTATAATACACGGAAATGATTACACTTGTGCAGAAGAATCACTGCATTTTTGATGCTAGCCTGAAAATGAAATGCGCCAATGCAGCAAGTCTATATAACTAATGAACGAAACTCATGTTGCAGTTGAGTTAAAGCTTTCTTCGTCATCGTCGGCCCCACTATCTTTTGAATCGCCGATGAAGAATTCAGGTGAAGTAAAGAAACGATTCAGACTAGGCCGTACTGGTGACTTTGGCGGTGAAGGGGCTCTTTGTTCCGTAATTGAAGACTGTGGCGAGCCTGGCTCCTCTGGGAAAGAGTCATCCGCCTCCCGAATGGCAGTGAATGATAATCGAGAGCGCTTGAAAGGATTTCGCTTATGAGCTGGGGAGAGTAGATGCGAATGAGCACCGAAAGTATCATGCACTTGAGAACCATATGACTGTTCAAAGGCATCGTCGGCATTGTCTCGCTGTCGGCGCAAAGACGGGATATGTGCCGATGTGTTTCGACGAGCGATTTTAGGGCGGGGGGACGTTTGTCGAACTGTTGAGGGACCAGCTTCGGTTAGCTCAGCAGCTGCCAAAGCTTCCATATTCCACTTCTGCTTGAGGAGGTTGAATTGCGCCTGTGTCTGAGCCGGTGCGGAGTAAGATCGCATCATGCAGCTGGATGTGGATTGCGTAGGCGCAAGAGAGAATGACAGAGCCATAGCCGGAGGCATAGAGTTCTGAGCGAGAGGGAACGCAGGTACGGAGGGTGTGGTTGATGTTGAGAGTCTGCGATGAAGGGCGCCATCGAGTGGTACGAGGGATTCTTTCGTGTGCTGCTCAACCGAAGGTGGATCAAAGTAGCAAGACGAGGTGCGTTCGAGCGACATCGAAGCAGTACTGCTGCTGAGACTGCTACTGAAGTAGAACGAGGATGTCGCAGATTCATTACGGCTGATCTGGCCGATATTCTTTGGCAATGTACCTTCAGCAGCTTCGAAGGAATCGTCCGAAGTCCAGTCTTGCGGCTCATCAAAAGTTTGACGGTCGGCCATAGTCTCTGCATAGACCTCACTGTTATGGTTTCCTCCGCAAGCACCCATCGCTGCCATAAGCTTCTGAGCTTCCGATGGACCATCCTCGTTATTTTCGTCACTTAGGAAGGCACCAGTAACTGGCGAGAGACCGTGTGAAGGGTGGATGGAAGCTAGATCAAATACATTGGCATCATCTTCCTGAGAGTTATTTGGAAACAGTGGCCATTGAGGATCGAAAGACAGTTTGTGACTGGTGTCGAAGTAAGCTTGGCGAGACCCGGAAGCTGCGAGAGCACTCATGGTAAAGGTCTTCTAGCCTGCAGGATTGCTACAGTCAGAAAGCTTCGCGGCATAAGTGATAGCCAGATGAGGAAGTGGACTCACCTTGACCTACGATGGTAAGAAGACTATGCAGGAGGTTGAGGTTCGTGCACTCTGATTCAACACTGAGGCTGGATGCGATAATACGGAAAGGCGATCGACGCGTAAAGGAGAAGGAACCGAAGAAGTCTTGAGAATTTGCTGAAACAACCACAAAGGAGAACTGAGAGGAGATGCAGAATGAAGTTGCGATAGATAATGTATTGTATGCTTGACTGGTGAGTGAAAGTCCACTGCAGGAGAAGGAGAAGAAGAGCAGGAAGAAAAGGGCCTTGGTCCAGCAGGTAGCGGGCTATTCTAGCCTGGAAAAAGAGAGAACACGCGCGCAATCAATAAATTGATCAAGGCAGGTGGAGAGGGAGTGAATTCTTTGATAGAGTCCGACTTACAGGGTAAAAGCCTTACACCACCAATGATCAAACGGGGAGGAATGGTTGCTTGATAGATATATATTGCTTTCACTGAGGGAAATTGCGGCAGATGGCTTTCATGCACAACCCTTTCACTTCCCGAACAGCTGGAAGGGAATCAGTACCTGAAGGCAGGAGGAATGGGATTGGTGTACTGATGGTGGATATAGGAGTGATAACGAGATCTTTCGATAGAGGGACCGATGACTGGCAAAGTAGGGACCGTAGTAGTGTACCCTGCGTTGCTGTTGCTGCGCCCGGCGTTGGATCCAGCAAACGATTAACAAATCTGAGGTGGTGACAGGCGGAGGAATATGGGATATCTGGCGCACGCTTAAGTTCCGACTTTATTCGCGTAATACTAAATGCTTGCTTTGTAGAGCCTAATGCTACTGCTGATCGTAGCTCTATCTACCAGCTTGAGGTGCCCCCTGTCGTCGGGATAGGTGATGAATTCGAATGTGTGATGTGATACTTGCTGATGGCACTGTGGCGTTCGGCTGTACCTGGGAGGCGACGCGGGAAGGGCTCTTGAAGCTGATATTGAGGTCTATCATACGCGATAGAATTGAATTTAAGTACGAGGTGCCACACGACTGCATTTGCTAATCACACTGATATTGCTGGCACCTACTGAACTTGAAGTCACCTGAAGTCCGCGTGCTTTGCTTCCTGCAGATCAGGCGATTACGATGCTTGTCTTCTAAATATTCTCGATTGCAGTCGTGGGAAGAGTCGAGACGAATTGGAAGCCACCACTCTGTACGGTGCACAAGAAAGTCCTCTTGCACTTAGGCAGACTTAGGCGGTTGCGACTCGCACGGCAGATAGGGCGGTCACGAGGTATACCTTCCTTCGATATCAGGGTTCCCTTAAGCCTTAGTAGTGCTAGAAGCAGTGAGGAAAGTCGATTAGCCTGGAAAGCTAGTCGAAATGGCAGCTCCAGCACCGCGCTCACTCGCTGAGAAATTACCGCGACAAGGTGATTAGTTCACCAAGAAGACCAAGGCTCAAGAAGGATGTCAACGGTCAAGGGCAGAGATTGAATCAGCTAGTCACTCTGCTGGCTCTTGCCTGGCGCGGACCGGGCCACCAACATTCATCGCAAAGTGAATGAATCGAAATTGTGATCACACAGCGGCTATCGGACTGGCCTGTCTTCGCTAGGGGCCTTTGAAGTTTGCGTTACACCTTATCTTACATTGCCAGTACTAAAGTGCCTTTTGAAAGCGCGTAACTCCAGCAAAAGGCTTTAGGAGGTTATGATTATTCCCCAGCTGTAGATAGAGGCTAGCCCGATCAAACCAATTTACACGAAACCCGCACCCGGGATTTCCACGCGTTGCGGTGAAAAGCGCCACAGGCAGGCTCTTGCTGCTGTACCTTGTGGTAGTAGAAGCAATTTGAGCCTAACCTTCGCACTCGGCCGACAGTTTCGAGGAAAGTGAAGTTTGATCTCGTTAGTACTGGAGGGCGGAGAGATAGAACTTGATCCCGCTAACTTATCCGTTCGTCTCATTCGTCGTATGAAGTGAAGCTCTTTGGGTTGCGTGTCACTCGTCACAGTCAGTTCTACTGGGTTCATATGATCAACGAGTGTCCGTGGCGGAAACAGTGCCATTCAAGCTCTTCTATTTCATAATCGATACATCGATACTCACATTCAATGTTGTCCACGCCCAGTCAAAGCATGCAATGTGCTTCACGGGCAAGCTTGGAATTACCACCGCTCGCCAGTTCTTCCGCACAGGCCGTCCAGTCACTGAGCTTTAGCCTTGGTAGCATTGTAGCAGCGTGGCCAGCCTTGACGTACTATAACCTGATGTATCACAAGAGATGCTTGGGGATGTCATCAAGGCAGGTCATTGACGAGCACACGAGAGTGCCGGTGGTCGCGACAGCAGCTTCTGCTTGTCTGTTCTTACGCAGAGAGCTAGGCCGCATAGCACCAGTAGACCACGCAACGCTGCCAGAGCGGGCGTATCACAAATATCTCGGGAGCCAGGCCTAAATTCTGTGCGGTACAGACATTATTCCCTCTGCTGACAGGTCGTGCGTTGAGGATCTTGGCCATAGGTTTGTATCAGTGGCATGGATATGACACATTCTCAGTTCTGTTCGAGGAAGTGGCTTCTTACATGTCTACTGCAGGGCGTACTATCGGCATATCAGAAGTGTTCCAAGGGTTCTAGATTTATTATGCTGCGCTAAAGTAGTTGCGAAAGCCTGAGCCATAGTTGTCAGCAGCAGAAGAGTGTAGCTGAAGCACAGATTCTGCAGGGCCTGCCCTCGTTGTGGTTTTGATAGACTTGCAAACAGGTCCGAACACTGGCTTGTTGCTTCGATCAAGAGTGTGGCTTTCTTCAAGAGTCCAGGACCCAGCATACAGTTGCACCGACTTGCCGCAGCAATCCACTTGCACAGCAGTGGTTTCATGTATGCCATCCACAGGCAGGCAGCTCCGCCATCGGGCGTAGCTTTCTCGCTGAGTGCGAGGCTCACGCCGAGCTGTCTGCAGAGTACTTCGTCCTCCAAATCCAAGATTGTCAGGAACCTCGTCACGGCTCGCAATGATTTTCTGCAGCTATTCGAAGTTGAGGAAGACACTATCAATAGTGGTCTAGATGCATCAGCTCTGCGTGCCCAGGCTGATGGAGAAGCGAATGTGCAAAGCAACGGAGAAGGTGACAGTTCAGAGCAATTGGAGGAGAAGAAGCCTGCAGCAGTGAACGGAGAATTGCAGGTCAGTTAGTACCGATTCAGTCACCACTCTATGTATTGGGTGCTAGAAATGCAGTATCTGATGCTGTTGCCTGGCTTTCTGTCTGCAATGTGTCCATGCAATCTTGCCGTCCGGCTTTGCGAATGTACAGAATGGGGCCAGCCTGCAGGAAGAACCGACAACTACGACCGCCCGTCTACGATTTGTCAGAGAATACAGTCTGCATGGTACAATTACAGGTCTCCAGCGCATACAGACTATCGATACCGCTCGAGACGGTCTGGACCGGCTGCTGGTTTCGTTTAAGAATGCAAAAGTAAGAAAGCTATGCAAGCCCGGAAAATTACGTGCGGGTAAGCCAGGCAACGGAGCTGATTCTCCATTACACATAGGCATCCCTTCTTGAATGGTCTTCGGAGCAATACGATCTCGTCACTGCTTCGCTTCATACTTTCGAAAAACTGCCTCACCTGGTCAGTTCAGTAAAGGCTTGCCATCTGCCATAGTCCATGTCATTGAGGCTTCTCATACTTCCTCACAGATTCAAGGAGACCTTACCGGATACACGTCGATCTTACGTGCTGACCCCTTGAGTCGATGCGCCGGACTATTGCTTCCGCAAGATGCATTGGCAATTACACCGTTTTTCCAGGATCAGATAGAGCTGGAAGGTGCAGAGGAAGGCATGGCAAGGTGCGAGATTCGAGTATAGCATAAAGGACTTGCGCAGGCATTGACCACTTCTTACAGCTTGCCGTATGCGCCGAGTTCGGTTGTCGAATTGACGGAGATAAGCCCCCAACTTCGTCATGTAAAAGATTTTGTGTTCTTAGCAGGCTTCAACGAGCCTACGCTAGCTATATTGACTCAGCCAGAGCAGACCTGGACAGGGTAAGCGTCCTTATAACATTCACGTCAATGGCTATCATGACTGATTTTGCATTCCAAGTCGCCTGGAGAATGCCAAAGACGTCACACAGTTATTCCTCCTCACCATAGATGTCACCTCCACTCCACCTTCCAGCACAATCATATCACAAACTTCCTCTCTCCCTTATGACTGCCTGCATCTCACGGCCTGCCCTCGGGACCTCGGGGGAGTCATCATCACAACGAACAATGCCCTTATACATGTGGATCAAGCCGGGAAATGTACCGGAGCAGCACTGAATCCTTGGGCTAACCTCGTCAGTGATGCAATGAAGCTGGGGCAAATCTCTGAAGAATCATTACCGCTTGAACATTCTAGCTTGATGTTTATCAATTCAGACACGGCCTTACTTTTCCTGCAAGATGGTCGAATAAAAGCTATAAAGATCCAAAGAGACGGTAGAACGATATCTAAGATTGTAATGCTTCCAGATCAGCTCGATACTACCGTCCCACCCAGCTCGATAGAGCTTATCAGAAGTCATCTTTCTCCGAAAGCGGCCGACGGCTCGACACAGGCTTGCTATGCTTTTGTTGGGAGTTTGTTAGGAGATAGTCATTTGCTGAAGGTCAACTTCCGCACTATACTCGATCAAAGCGCCCTCGAGAGTATGCAAACGGAGGAGGTAAAGGTGGAGGAGACTCCGATGGCGCCGGAAGACGAGGACGATATAGGTGGGTCAAGTAGCGTCGCTAGGAGAGGCCAGTCACCGATGTCGCTCCATCCCTTTAGATATCTACGGCTCGGCAGAGGCTAAGGAAGCCATTCTCAATGAAGCAAAAGACTCTCGAATCGCTGCTGCATCACGCTTTGTCGTCTCAACAAAACGCTGTTTCGCCATACCTTCGTATGGTCCCATCCGAGCTGCAACGTTGGGCTTGACCGAGGCAGAGGTATGCTAAACACTTCCGAGAAGGCTTCACCGCCTAACGTCTTGCAATGCGACCAGGGCCCTTTAGAGCTTGTAGCTTGTACAGGCGACGAAGTTAATGGCGGACTTACTATCTTGCATGTGAGTTTTTGGCTGTCTAGTAAAATTGAATACAGCTCAATGAACTGAACGTTCCTTTAGCGATCAATTCTGCCATCAGATTGTCGGAGAATGGATTTGGACCACTCGACCGAAACGCTATGGATCGTCGAGGTAAAAACAAAGGACAATGAACCAAGAACGTGGATGTTGACGGCATCTGAGGGCGAGACGCAGGTAGATTACAACATTTTCACCATACTGACGTTGATTCATGACTGACCTGTCAAAATCCTGATGCCAGGTTTATACGTTAGAACCAGGGAATCTCGAGCAACCGGAATACGTCAAGACCTTTGCGAAAACCACGCTGTCGGCTTCTGCTTTCCGCAGCGAGACATCAATACTCTACCTCCTTAGAGATGCCATTGTCATCGTCGACGCAAATTTTCGGGAGCTACAGCGTGTAGCGCTTCCGAAAGATGCTAAGATTCTGTCAGCTACAGTGGCGGGCACGTTTGTCCTGATCGAACGCGAAGAAGCGCCGTCTTTATTATACAAGGACGATGGAGTCACCCTAGGCAGTATCGCTCTGCCGGAGGAGGTCAGTACAATGAGAGTGCACCAGATCAAATTTTGTTAGCTCACAAGCTTCGATGTCCTAATAGACGTCTGGACGAACTGCTCTCGTCCGAGTGGGAACTGGGAGTTTCCCAATATTCAACAGATCACGTCTGCGCGCAAAACGCAATGAGCTTTATAAACGATATGCCTCGACAAGCGGGACTGACACTGCAGATACATACAATGATGACGATATATACGGAGAGCAGGAACACGCCGCAGCCCTGCCCACTATGCCAAAGGAGGAAGAGTCGGACATGCTTGACGAAAAGAACGAAGCGGTTGGCGAAGAGGTGGAAGCATGGCTATGCACGTGTTCAGAACAAGGTGTATTCAAGGTAAGCACTACAACATCAATGGTTCCTTCGGCTCTACCTCACTGTCTGCGTAACAGATCTACACCCTGCCGGGGCTGGAAGTCGTCTTCATGAGCGGGGACTTGTTAACGCAGCCCAGTGTCATCGAAGATACCCAGCAAGATCAGTGCTTTGAGGACTTGCCCGAGGATGTATCCATAGAGAGGATGCAAGTGGTGTCAATGGGACGGGATCATCGTAAACCGCATCTGCTTGTAAGTACTTCCACCTGGCCATCCAGAAACCTCGGCTGATACCGAGACAGTTGCTCTTGGACGATGGTTCTCTGATAGTATACGAGGCTTTCGAGGACTTCGGCTATGCCAGTCTCCGACCCGGAACAAGAGATACGCTTGCTATACGTTGGGTAAAGGTCGATGCACAGGCTCTAGGAGCTTCGAAACGCTCGCGACCCGTGGATGGCGGCGATTCACTGGGCCCGGCTGCCCGTCACGTAGTTCCGTTCGAAAGCCTCGGAGGCAATACCGGCGTCTTTATCACTGGCGAGAATCCATTCTGGCTGCTGAAAGATGATATAGGACCCTCACGACTATTCGAGAGTACGCTAAAGCCAGTCTACGGCTTCACATCGTATCATGACAGATGTGTGATCAGCTTGGGCGAGGTTCGTGAACGGCTGCAGTCACATGCTTGCATAGTCAAGGCTGATCCTAAGCTCATTCGTAGGACGTGATCTCGGGCGACTTGCGGCCCGACACTTGTTTCGCAAGGACGGTCCCCTTTACAAAGGTCATACAAGGAAGATTGTATACCGACATAGACTATCACAAGAAGGCAGCTTGCTATGCCGCAATATCTACTTTTTCTGCTCCTTTCGAAATATTTCAGGATGAGGGTGAACCTTTACATCCATATGACGCAGAGCAAGCCCTTCAGCCGACAGCTCCGCGCTCAGCACTCGAAATCATTGAGCCCGGCAGCTGGACGAGCGTCGATGGTTACGAGTTCCGACAGTATGAAACAGCCTTGTCCGTAGCGATCGTCAAGCTGGAGACGGAGAGCACGGAATCTAAGTTGAAGGAATACGTTGCGGTCGGCACAATCATATCTCGCGGCGAAGACTTGGCTTCACGAGGAGCTGTGAGTGTGCCCCTGACGTTGATGATCGCGCTGGCGCTGACGCACAATTCCTCGCTTAGCTGTATGTCTTTGAGATCGTCTCTGCTCAAGCTTCTCGCAAAGAAACGGCACCTCGTCGAAGTTTGCGATTGCTTTTCACAGAAGACCTGAAGGCGCCGCTTTCCAGTGTCAGTGCGCTCAATTGCTACCTCCTGCATTCCGTGGGCTTGAAAGTAAGCGTCGCACGAAAACAGCATAACGAACGTACAGTCTGCTAATGACCCCGTAGATATATGCCAAAGCCTTTGATCAAGACGAGCGCCTGCTGGCGGTCGGCTTCCTCGATGTTGGCGTGCATACAACGTGCATACGGGCCTTGAAGAATTTGGTCCTGGTCGGAGATGCAATTAACGGTCTACATTTCATCGCATTTCAAGTGAGAACAAAAGCGTATTCTGTTGTCAATGTTTCGAAGTGGCTCACTGCATTTTCTGGTTCTCCTTGCTGCAGGAGGAGCCCTACAAATTCGTCACTCTCGGCAAAGAAGTCGTCAGCAACCCTGTCGTGACTGCGGACTTTCTGGTATCGGAAGGCAAAGCTCAACTCGTCTCAACCGACATGTATGGCAATATCCGGATATTCGAATATGATCCACTGCGTAGGTCGCACTTTAGTTCCAATCTCCGCTCTGCGGTAATCTAACGCTTTTCTTTCCTCTAACATGTAGGAGCCGAAACGCAAGGAGGACAACGCTTGCTACCTCGTATCGAGTACCACGCTGGAGCTGAAGCAGCTTACAGCATACCTTTTGCCAGATCTTCCGTCGATGATCCGAAGCAAAGCGGTATATTATACTGTGCGTATGATTGAAGTCATGAAATTTAGCGAAATTGAACCTGAGCTGATTTCCTTCTGGTGCATGTATGACAGTACACATCGACGGCTCGCTGAGCACTATAGTGCCGGTGCGCGATGCTGTTTACAAACGTCTTCAGCTGCTCGAACGTCAGATCATCCGGCATACGCATCATTTCGCAGGCCTTAACCCTCGAGCACATAGGTGAGTTGTCTCTTAACGGAGTGGAACAGCATTCAACAGCAAGCTAAATTTGCTTGCAGGACCGTCCACAACGCGTTTGTTCCGCGACCTCTGACGAAGGGTTTGCTCAATGGCGACCTTCTGTCTACCTATAGCATGCTTAACACAGTCAAGCAACAACAGTTAGCTGATCGTGAGTCTAAGCAGAGCTTGAGTATATCCCATGAAGCGACGTGTTACTGATGATGTCTCATTATTTTGCAGCCCTTGGCTCCGACAGCGATACTCTGAATTATAATATCAGGTCTTTGAAAGCACCGTGGTAATCCTACATCGGCTAGATTTGTTCCATAGCTAGACGGTTCTGTTGCAGTGTAGCAGATGTACACGAAAGTAAGATCAATTGCCATAGTATATGGTTTCCAAAGATCATGCCTGGATTTTAGGTGGAACTGAAGCATTGGAACAAACGTGGACTAGCTAGAAGCTTGTTGAGATGTTCCTTCGGTCTTCTCGGGAAAACGCCCTCACACTCTGAGATCTACGTCGTCACAAACCAGTATACCGTCCTCGAATAAGCCGCATACTACCATGCCAGTCTTACCGTTCGGCGCATTATACTCGACAGCCGTAGATGAAGTACCATAGAATGAACCCTGACATTCCAATACTGTCGTAGCATCCCTGTCTTGATTCGTAAACAGTTCCTTGATCAATTTAATGGTCGACGAATTGTTACGCTGCTTGGTCACCCTGATTTTGACTACCTTGGAAGGAGATCGGAAAGGATTGGATGGATTCTTGGCCACCTTGACAAAATCCAGCACCCTAGGATGGCCTGCGCAGAGCAGCGTCTCGTGATCCCCTTTACTGTCTAGGGAGTGAGAAAAGCGTAGATTGTCCGGAGTCATTCCTACATGCACTGTTTGACGAAGTTTAATCTGATTTGGCGAAGTAATGCCGTTCTCAACGTTGGTAAGATCGTATATTCTGACACAGTGAGCTGTAGAGCTAGCGACTGCAAGTATGGTTTTCTCCTTGTTTATTGCCATTCCATTAGCGAGGGCTATCCCAGAGATGACTTTATCGCAAACTGTCTTCTTTTGAGCTGAATCATAGGTGAGTAGTTGTACACTCCCGCCTGGAATAGCGGCGAACTGTTCCAGAGTATTGAGGAAGACAGACTTGCGTGGTGGGAACTTGAAAGAATTGGTGCATAGTATTTGACTTCCGGAAAGGACAACGACCGCATTAGGGGCCATAATGGAAGGGTGCTCTAGGCTATGTAGGTATGTGGCTGATAGATGTGGTCTTAAGTTATCGTGAGATTCCAGTGTCAGCTTGAAGATCTCAATAGAGCATACTTTCGACATGCAATTGGCAACTGCTAGGATTGCTTCCATGCCATCGCTGCCGTGAATCTCGAGAATGCCGATGCCCAGAGGATGGAAGGAGCGATCCTTTGGCCAGTTGACCAATTCTAGATCTTGTACGCCATTCTCATCGTTACTTCCAATCAACCAAGTCTTGAGAGAGCCATTGCCAGCTTTCCTTTCATCACCTTCTCCAGTGAAAGCGTTGAACACCCCTCTTCCAGGGTCGGTGGAGAAGATTGCAATCTTGTCGTTGGGCCATATAACAACATCTTCAGCGTATTTGATAGATCCTTTAGCCAGATGAACAGTGTTTGGTCTAGCATCTACGAGGGTGCCGTTCTGAAGAAGCTGTGGTATGTCGCTTATCGTCTTTGGGAATAAGGAACGCTTGAGCTGGAGGATGTATGAGGGGATCTGTAGGATGCCGAACGGGAACTGGACAGAGGCACGAGGTCAGCAAAGCGCAGCTGCGAGACAGTCGCTGTACTTACTGTCGGCAGAGACATGATTCACACTCGCACCGCTAAGCTGTTGCGCTGGTAGAGATCCTGTAGTGGCGTACAGACGGAGTCGCTTCGATTCAGAGAGGAGCGCTGAGGCGGACTGTACAGAGCAGGCGACAACACTTGTATAGATCGCTGTACACTCTGTAGGCAACTACCAACGGCCTGGTAACGTGCTTTCCTTTGACTATCCGAAGTGCTGCAGCATCCCTCCCGATTGACTTCTTGACATGCACGCTTCAGCCTCAGCTTGACTCGGAGAGCTCGACTCGATATGGCAGCAAGAGCGTGTCTGGATGCAGCGTGATGGCGCCGTCACGCCTCGAAGTATGGGGCACACCACTGCCCTATCTGCTCATTCGGCTGCTCTTCAAATTTGTCCTCAAGGTGGGGCTGCCTGTCTGCATGATGTGGTTTCTAGACTTCGGCTGTGTGGGCTCGTATGCGAACTGAACACGGATCGTAAATCTCCATATCCAGGTCTTCTATAGCAGTATCGTGGTCGAAAATGCCCACTTCATACCGTCGGATGGAGTGCCTTGGTGAGCGTGAAGACACTCTGCCTGGCACTTCTGCAGCTTGAAAGAGAAGCTGCATCTGATCAGTTGGCTATTCCATCTCGATAGTATCCTATGCGTGAACCACTGCAAGTTGCTGATGATCCGTTTAGTATGCACTTATTTCTTCTGACCTGACTCCCCATTCATACAGCGAATTCCTTAACAGTGAGTTGCCCATCTCCGGCGCTTGGACTCTTTCCTGCATGACGAGCATGCCATCTTCCTCCGCCACTTTCTATACTGACTTCACTTCTTTCATGCTCACTAGGATGCATTGATAACAATAACCTCTGTACCCCTCAGCAAGCGCAAATGGATTCGCATGACAGCAAAATCCACACTCTTTGGTCTTCGTACTTTCTCAAGCTGGCTCATCGAATCAGTCGGGACTTTGCCTGTGAAGAGGCCATGGGATACACCTGGAAAGAAGATTGACAACACTGCTGTATTCGAGACGCTCATGCAGGCTCTGGAGAAGAATGGTGATATGGTATGCATGTTTCCGGGTGGGTGTATTTAGGTAGCTTGTCTGAAGATTCCTAGCTTTCGATACTGACTACACAGATACGTTGTAGAGGGGATATCCCACTACTCACCTGGACTGGCACCGCTAAAAAGCGGTGTAGCCAGGATGACCTCCGACGTCCTCAGACGAAACAAGGACAATCCAAACTTTAAGCTTGTCCTTCTTACATGCTCAATCACCTATCTTCACCGCGAAGCTTTCCGGAGCGATGTTCTAGTATCCTTCAACCCGCCTATTGAGCTCACTATCAAAGATCACTACTCCCTGTTTGCTGCTCCTAAAGCGTTACCGTCTGCAAATGGACAGCTATCTCAACCTGAGACTATCAAGACAAGCAGCATTGGCAACGATGTAAACGATACTGCGTCTACACACCAGCCACCAGTATTAGATGGAGTCAAACAACTTACTCAACTAATGTACGAACAATTACGACAATCAACACTTGATTCACCGGATTTTGAGACTGTTCGAATCGCAAATACAGCTAGACGACTTTACGCTCCTTTAGGTACACAAATTACCTTAGGTGATCATGTTCATATTACTCAAAGATTCATAGACGTTTTCGCGAAGAGAGCCAAAGTTTTTGATTTCTCTAGTGGTGTTGGTCCAGCTGAGGTTTTGATGACTCCTTTACCTACGGGCATGTTTGTTCCAGAGACACCTAATATAGCGCCAAGCACAGGCGTCAGCCAGGAGAATGATGGGAAGGTAGTTGACGTAAAGTCTACTTCTGTAAATGGCGATTATTTCGGCGTTACAAGGAGGAAAAATATTAGTCAACAGGAGAAAATGACAGATGAAGAAGTAGAACAGCTTAAGCGGGATCTTCACGTAAGTTACTGAGTGGATTTGAAGGCCGAGGAAGCGATCAAGAAGTCATACAATCTTGGCTGATCTTAATAAACCAGGCATATCAAGATTTACTCAATCACATCGGTCTCAAAGATGATCGCGTCCGACAAACTCCACCAGATAAACGAATACTGTTGAAGAGGCTTTTTGTCAGATTAGCAGGATCAGCTACTTTACTCATACTTTGTGCTCCTGGTTTAATATTCTGGACACCTATCTTCCTCACTGCTGGTTTCTTCGGTTGGAGAGCTGGAAGTAGCGGGAAATTGCGTGATGTCTGGGATGGTGTTGCACATACTAAATTGTGAGTTGGTTGCGTTTGACATGGGGATCGTAGGACAGAACAGGGAGGACCATAGGCTGTCTTTTGCATGCACGCATGTGTCAGACAAGTTCGCCCGATTTAAGATCTGGAGAGAAACGCACTCAGCTGACATGTCACCCTGTTCTATCTTGAAATCTCTTCCTCACAGAATCTATGGCCTGCTCAGCGGAACAATAGTTTGGATCCTTGCTACTTTAATAACATTTCCATTTTCTGGTTTGACCATTTTCATTTTCCCTTTCTTTATGTGGTTCACACTGCGCTGGCTGGAGGACTGTCTTTCGTCTTTAAGAGCAGCAATAGCATTGCTATCCATGCTGGCTATTGGTAAGACACGTTTGAAGGAAATACGTAACCAAAGGGAAGAGTTAAGAGAAAGAGTGGTCAAGGTGGCTGTTGAACGAGCTGAATTACCTGAAGATCCAGATGTATTCGTAAAACTTGCAAAAGAGAGGAGAAGCAAGGATAAAGGTGGCAAGGTTGGTCGGTTGGGATACTTTAGTCTGAGGCGGCGCAGAAAGAAAGATTACAATGAGGTAGGATCGTATGTCCGACTTGAGACGCTACGAAATGCCCTAACCGTTGACCTTTCGCAGATCATGTATCTCTGGGACCAGTCAGAGTATGCTATGTGAACAGACTAGTCAAATCGCCAGGACACTCGGATGCAGCTCTTAAGCGAGTAACAAACTCTAATGGCGTCGGACAATACCGAGCGAGATATCCCTTTGTCCACGCAAAAGTCTGCGGGAATTGCCTGCATGCAACGACGTGCATGTCTGACACACTGCAAGCAAGGCTAATTCGATCGTCCAACACACTCCACTCTGTCTTCGCTCTTATCTCACTTCTCTCTTCACTTCTCTTCTCTCTTCTTACCAACCCACTCTCTCCCCACTGACTTCGTTTCCAGGGTCAGGCAAGGAGCAGTCGGGCAAGAAACAGCACAGCATACTGCAATAGTCAAACGTTCTACACACCACAGCCAACTAACACCACCATGTCTGGCCAGATCCAGCGCAGGACTGCTCCTGGCAAGTGAGTCCAACTTCCACTCTGTTTGGCTGCTGCCGGGGGTCCAAGCGCCACCGCTTTACCTCGATGCATCCTCTACTCACTCTGTACATCCGCTTTGCTTCACAGGTCTGGCAGGCCACTCAAGATACGAGTGAATGCCTTCGAGGTCCTCAGGCTCCCTGATGCCACTGTCCATCACCATCACGTCAGTCGGCGTCTTACAGACAGCCCGCTCTGCGCTGTCGCCACTCCATGTCCAATCGTAGTCCACACATACCAGCACTTACCTGACACGGGCTGCTTGGGCTGTCTATATCGTTTTGCTCCTCACCATCAATACTAACACTGCTCCTCGGCTATCATTCATCACAGGTTGAATTCGGTGCTGGCTTCAATAAGGACTTTAGAACCACCTGCATCAAATATCTCAATGTCACCGGACAGCTCTGGCAGGGTGCTAAGCCCGTTCCATTCGCTTTCGATGGAAGAGCGAACTTGTAAGCATCTTGCGCTCCCTTTAGCTCCCTCGCTCTCGATTTCATGCTCCATTACTCACTGTCATCCACACCTTCTTCGACCTGCTTTTTTTTTCCCATGTCGGCCTTCTCATACCCATGTCTTCTTACTTGCTACAGGTACATTGTGTCCCCTGCGCCTATGCCTGATCACACCTACGAGGTCAATGAGGATGTAGTCAAGAAGGTTCAGACTCCGGCTGGGAAGTCTCCCAGAATGCTTCGAATCAAGGTAAGTTTGCACCGCAGGTCGTCGTCTCGGCTATCATGATCACTGAAACTCACCTCTGCGCACCGGCAGGTTGAGCACGTAGCCGTTGTTCCCGTAGCAGCATTGCTAGACATGATCAGAGGTCTCTTATCCAGCGTCGATGAGTAAGCTGCTCTATTTATGTATCTCTCAAGCTTCAGCCCAACCTAATCATCTTCACCATGCATCTTCCTCAGCGACCAGACTACAACAGCCATGCAGGTACTCAACATCGTCATGAAGATGCCACCGGTATATGACAGAGGCTTTTCCACAAAAGGTCCCAAGTTCTACGTTCCCAAGGGAAATGACGTTGAAGGCAAACTATTGGCCGAGTTCTTCAAACCCAATGCTGTCAGAAACGCAATTCAGGGTGCCTGCGAGCTCTGGGGTGGATACTTTGCCTCCATTCGACCGTGCGTGAAAAAAAACACATCCTTAGCCAGAGCTTGCTCCTGAGACTTATGTATACAGGGGTATTGGTAAAATGATCCTTAATGTCAATCGGGTCTCAGCTCCTCTCGCTCGATCTGGTGACTTGATTGAAATACTCATGGAGTACATGAGTGTTCGAGACCTGAACCGAGCGAATCCACTCAACCCACAAATGCCTCTTGCAGTCAAATTGAAGATCATTCGCTTCCTAAAAGGAATGTATGTTCGCGTACAAACTCGCAACCCCAATGACAAATTGTAAGTCCATAACCTCTAAACATTCTGTCAAGCCACTTGCAATTAATGCTCTCCGGATCGTCATGTAGCACTATCAAGGTAGTTGACAAGCAGTCTGCAAAGTCTCATGTTTTTGACTCTGAATTCGGCAACATTAGCGTCTATGACTACTTTAAGCGGAAGCACAACATGACACTCAAGTATCCTGACATGCCTGTCGTTGCAATTACGAAAACTGCTTTCTATCCGTTGGAATGCTGCTCTGTCTGGCCTGGCAGCAACTTCTTCAAGAAGTTGTCCGCTGCTCAAACTTCTGAAATGTTGAAGAACCGCTGTAAGTCATTTCCCATTCCCATCACTTCAACACTCCTAGAATGTCAGTGCTTACCGCTGTCCCTTCTGTAGTTGTCACTCTCTCTCCTAACTTGAAGAGACAAGCTATTACGGCTGGACTTAGCCAGATGTCTATCAACTCGACCTATCATCAAGGTTGGAATCTACGTATTCAACCTGATTTCATGGAGGTGAACGCTCGTCAGCTCAACAGCCCTCAGCTGTCGTATCGCAACAACAAGGGACAGCCGCAAATTGTCAATACACAAGACGGAGCTTGGATGACCAAGAATTTGCGTGCATACCGAGCGGGTATAAAGGTCACCCGATGGATTGTAGTGGTCTTCGCCGTAAGTCTGGGACAGTTCTACCTGAAATCTCGTTCCAAGACTTTGGCTGATGCGCCGCACCTTCCAGGGGGATCACCCTGGCAGAGCTCCGACTTGGGATGGGTGAGTCCAGTGGAACCGCTCAGGAAGTGATTGCTGACATGCTGCTGGTCGTAGAATGCCGCTAGCACAGGTTCAAGATGCTATAGGTGGTTTAGTCAAAGCCTGCAAGGAGTTCGGAATTACATTCGATAATGAGAGACCTACAATATACCACGCTGGGAACACAGAGCCTGCCAAGGTCAAGGATCAGCTCGTTGCTGCTTGCAAGAAGGCTGGCTACAGTCCTCAAGCTCCGCCTGAGTTTGTAGTCACCTATGTGAGCCTTTCCTATCTAATTGAGCCATCCCCCTGCGCCTTTCGCTTTTTGTACTTCCGACGGCCCGACATCTAGCTGTTCCTGCACCTAGGCAGCCCTCCACCGTCATAGAGACTGGCTGGGCTCTTGAACAGCGGGACGACTGACAATCGGAAGTACAGAGAACCTACCTTCAACCCTCTTGATATGCTCTTGCATTAAACGGGAGTTATGCTGAGTGGAATCTTAACAATCACACGCAGAGTATTGGAAGCAATCTATATGATACCATTAAGAGAGTCTGTGATGTTGAACTGGGAGTTCCCTCTCAGAACTTGGCTATAGGTGAGAATCTGTCTCTGTGGCGTTAGCTTCCAAACTAAATAGTGGCTCACTTCCAGGCAAAGCTGACGGCAATCGATCTGGGTACTGGATCAATGTGGCTTTGAAGGTCCGAGATTGAGCTGTTTGAGTCAGCGAATCTCAGCTAATCATGTTCTGCTTCGTTCACTTCTAAAGGTTAATGTAAAGCTTCGTGGTTGTAACCAAATCATCGCTACTGGTTTGCCTGGCTGTACCCAGGTTCCGACGATGATAATAGGCGCAGAGTAAGTGAATCTACTTTTCTTCTACACATACCTTGATTCTGACCTGAATCATAATCAAGCGTAACTCATCCCAGCCCTGGAACCTGCCTTCCGTCCATTGCTGCACTCGTGGCTTCCCATGACCGAGCTGGTGTTGAATACGGAGAGGAACATCACATTCAGGCAAGCAAGGAGGAAATCGTAAGTCACCTGTCACAGGCACTTTGCGAGATTACAACTAAACCGCTTTTGCTTTAGATTGGCGATTTGGCCAATATGCTAATCAAGCGCCTCAAACACTTCTATGCGAAGAACAAAGCTAAGCCTCAGCGACTCATCTTTTACCGGGATGGTGTTTCTGAGGGACAGTTCGTTCAAGTCGCTGAGAAAGAGATTGCTGTGATCAAGCGTAGGTCCGTTTTATGCTCTTGTCACCTATCTCTGACAACGGATGTACCATATAGAGGCTTGCCAGTCGCTTGGAGACGGATACAACCCCGCCCTAACTTTTATCATCTGTGCTAAGCGACACCACTTCCAGTAAGGAGATATTCACACCACTCGGGCGCGCCAGAAGAGCTGACCGCATTCGACGCTCTTCTACCATTCGTGGCAATCCAGATTCTTTGCGACCTCTGAGAAAGACATGGATAGATCAGGCAATGCCAAAGCTGGAACCGTCGTGGATACCGATATCGTTCACCCCTCCTATGATGACTTCTACCTGCTTTCGCACGCTGGCCTTCTGGGCACTTCCAAGTGTACCCATTACACAATCTTGCTTGACGAATGCAAATTGGGGAAGGACCTCATCCAGAACTTGACCTATCAAACTGCATATTTGATGCCCCGAGCCACCCGTTCTATCTCAATCGCGGCTCCTGCTCAGTGAGTTATTGCAATACAATCCGCTTCACTTGGTTCCTGTCACTGATGTCTTGTGTTCCATTGACAGGTACGCCCATCTAGTATGCGAGCGCGCTCGAAAATGGCTTGGCGATCTAGAGGGCGAAGCCGAAAAGATGTCATTGAGTAAGCTGGAGAGACTCTATGGCTCATATGCCTGTTTTGACCATTATTTTGCAGCCACCAGCATGAATGAAGATCAGAAGCGCATCGCGCTTCTTAAGTTGGCCAGAGAGCGCCCACATCTTTTGCATGCGAAGCTGCAAGATGTAAGTTTATGCATTCGCTGAGATGGACCTCAAATCACGCCGCCCACCCAGGCTGCTTGTTTCCGCTTGCTGAACCATTCATGCTAATGCTGACTTTCTGACAGAACATGTTCTACATGTAAGATGGAAGGGCTGGCTGGGGAGTCCAAAGAAGAAGAATAACAGGAACAGACAGAAATGCGGAGCGAATGAGCTGCCTGAGAGCTCATAGCCAAAGGAAAGGAAACCATGCACGCTATTGCTGAAACAGGCGCCTGGAGCCTGATCTTGAGTGCCTGCGACTCAAAAGAATGCTATCGAAGATTACTTTTTACGAACGACTTTATATATCTTTTCTGTACTCTGCCTACGAGCAAAGACCGTCCAATGCTACTTAATTTGAGCAAGCCGTGCGGTCATTCGTAGAGCGTAAAGCATGGCGTGTCTCACAACGAACACTCTGTAGGCAGTAGTCGAAACTGCTTTAGCTAAACTCTTATTAGGGATTGAAATGCGAATCAAATTTGCTATACTACACGAGAAAATAGAAAGGCGGAGCAGTCGAGGATCATCTCAAAGACATAATACTTCGCTGATTTGCCAGTCGAGGCAGCCTGGTCTGCGCGGCAGATCCTACTTGAGAGCGTTGTTGACCAGGACGGCTAGTTGCATCACGTGAAGCAGATTCAATGTTCTCGTCGTTGTTGTAACTTTGTGACATCCTTTGCTGGCGTGCTTCAGTGAGATGTACTCTAGAAGATGCTAGCATGGACCCTCCACGTGATTGAGCAGCCTGATTGGCCCTTGCTATTCCAGTAAGTCCCACGCCTTGAGTACTGGTAACGTTGTTCTTCTCATCTTCAGTCTCGGTTAGATCCTTTCCGTTACTAAGGTTCTTATCTCTGACCTGCAGAGGGTGAGCAGTTCTCGGACTTGTTGCTGGCGAAACGATTGCATCCGCTAGGGCGCCTTGCCTTTCGAGCATAGCGGAAATGCTTTCATTGCCGAGTTCAGATCCAGTCCAGCTGCTGCGATTTGATTGTATCATGTTTCGGAAACCCTCACTAGTGATACTGCCCAAAGTTGAGGATCTCGAGCGATTTGCATTGTCTTCTGTCAAAGTCGTTGAAAGAGGGCGTAAAACGCCATCTGACATGAAGGAGCTGACTGATGGTGTTCTAGCGATGCGAGTGGCCATTGTGACTTTACCGATTTCGTCATCATTGTCCTCGCTCTGAGAAGTGGCACTAGTTTTGGTACGAATGATGATACTTGGAGGACCGGCCGATGCGGGGTTATCTGCTGCACATGCAGAGGTAAAGTCGACAGGCTTATTCTCAGACAGAACCTGGCGGAGGAAAGTTGAGCCATTTGATTCTGAGCATTAGGTTGTAGATCATCTGGGAAGCTTACCTCCAAGCCAGAGTCGTCACCAATTGGATGCTGATCCACCACTTCATAGCTTTCCTCCAGGGATGGTCTAGGTGCTGGTGGTAAAGCTACCTTTTCTTCCCGCTCTTCGACAGCAGGTGTGAGACGTGATTTCCCACCTCTCCTAGTAGTGATATTTGTGGCATCTATTGGCAAATGATTCGCTTTCTTGGTTTGATGATCAAGCTCATCATCATCGGGCAGAGCGTAAGAAATGCTTTTTCGAGATCTTCGTCGAAGATGTTGACCTTGTCTTGATTGTTGTGGCTTTTGACTGTCGTTTCCGCTTGCCTTTGCTTTCGCTAAATATTCGGTTGGAGATCCATTTGAGTACTGACGAGAATCGCCAACAGATGTCTCATCACACTTTGCAAAAGTGGAATCTTTAGCTGAAATATCGAGACTTAGGTTTGGTCTAGATTTTGTCGCGGTGGTATTGGTGACTTCACGGTGATCGTCTGTGGTATCCCTGCTCATTGATCTGTGTAGGCTGTTCCTTTTGTCCGAAGTAGATAGCGCAGACGTGCTGATTCTCATTCCAGGTAGCATACTCGTGAGCAATGAAGCAGTGAGTGAATCGATATTATAGCTGCTGGCATCCGTATATCTCGATACCAGGATACCCGACTCATCCACGGTTTTGTAAGACGAAGGAGTGATAGGAGCTGACCTCCTACGTTCATGAGCTGAAGTACCCTGACTTGACCTGAAAGTGAAAGAAGAAACGCTAGGTGATCTAGGAGGAGTTCTTTTCTTCTCCGCTAGTATAGCTGCAGTAAGACTATTTGCATCTTTTATAGCCAAAGCAGATCGACGTCGATGAGGAGTTCTTAAACCGAATTCACCTGCATTTTCTACATCCTCCCATGATTTCTCAAGTCCTGAAGACATACCAAGTGTATTACTCCTCTTCCTCCCACGCTGCTGTTCCTGTGAGCGAATAGAATGCTGTGAAATAACAGAATATCGAGACATTGAATAACTTTTTAATTTCCTTGATTCTCTTTTTCGAAGTTCTGGATCACCAGGAAGACCATTTTCAACATCTATATTCTCAATGTTATGTGAATCTCGTACTCCCTTGTTCTTCATGATCTGAAGTTTTGGATATGGAGCTGCCATTGCCAATGCCCTTCCAAGCATAGTACTTGGTGCATCTTGGGTATCAAGAGAATGTCTGAAAGTTCCAGGCGCTGGATTCGAGAAAGCAGCGATAGACGCCAGAGAAGAGACTGAGTCATTCGAGGAGGAAGATCGATGAGATGAAGTCGCAGTACTGGTGATAGTGGATTGAGCGGTCGCTTGTGTGATGTCTGTGCTTGCGGAATTAGGTTGCGTCAGGGACGTAGGAGGCAGGAGAGTCATATTCGGGGTAGGTGTTCCACCGCGTGAGTTGAGATGTTCGAAGGCCACGGCAGATGAGGACGCCATGAGAGGCGGTACCGACTTGGCATACCAAAGACCTCCCTCAGCGATGATCGTCTGGATAGCTAGTAACGGGCCAGACCTAGACAAAGCGGTATGATGAACGTCAGCTTGTTCTGCCGACAAAGAATATGAAAGCATGTTGCTCCTAGTCTGTATCGAAACTCACAAGCTTAGTCCAAGTGCAACAAGGATACTAGCATAAAGCGGTGCAGGTCTAGTTGGTTGATGCATTTTATAAACGAGAAAAGGAAGTATTAAAGTCCAAGTAGCTATGCAATTCAGTAAATGACCACCCATTCTAGCACCAGCTTTTCTAGCTTCTTTTCTAGATAATCCAATATTATTATTATTGTTGTTTCTACCATTCCTACCATTTTGATAAGCTAATTTACCACTAGATAAATATCCAGCAACTCCAGATTCAGAAGAAGTAGAATCATAAGACATATAGCTACCCATACTTGGACGAGGTTGGTCAATAGATATTTTAGAAAAATCAGTCATTCGACTGAGCGTGCCGAAACGAGTTTCATGGAGTGGAGGAGCTGGAGAAGCACTACGGGCTGCAGTATCTAGATCGAAAGATACTGCTCTTGGAGTAATTACAACTCCAGATGAAGGACAATCACTAGTGAGGTGGCTATGATGTTGTTGACTTTCAGCTTGAGAGTTGGATTGTGCTCGAAAGTGACCGAAACGGGATGTCGTAGCAGGATCATGATTTAGGAAACTGTATGGCATATTCCTGTCGTTATCCACAGCAGCACCCCTTCCTCTAGAGGAAGCGAAAGATGCGCGTGGAAGTTCACTTGCAGTCGATGGTCGACCTGCCAAGGTGGCAGCACCAGACTGAGACCGTCTATGCATAGAAGTATGTACAGTGTTGGCAGCAGAGCTAGCTTTCTTGAGGAGGAAAGTTTTCGATATCAACCATCTGTTTGTCTTCATGGGAGGTAAGAAAGGTGGAGCATCGGGTATAACAGGTCTTGCGTCTTCCTCTTCTTTCTGCTCTGCTGCTCTTTCTTGTTCGGCTGCTTTCTCTTCGAGCATCATGCGGTGTCTGATCATGTGTGAGCGGACAGTATCCCTTCGTACACGAAACACTGCTAGAAGGAGTCTGCCGAAACAGAGACTGCAGATTGACAGAAGAGCTGTTTCAACGGCCATCATGACCTGCCAAACGGTAGAGGAAGTCGCCGGAGCCACATAAGCTAGCGAGATCATGATGGCTGGATGAAGGAATAGAAGCGACACGATTAGAACATACATGCAACACAAAGTACCTAGTATTGCGATCCAGCCCTAACATCACCACTCACCGAGCAGAACGAGGGAAGGTATCCAAACGATAAAGTCGAATCTTCCCAAATCGACGACTTTACCACGAATGACATTTAGATAGGACAAAAGACTGACTACTAAGAGGATAGTGGGTCTTGCACATATTGCACATGCCATTCGAGCAGGGGAAGAGGGAGAGTTATTTGCGAGAGATATGACTTCCCACAGCCAGACAGCAGAAGAGGCGAGATCAACAACGGCTGTGGAGAGTAGATAAGGCAAGTGAGGTTAGGTGCGGAATATAAAGAGAAGAGTGAAGAACACGCACCCAGCCAGCATTGAAACCTCTGGGCAGATCTGAGCTGTATCTTGCCAGGAGCAGGGCTTGCATAACCAAAAACAGGAAGCGGGTTCGTAGGTCTCGAATAGCGTGACAGGATGTGTGGGCCGACCAGCGGCGTGAGAGTTCGTACGATGACGTAGAGAGTAGCAATGAAGCTGCGGGAGAAATGGTATCAGTCAGTCAACCTGGCTGTCCTCTATGCATCTGCATGGATGCAGTTTACTCACGAAACAAGCGTGAGGGCGAGCGTGACGGAGAGCAGGTCCGAGGAGACCATCTTGTTGAGCGAGCGAGCTTCGTGAGGTGTTTGTCGAGTCGTTCGAGTCGTGTACCGTGTATCAGATCGTGCCAGCAATCATGCTGCAGTAATATGCTGTTTACAAGCTCCGTCAAAACAGTTCAATCTGGACAACACTGCTCCCTTCCCACTTCAACATCCACTTTGTTTTGCATTTTCTTCTCTGTGTGTTTGCTGCGACGGATCCAGCCCGACCTGTACGTGTCCATTGCGTCGTTTTTGTGTGTCGTTTGGTTCGCCGCTTTCGTGGGGCGGGACAGTCATCAGCGATGCAGCTTGACTTACAATTAGGGTAGCCTTCCATGACACAAAGCTGCATGTTGCTCTCATGCGAGCTCATCCCGGTCAGCAAGCACTCGTCGCAGAAGCCGAATGAACTTGGTGGATGGGCTTCAGCTCAGTGACTTCAAGTTGCCCAAGGACTTTTACGGAAGATCGTGAGAGCAGTGTTACTTCTTCCATGTTCAGGAGAGTCCAGAAGTCTGAACAATATCTAGAACTGTCACACTCTCATTCCTGTGCATGGTATATACACACGAGCAAGAAGACCGTTAAAGTCAAGGCAAGAGAAGGCAGGTGATCGCGGCAGTCAAAGAGCACAAGCATATCGCAATCAATCTTCTTAAGCCGACAGACAGAAGGAGAGCAGACACTGTGCGATCATTACAGATCCCACGGTGAACTAATCTGCTCGAAAGGTATGCATGACTGCTTTGAGAGGGTACTATCGTTACATTGTGAGGAATTTCACATACTTCGACGTATACGATTTCCAAGTACTCAGTGATTTCTAAAGTAGACCTTTGTAAACTGAAAAATCTAGTGTTTTTTGTTGTATAAGCTTTCCGAGATCTAGACTTGAGAATATAATCCCTTTTCTTTTCGTTCTTGTGCCATGGCTGAAGTGGAGAGTGAGAGAGAGAAAAGATCAGGACAAATCAGTCTTATGTTCGCTTCATGTGATACAATTGCTCCAGATATAGAGCTGAAACTCACCTGCAATAATAGCAGCACCAACACCTGATCCATCTTCAGCGTGATAAGTGTGGATTGTTCTTCCTTTCTCCCCGAAAATGTCAACTAGTGCTTCATGTATGCGATCAGGGAATTTCGGGTATTTCTGCAGTAGCCACGGGAGCCAGAGACGCGGTTACATACAAAGTCAGACTCGTTTTATTGAATGTAGTAGTAAATAAGGCGAATAATGCAAGTACCACTCACGTTATACAAGCTTCCATCAGTAGCAACACCACAGCCACCTTCGTCCAAGTAGCCCATCTTGCTGACAACAGCAGCGATACCGCAGGCTGATAGTCTAGCAGCTCGGGTTCCAATAGCGACGGCCAATCTCTTGAAGAATTTGCGCTCTTCTTCGGTCGTCTCCAACGCAAAGAAGTGGCTGAATAGGCCAAGCACTGTTAGAGCTTCATCGGTGTTATCCCTGTAGAGTAGCAACCCAACCAAGAGAACACAAGCATATCAGAGGACGTTAGTACGTGTTAAGCTCGTGATAAGAACAAAATAGAAGTGTTAGAAACTTACGCTTCAATCAGAGAAACCAGCGCAGTATCAAAGCAAAAAGGTTTATCCAATTTATAAGTATTTTGACCATGGAATAAAACACCTTCTTCAATCATATCACACATAACAAGTCTAAATACTTCTCCTAAATAAAGTCCTGCAATCATTTTTTCAAATAATTGTTGTCCTGGTTTATTGGAAGTCTCATCAATGTGAATATCGTACTTTGTTCTTGGTAGATATTCTTTTGTTTCAGAGTCGAAACTATTGTGGGAGGGTTGTGTTCATTTTCATCAGTCATTCTGGCAGCATATAACGGGCTACGACTAGACTATGTCTATCGACTCACGCTCCCCACTCGCAATTGATGGCAAGCTCAGCATCGCCAGGCAAGCCGAGATAAGCAATCTTAGGGATATTCTTGACCTTTTCAACATAGGCGCAGTTGCATCCTGTACCGAAAATGATACCCATTCGTGTTCTAGGGTCGACATAGTGAGATGCCATCAAGGTTCCTGTTGTGTCGTTGATAAGCGCTGTAATCTCGACTGGTACATTCTGTTGAAAGTGGAACTCAGGTCAATAAGGATTCACAAGCAGATAGACGACGGTAATAGGGAGCGCACATTCTTCTTGAGAGACTTCTTGAACATCTCAACCACATCCTGCCCTTCAACGCCAGCGGCTCCAAAGCCCTTAGTCCATCGAAGCAAGACACCATGGTCAATACGTTCTTGTCTACAAAGTCAGAAGGATTGTCAAGTCAGCTTCTGCCGCAGCTTCTGCATTCGGCGTTCGATTACAAGACTGAACCTACACGCAAGGATAACTGAAAGTAAAGCCAAGTGCGATATCTCTATCTAGTAAGACGCTACCATCGTCGTTGGTGTAGTGATCCTGGATGAAACTGGCCAAGCACTCGGCGCAGAAGTCGACTGAATCAATAATATCGGCATCTCAGCGGCAGGTCCGTATATAGAGCCAGCCTTTGTAGCATGGATATTGGCAAGCAACTCACACAACGCTTGCCCATCTCCAACCTTCTGCTCGTCCGTGAGCTTATATTTAGATTGAGTGATGGAGAACTTCCCATCTCCTTCAAGCTCGACCTCGCAAACTCGTAGATTCGTACCGCCTAGATCGACTGCTAGGTATGATCCAGTCTCTTTACCAGAGGGCCAGCCGAAGACCCATGTAGGAAGCATGGGCTGTCAGGAAGCTCTGTCTGTCAGAGATATATCCAAGGCATAGACCACCACTGTATAATGTTGCTTACCACCATCTGACCTTCCTTTTCGAGTCCGAGTTCGAGGACATCGATGAAACCGTCTACTATCATTCGCATTCGTTGGGGAGTGACCGCCAGCATGTGTTCAAGCTTTCGAGCCCATTGTTCGAGATCTTTCTTCTCTGCGCCTGGAGGACCATGTTCGTCGTGTGTTCTGGTTATTTAAGACAATGGTGGAGCGAGTTGCAATATGTGGAGTGGTCGCGGGTATCGGTGTCAATGTAGGGCGAGTTGAGCAGCACCGCGCACGGCGCAGGACAAGCGGGTCAACAGGCCAACGAGGAGAACGGGCATAGGCAGTGGAGCAGAAGAGTGCACGCACGGTCAGCATGCATACGACAGAACGCAACTCGAGCGTTCGCCGCTCACCTGGTGAAGCTCGCTCTGCTGCCTCGCCCCGAGCTCGCAGTCGAGTGACGTCTCTGCGACACCGAGCCTTTTCTGTACACGCCGCCAGCGGGCATCTCGACGATGTTCGGGTCCTTGCGCGCCTCATCGAGACCTGTAAGCTTCGTCAGGCGACTGCCCAGGCCTCCAGAGGGCCGTCGACTGCTCGTCGAGCTCGCACGGCGCGAGCTGCTTTCTGATGACATCGTGGTGTGCGGTCTTGCGGACAGCTGCGACGGGATATCCAGGCAGCAGTGTGATTCAAGGGAGCGTAGTCCACTGCTACTGAAACTGCAAGGCTGATGAAGTCTGGCACTCGTGAAAGCAAAGAAAAGGCGAGCCTTTCGGTTTGTGCTCGGTCGTCGTGCGCTGTTTGGTTATGCAGAGGGTACGGCAGACCCCGAAAATAATGCAAGCAGAGCGGCGGACAAGGCAATAGCAAGCTGGATGACTTCTTCAGGAAGGATATTTATGTAGGTCTAATCACTGTCATTGCATTGGTGTATCCCGACACCGTCTGAATAGATGCTCTCTATGATACTGTTTGCCACCAGGGCTAGAAGCGAAAGGTCGACTTCCGCTATGTAAATATGTAAGAACAGGATTCTACAAGTATGTACGTCAGAATATAGACTATAGGGACAACATCATACTTGGCCTCTATCAACAATCTCAACCGCTAGTCCCCTGCCTTCTGATCACCCCCATCGTGACCGAGATAAACCATCTAGACCTGCTAAATAGACTACTTGTACGGCTACCCTATCCCATTCTGCTACATTGTCCTATGCTTTATATCCAAACGGGTTGTTTCCCGTATGCGCTCCTCTCGTCTGAGAAGCTTTTCCGCGTCTTAACAAGACTGGAAGGTCTACTCCTTACAGCCTGATAAGCCGATTCTGCCATTTGACAAGTCATCAATATTTCAGATTCAAGAGTATCGTCCGTGTAAGTTGAAGAACTCTGTGAGTCCTTTTGACGATGTGTAGGGAAACCGGATGGTTGATAATTGAATGAACTTGGTAATGAATAATTTGAACTATCGGTATGAGATCGCGCTCGACGTGGCGATGTAGCCATTCCTGATACAGAGTATGTGGGTGAGCTTGGCGGTAAAAAGGCTTCACATTCTTCGTCATCAAACAGATTTGCCTTTCCAAATGCATCTGCTGAAGCAAATGAAAGGACCGAATCGTTCCTATGTAGCGCCACTTGAGAAGGGGATTTGCTCAATCGTCTTTTCGCTGCTTCCGCAGTACGACCAAAGGTTCCTCTTTTCCAAGTCGCTGAAGTCGGTGTATTAACAGTCGTGCTAGTGGCATAAGATGTTGATGGCGACAATGCTGGTGTACGAAGTGGTACAGTGGAATCCGCAATGATAGGGGTGCACATCCAATCCGGCGTGCAGGTAGCTGAGCGCTTGTGCAGATTCCGCTCCGCTCTACTAATCCTTGCTGAGGCGGAAGGAAGACCTTCAAGGTCTGTGATGGGTTCTGAAGATCGCTTGAACGCCCTAGCAAGTCTGCGAAACAGCTATGAACAATTTGGTGGCAAAGGTTCAGCCCACACTCGCGAGAGAGTACAGGCTGGTTCGGAACACTCACAGAAGGTCTACTATGCTGCATTACAGCAGGCGTTGATTGAGATCTCGAATAGTGTGGCCGACTTTCCATACTTGTCAGTGCTTGGTCTCATGCTATTGGAAGTGAAAGCCAGGTCTGGTGTGAGCATCAGGAATCTTGAAAGTCAGAGGAAGCTCCCTGCCGAATAAGAAAGGTTAAAGGGACCACCTCAGTAGACCAGGACAATCGTATGTATGATACGGTCAAACATCAACTGCCAAACCCCCTTCCGTCATAGAAAGGACCAGTGGACCCCTTGCACGTGTGCATTCTTCAGCCTATTGTACACGCACGGAGGGTTCACCAGCTCGCAGGGCCGGCACAAGGCATGGCAAGAGGACGTTCGCCGGATGCATTCTGGCATTTCATGGTAAATCTCCGAATCAGTTCTGTTTTCTTGGTTGAAAGGATGGACGAGTGCGTGATTGCGAAAATCTCGGTCCTTGGCCGACCGATAACTGCGGTTTTCAATGGGGATATTATTCCTGAAATATCAGCCGCGTATAATGCTAAATGCAGATCCTGAAAGGCAGAACGTTCAAGCTTGAACTGCCCTTGATATCGAGACAGGAGAATCATCCTTAAGGAAACAGATATTAGCTCTAGACCAAACAATGAGGTACGAGAGCACGTTTAGGGGTTCAACTCACTATATTTCTCGTCACACATGCAGAGAATCTATCAACAACATACCTACTTTGTACTGATAAAGATTGGATAATACTTAAGTTGTATTGTTTTGTACATTTAACCTACTTCACCAAGCTGATTCATTGCTGACAATAGATTCAAGCATAGGTATGCCTGAATAGCCTACACGCTATATACGAACTCTCTTCTTTATATCGTCTACCTTTTTCAGGTCGTTTTCCGAAGCCTTCCTCTTCAACCAGGTCTGTTCCCACTGTACCTCTATGGACTGTTCCTCCTCAATTTTCTCAAAGAGGTTTACAGCGGCAGCAACAGACCTTCCTCGGACAGGCAGGAACTTCTTCGGCTTCATTTCGGCTTTCAAATCATCCAAGGAGGGATATAAGCGCGATATTCCCCTACTGAATTTCGAAAGTGGGGGCTCAGACGCAACAGATTGCGTTTCTTCCGCTTCCGCGACTGATGAAAGGGATGTCTCCCTTGACAAAGATGATTGTGCAGGGAGTCGTCTCTGAAGACTTTGGTATTTGCTAATTTCCCGGTACCTAGCGTAATCCTGTTGTCCGCTTGGCGTATTCACTCGGACAGGCTCTGCGCTTCTAGCGTACCTGCGCCGCCCTGGGGAGAGCAGAGCGCCAGGTATGTCGAGGTAAGAAGTGTCTGCGGCCCTCTCGTTGACTTGCTGGGAATGTATGTGAGCGTCCTCATCCGCAAAGAAATCTGAAGGGGCGCGGGAGTACGCTGTGCTAGCAATCGACTGTGACCGCTCACGAACTCGAGGTGCCTTGTGTTGCTTCCTTGCTATTAGCGCCTCGACTCGCACTTCGAGTAATTCACTGATAAGAAAGAGGTCAGGATCCCGACGGTTCTTTGAAGGGTGGGTATTCAAGCTAACTTACGGTTTCCACTGCCCAATGCACTGCTCGGGCCGTAGCTGCTCGGACTCCAGATATAGCCTGACAACTTCCGCAGGTTCGACGGGCTCTCGGCTACCCCGCTTTCGTCGCAGCTCATCTATGAAACATTGCTCAAGTGCCCTCCAGTCATGTCGAGTCCAAACATCTAGCTTCGACTGATCAATGAAGTGTCTGGAAGCGCTCATAGAACGTTCACGAGGTTCGTTATCGCGGTCAGCTGTGCTCACGTCCATCGACTGTTCTTCCTGGCTGGACCCAGCGTATGTTGGCACAGATTGAGACCGCTCCTGTAGTGCCACCGACACCTCACGCTCTGCCTGCTTCAAGAGATCATCTAATGCGCGTTCACCTTCCTCCGAGGAGCCTGATGCAGCGCGCGTGAGTGGATTGATGTCTGTAGGCCAGATTCCATCTTGTATGTAGTTATGGTGAACTTTCAAAATAGCCGCAGCACGTGCTGCAGCCATTGGATCGGCGCTCGATACCTGTACTATATTTGCGGCTTGACTTGCTAAGGAGTCTTGCCTAGAGACAGAAGATTCTGATCGGGAAACAACAGATTGGGACCTAGCCTTTTGAGAAGGTTGAGTGGAGATTACCGACATGGTCGGCTCTGGCGAGACGGACTGCTTTGTGATTAAGTCTGGGCCAGGTTCGATGGTGCCTTTCCGGCGGGACCGCGTAGAACGTGCAGAAGACGGCCTAGCGACATTACTCAAAGGCGGTACGATCAGAGACGTGCGTGGACGAGCTTCGTCGAGCGTTGCAGAGGTGTTTGGCGAAATCGCTGTGCCAGTGGCACGCATAAAGAATGTTAGATGACGTGTATATAGCTTGACACTTGGCTGCTCACCTATCCGTGTAGTACTTAAGTCGTGATCTACCTCAAGCATATTATCATCGAGAGCGATCTCAACTACATCGTTTCTTCCGACTAGAAGCGATGTGGGCTGTTCCACAGTCCCAGATTTCTCGCCGGATTGACCTTCGAGACCATTCTCCAACGTCGCGAGAACGCTAGGACATCTGTCTGCTGCGACGTGACCTCTTTCGGCATGCAGGGCAACTCTAGGTGCTGACTGAGGGGATGATGCAGGCTTGGGACTTGTCGCCAGCTGACGACGAGGATTTGGAGTTGAAGCCGCCACTGGCGGGAGCTGCTGCAAAGAAGCATCAGAGCTTTGTATGTCCAGTGTTCCCATCAAGCGAGCAGGCGTAGAAGTTACAGGAGGATCCTGAATCCAAGGTGCGACTCTGCTTTCTGAAGCGTTGGTAACACTGCGCGCTGGTGAGCTGGAGAAGCTAAGATCCTCTTCGTCGGAAGTTTCAAGCTCGTCTATATCCATCGAGCCGTGTCGCAGCTGTTTTTCCGCAATGACCTTCGAAGGTGATGTCCTAATATCCTTATCCTCGGCTTCGTCATTCCTTTCGAGCTGCTCCATCACCTCTGCCTCGTCGTCGTCACTGCTAGAATCCAAAGCATCGAAGCTCGAACGTCCGATTGATGCCGCAACAGAAATTGGCGAGCTGTCTAGCGCACCGATATCGGCAAAGGACATACGCCTTGGACGTCTCAAAGGACTTTTATCGGTGATCCTGGCACTCCTCGTGCTTTTCGTGCTGGCTGTCGAGCGCGATGTCGAGCGTTCTCTCCGTAATGTGACATTGGGCGATAAGTCTGGGTCATCGAGGGGCAACAGTACGTGCTTGAGCGCAGGTGATTTCGCTGGCGGCGTATGGGGAGAAGCTCTACCCCGGTGGATTCCCGCGTCGTGGTCGACTTCTGTATCTGACTCAGACCTTGCATCGGCCAAGCCTGCGCCCGAAATCCCTTCCGTACTCAAGCTGCGGATAAATGCTGTAGAAGGTATACCCAAACTCACTTCTTCTTGAGAGAGTGCAGGCGCAGCCGTCTCCTCTGATGCATGCTGACTGTGTGTACTTGTTTCGACGGGCGGCTCAGAAGCCCGTGGAAAATGGACGGCTACACCCGTGTCGGCTTGAAGAGTACCGTGTGAAGCATGCAGAACATTCATAGGGGCTTGCTCTACAGCTTCTGTTGCTTCTGCCTCCATACCTTTGAGATTTGCAGACTGCATGATGAGCGAGGGGGTACGGCTCCTTGTAGCTCTGATGACGCTAGGAGAGCGTAGAGCACGCACTCGCTCAAGCAGGCTTGCAGCGGTCTTTTCTGCTATACGGTCGGGTGTAGGCGAGCGTGAAGACCTTGGAAGAAAAGGGGATGGCGGAACAAGCAGCGCAGGTTGATGACACACCGGACTGCGTGCTCTTGTAGAGTTGCTTTGAGCGGGGACGGCATGTACAGCAACGTCTTCATAGCCTTCTGGGGTTATGCGGGGCTTCTGTTGCTCTTGAGCAGTCGTATCGGCACTGAGATCCGGCGATCTACTTGAGTACCTCTTACCGGCAGATAACAGGGGAACTTTCAGAGTGCTGGGGGGACGAGGAGAAATTTGGGGAATTGGTGAGTTTTCACAGGTGGCTGCTGATGCGAGCAAAGGCGACACAGATTCCATTTTAGGGAGATGAATGCCGGCTTCCGGTTCGAGTGGCTGTCCAGAGAGAGATCCGTGTGTTGCGTTACGCTCGGGCGTCGAAATTGGCAGAGCGTTGGTTTCCTCCGTGTTGTACACTTCAAACGTGGCCGGAGAAGCTGTTCTTAGCCTCACAGGCGTGAACTGAGGTAGCCGAGGCGACTTGCGTACTGAAAACAATTGGTCGTTCGGCAGCTCGCGCAGGTCAACCATCGCTGTCGATTCTGCAAGCGGCGATGGGCTCCGTAAAGGAGCCAACAAGCCTGGTAGTTTCATTCCAGGCGATCCTTCTTTCGTAACTAATTCACTTGTTGCTTCAGAGCATAGAGAAATTGGGACTAGGCGTCTCTCGATGTGAGCTATAGCCGCCGGACTACCGTCTTTCCTGACGAGATCCGCTGCGTACTCCTTTCTAGTATTCCCCAATCGCGGTGAGTATTTAGGACTGGCAGATCGCGAAGAGGGCGATGGTCGAACATGTCTATTTGTTGACTTAGGTGACAACGGTCCTGCACTATTGCTGCGTTGTTGAAGAATTTTGATGCGCGGAATTGTGGGTTGCACCTCGACCTCGAGCTCATCTTCAGATATCACAGATTCGCTTCCGTAGGAGGGCAATGGCGGCGGAGAAGATGGCGGAAGATCGCTCACTACGCTTGATGAGCGGATTGCTCGTGCCTTTGGAATAAGAAGCGATGGCTCCTGGAAGCACTGTAACCCCTCACGTTCCGGTTCTAAGTCATGCCGAGCACTATTACTGCTCTGCACTTCATCTCCCTCGACCGTGCTATAGACGGCCTGGACCTCCGATAGCTTGACAGCAGTAGGTGTTGATGCCACCACATCTTCTGGAACGCCTTCCTTCGTCTCTGGTGACTGTGCCAGTGAATGTGAATGTGAGGGTGGATCCTCTTCGGGTACTTCTATCTTTATGTCTTCATCTGGCCTATCCTCCGGCGCAATTCTTACGGCAGGCAGATCAGGCTCTTCCTCGATCAGATTATCAAGGTGAACGACACTTCTTTCGAATCCGTCGTCGGAGCTCGGTGCAGTCCCTCGACTTGCTCCAAAGTTGTCATCATCGGAGTCATCGTCTGGAAGGTCCGTATGTGAAAAGTTGAATGTAGGTTGCTCGGCAGCCAGATCATCAACCTGCATATCAGGTATGTTCAAGTACATATCCATATCGTCTTGAAGCGGTTGTACATCAATATTGGTCTCATCCAGAAACGGATCATGGTACTCTCCCGGCTGCTCTCGTTTCGCAGGAGTGGATTGTTCGGTTATTGCTCTTGCCCGCAAACGATTTGTAAGGAGGCTCTTGAGCAGATCGTTATCGCTGGTGGGAAAGGCTTTGTCTTGTAGGTGACTGCGCTCGCTAGCCAGGCTATCCTGCCCGTTGGCGCCAGGCGTTGTAGGATCCAAACGATTCCGATGTACGCTGGCCGCAAGACTTCTGCTTCTACTCCTTTCTCTCTTAGGTATACAGGATCGGCTTCTCTCATCCCATGTATACTCTCCGGCGGCAGCTTTGCGCTTCCGTGCACTCGTACTGGGTGGCTCAATTAAGCGAACTTCATCTTCCGACTCAGATGATGATTCAGTCTCTGATGAACGGCCAAGCCTTGGTGGCGATGACAGATAGACCGTTTTGAGCGGAATTGGCTTCATAGCAGATAGTACCTCCATAGGTGCAAGAGAGCCCGTTCTTGCGCGCACCTTCCCGTCTCGAATTGCACTGGAAGTGGCGACACTTGTTGTCGTTGCTGTGCTCCGTTGATTGCGGGGGGTCTGGACAGGTAGATCTTCGATGGTCATTCGCGAAGAACTAGGCTGTCTTGGAGCTATATACATCTCCTCGTCATCCTCGGAAGTGGCCGATTCATTCAGTGAATAGTTCTGATGCGTGGCCTTGCGCACGGGTGATCTGCGCGGCCTATCTGTGACCACTTCTCTACCTTTTCCTTTCGCATCCTGCTTCGGAACAAGTGATGCCCTAGGGCCAGTGGGAATCTTGCTTCGCGGGTTGCTTGGGTGTGGCTTGGTGGGAGGGTGCTTGCGATCATAACTCGCTGCTTTGGCAGTCGACGCCCTAGGCTCTAAACAGAGAAAGACAGTCAACGCGGTTCTGGAAGGCATAGATGTTGCCTCAGACACCCAGTATACTGAACGCACTTGAAGGGCCTGCACCATCGGCATCGATGTACAACTCCGTCGTCATGTCGGATGCAGCGGCTGGGGAAGAACGAGTCTTGTTCTTGGGTGGGAGCCGGGAACGAGTAGTTGACGATCTGTTCACATACTTCAAGCCCTTGCTGCTGTGGAGGCCACTTTCTTGCCTTGCTGACATGTCTGCGGTATGGCACTGGGTCCTCCTTGCGAGTTGTTTACGCCAATCCTGCGTTTCTCCCACACGCGTCCCGGCTGTACTGTGAGCAGCTGCTCGGAGAGGAACTACCAGCTCTCAGAGTACGTTCAGGCATGAGTACATCTAGAGAGTGTCAGCTGTGCTGTGCTACGGGGTGGTGCAGCTGCGAACAAACGAAGTGCCCGAATGTGTGAGAAGGTCGGGTCGACTGATCGAGGCATGCGAAGATGAAGATGTCGTTGCGAAAGACTTTTGGCGGAACAAGGGAAATGCAGTTACTTCACCTGTGGCCTCAGCCTCTCTCTCTCTCTCTCTCTCTCTCTAGGTTATAACTTCAGATCAGCCCGTGAGGCTATGGCAGCGGCGTCTAATGGACCGCGTACCACGGGCACAATACAGATACCGTTACATGCGCTGCTGTCATTGATGGAGCTTGCAGCTAAGTAATATGAGGTCTCGAAGCCTTAGGTAGTCAAACCTATCTGGAATAGGGTCCAGTACGATGCGTGGAAGCATTTGCCATGGTCTAGCATAATAATGACGAAAAGGTTGATTGCTACTTCACAGGCAAATAGTGTCCTTGTACGCCCATTAACCCTACAAGTCCCTTACACGTTTGTCACCTAGGATACATATTTTGGATTCAGAATGATTGTTAAAATGATTATCACCTCCAACTACAAGCAGCAGGAAGAGCTAATCATCAGCTTTAATGTTTGAGAGTGATGAATGATATCAAAAACGAATGCTAAATTAAGTAAAGAAATTGGTATGAAACTAGAATAACCCAAGCAAACAAGCGAGACTATGCTATTCCTCATCGCGTGCGACGGGGTGAGCTAAGTTCAATTCCATCTTCCGCGTCTGCGCACCCGAGCAGTTGGAGTTTCACCACCACCGCCCCCGGATCCATCATCAGTGGCTCCACCACCTCCCGCACCGGCACCACTGCCGGTGTCGTCTGTACTGCCACCACCTCCACCTCCTGACTCATCTGTGCTGCCACCGCCGCCGCCTCCACCTCCACCTGAATTGTCGGTGCTAGTGGGCTCGCTGGGAGTGTCGGTAGTTGGCGTGCCGACGTCCGTCGAGGAATCCTCTGTAGAGGTAGGGAAATTGGTCGTGGTATCGATCGCTGTGGTGCTATCTGCCGAAGTACTGGTATCAATAGTCGTGCTATTGTCCGCGGTAGTGCTAGTGGCATTGGAATCGATGGTAGTCTGGATGGCAGGTGTGGTGGTGGGCACGAGAGTGGGGGGCACTGCAGTGAGAGGTGGAGCAGTCTCCGTAGCGGTATACAAGCTAGTGTTATATTCTGTGGTAGCCGAGTATGGCGTGTACGATGGAGTTTCCGAGGTGAAGCTCTGCAATCGGAAAGGAAAGGCGAAGAAATCAGGCAATGCGATCTGGGGGACGTCTAAAGCAGTGCACGCTTACGACAATGACTGGGTCTGTGATGTTGTCAATTCCTGGATAGCCTGGGTAGCATTGTGGCGTCCAATCTGGGCAGAGAACAGGTTCACAGTCGCCATTGGTATCGTAGTAGAAGCCTTCGGGGCAGTAGCATCCGCCGTGTCCGTAAGAGAACTGAAGTTCGTATGCGAGTAAGACTTAGTCCGAGGCATGTAAAACCATGGCAAACTAAACTTACCAATTCGTTGATCGGGCAGCCTAGCACACACTCGCCATTAATGATTGTGTATCCATAGTCGATTGGGCAAACACATTGCTGCGAGAGAAGACTCGGTCAGATAAAATAACGAAGCCCGTGACAGAAAAGATGACTCACTCCATCGTAGTCTGGGATCAATGGCTCCTGGCAAGGAGTGCAACCTCCATTGCCATTCGAAACTTCTCCCCATCCGCAGATCTGGACACAGACGCCTTCCGTATTGTATTCGTAGCCTGGGATACATCTGTTGACCGAGTACGGTTTTATTAGTCAACAATACACGCTTACGCGCGTGAAAGGGACGCAATGCTTACGTGCAGTAACCACCGTAGCAGCCATTGACAAAGACTTCAAGCGGATATCCGGGGCATTCTGGTATGCGACATGAATCTCCATCCGGAATTAGGTACCATGGACAGACACATCTGCCCTGAGTATCGAGCTCCTTGGGCGCATTGCAAGGGTCGCAAGGAGGTGGATTGGGAACGCAACATTCGTTCACGCGGTGATATCCGGTAGGGCAGGGTGGTTTAGGCTGTTTGATCACGAAGAAGCGGCGCTGGTTAGACGGGCGACGACAGGGTTCGAGCAGAGGATTTGTGAACTCACTGGCTGAGGAGGTGGGACACAGCCACAAGGAGGCTTGGGTGTGGGTGGGTTGGGTGGAGGGGAAGGTGTCGGGCATCCATTGGTTGGCGGAAGAATGCAATCTCCAGTAAAGCCAGACTGCGGAGGGAGAGAGCATGAGTGGGGTATCTGTTCCAAGAATCTAGATCATACTTACGACAAATGGCTGAGGAGGATTGAGTGTCCTGTTATATGTAACGTCGTACTGAGTAACTCCGCAATAGCAGTCCTGTGAAATCAGATGCTCTTCCTGTCAGCTAAGGCCAAGAAGGCTAACATGCCTGCAGCTAGTGTGAGGGCAGCAGCTTACGTATGTGTAGTCCAGGAAGTCCTGATAGTAGTTATCTTGTGCGGTTTGATTCAGTTTCTGGTAATTCTTGGCAAAGCATTGAGTGACGGTGTATGCTGCATCCGGGGCACACAGGCATTCCCATTCGGTTTGTCTGCACGGTTATCGTCTTCATAAGACACCATCGATTATCATAAAAGATGCATTCGGAACCTACAAGTTCTTTGCCTTAACACCAGCCGAGTAACATTTCTGCAAACCCAAAGCTGCTCAGCCTGGATTCGGTGGCAATTCCGGAAGAGGGCGCTTTGAACATACTGATCGGAGCGACTGGACACTGAGACAGGCGCTCTGCAAAATGGTAAAGCAAATAGAAGTATAGCATGCGAGACATCAGCAATCCAGTTTATATAAGTTTAACTGACGGTTACTGACGATGTTGCCGCCTGGCGTGGAGATATAGTCGATATCCTGGTAGATGTAGTATCCTGCAAAAAGAGCAAAGCGGAGAAAGTCAGTTTGCGATATGTCCCTCCCGGCACGTGCTGTATATGGTGAATCAGAGGCGTACCGGGACCTGGACTGGCGTGGTTTGGGGGATTGACCTTGCTCTGGCTGGTGCCTTGAGCGGAAGCTCCCGCTAGGAAAGCTGCAGTGGCTAGGATGACAGCCTTCATCTTGGACCTCTGTGGGAAGGAAGAAGCTTTGTCTTGAAGGAAAGGAAGAAGAAAGAGAAAGAGAAGAACGAGGTGGGAACCCTCCAAGAGAAAAAGATAGGCGGGCCCCACTTTACTTGTATTACTGCAAGCGGCAACCTGTCCAGCACAGTCCAGGCTGTGCGGGAAGTAAAGTCAGGAAAAAGAAGCTCAGTCTTGCTGGACGGGTAAGACTATCGCTACGCCTACGCAACGCTCAGCCAAGTAGCCTCCCTGTAGCCACAGCAGAATTAGGCGATGCCATGGCCGCACGACTACAGGGACCTTTTACTTTGGCTAATAGTGGATGTGCAGGGAGTGCTGTACAAGTCCGGCAAGAAAAGATGCTTGCGTCTATTAGCACAGCCAAATCCGCTCCCAAGTGCAGGTGATCTTCCAGCTTTAGCGGCCAGAAGCTATTCGGAACACTCAAGCTGGCGGCGGTCACAGCTCCCGGGCGCCCGGCAGGAGATGCGTCTCACACTGCCAGCAGATTGCCCGGCAAAGGAATAGTACACACGTGTCCAGGCAATGGACATGGACCATGCGCCAGCGTGACGTTGTGTCAGCACTGCCGATAATCTTGTCTCTGAAGGGCAGGGCTGTTCATGGAAGCTGAATCGCTGATCGAGAGCCATCCCGACGAGAGAATAGAAAGCATCGCAGTCGATATATCTTTACTGTAAGGAGTATCTACCAGTCGTGCGTTAGTGCATGAGCAGCACAGATATGTTCCACGCCTGTGTCGCAAGCTCAACTCAAGATGTACTTGCCCATGTAAATGTCGGCAGTGAACAGAGTACGAAGGTAAGGGCCAGGTTGGTAGCTTCGCATCACATTTGCCCATCTATTGCTGTGGGTGTCTGCCCTGATGGGATATTCTAAGGTCCTCATAACCTCACATCCACTGTGAGAGCCGCAAGGTTTGGCTATAGCAGAGTAAGACAAGTGCCGAGTTGTCCTGCCTGGCAAAAATTTGTACGGTACGAGACCACGTGATCAGCGGATTGAACATATGTGTCGAAATACTGGAAGCCGGCTGTCAGGCCTCTACTGTACAGTCACGGGCACGAGCAGTGGTGATACAGCTGGATAGCAGCGGACTAGCCCGAGGCCGAGTGCCCTTCAAAGTTGAGTTAATCATGTTACTCTGTAGCGCTATAGCGCATACCAATTACAGTAGATCGCCGAAGTTCCAACATTAGTATGTGAAGCGAAAGGAATAAGTCATACCGGTACCGGTATGGCCGAAAGTGTTCATTTTGTACAAACCTGTTTTGTTTTTTCTTTTAAGGTATGGCGAAAAAAGGATGCAGATAACCGAGCCACCGGATTTTCTCAGTTCCATCGTCCACGGCGTCTTCTAACGCGTGCTGTAGCAGCACTCTCGCCTCCACCTCCGCCTCCAGATCCACCAGATCCACCTCCTGAGCCTGATCCGTCTCCACCACCTGAACCGCCGCTATCAGATCCTCCACCGGTGCCACCATCTGATGAACCGCCTGAAGAGCCGCCAGAGTCTGAGCCTCCCGGTGGTGGGCTGGAGCCTCCACCTCCACTGCCTGTGTCTCCTCCACTGCCGGTGTCTCCTCCACTACTGCCGTCACCTGAGCCAGAGCCTCCTCCGGAACCACCGTCACCTGAGCCAGAACCTCCGCCGGATCCACCGTCACCACCACCTGAGGAACCTCCGCCCGAAGAGCCTCCATCGCCACCTGATGAACCACCACCCGAAGAGCCGCCGCCGCCACTATCTCCGCTTGTATCAGTAGGGGAAGACTCGCTGGCTGTGCTTGTGGGTGTCGAACCAGCATACGTGGAGGAATCGCCAGGAGTTGCGGTAGGCGTGTCTGATGAGGTGGTAGTATCGGCTGCTGTAGTGCTTTGACCCGCCGATGCTGTGGACTCCACAGTTGTGCTATTATCACCCGACCCGCCCGTAGTGAGAGTTGGAGGAATAGCTGTTATGGGCGACACAGTGGAAGTTTCCGTGTACAAACTGGTGTTGTACATCATAGTGGGAGTATAGGAACTATAGGAGGGGGTATTGGACGTAACATTCTGAAGGATCGATAAACTTAGCCACAAACTCAAATTTATGCCGAAGTAGCGTGCACTATACATACGATAATAACTGGATCGGTAATATTGTCAATACCGGGATAGCCTGGTTTGCAATCGGGAGTCCAGCCAGAGCATAACTCCTGTACGCAGATGCCGTTGGTGTTGTAGTAGTAGCCATCCGGACAGTAGCAGTAGCCATAACCACCGTACTAATACAGGCGCGTAAGCATGGAGCCTTCTCATGTTGTAGAGCACTGGATACGCTGTCACTCACCACTAGAGGCGGGTCGCACTCTATTCGTACGCATTTGCCATCGCGTACCTCGTAGCCATAATAGGTCGGGCAAATGCAATTCTGGAGGAGATTACGGGGTCCGTGAGCATCTGCCTAATGTAGCTTGTGGACTGGCTCTTACACCATAGTAATCGGGTATCTCTGGCTCTGTGCACTTGTAACCGCACTGACCAGTATTAGGATCACGGATCTGTCCCCATGGACAGATCTTGACGCATTTGCCCGAAGAGTCGTATTCGTAACCAGCGATGCACCTAGTAAGTGAATTTTTCCGTATCAGAAGATGTAAGATGTGAGAGCAACGAGCCAGGAGCTACTAACCAGCAATATCCACCATAACAGCCATTGACCCATTCTTCCAAAGGATAGCCCGGGCAGCGACGGTATCCACAGGATCCGTCCGAATTGGTAGTGAGGTACCAGGGACAGACGCACTTGCCTTCACGGTTGAGTTCCTTCGGAGATACGCAAGGATCACAATCAGGAGGGTTAGGTACGCAGCACTGATTGACTCGATGGTGGCCAGCTGGGCATGGGGCTTGGGGCTGTGAAGCGAAAAGCACACTCGAGGTTGAGCTCAATACTTGTATTAGCTCGTCAAAAAACACTTACGGGCTGATAGGGCGGAACTCCTCCCGATGGAGGCTTAGGTGCAGCAGGAGTTGAAGGGTTACTAGCGGCTGGACAACCTCCCTGAGGAGGAAGGATGGGATCGCCAGTATAGCCAGACTATAGTCGACCGTTTCAGGTTACCTTCATATGCGTGTTGAACCTGTGTCAAACTACCCACGATGAAAGGTTCAGGCGGATTCAAGGTTCGGTTGTATGTTACATCGTATTGTGTAACGCCACAGTAACAATCCTGGATGCAGGTTTAGAACTTTAGCTAATAGATGTATCCTAGCCATTCTCAGAACAGCTTACATAGGTGTAGTCCAAGAAGTTTTGATAGTAGTTGTCCTGGGCTGTGTTGTTGAGCTTTTTGAGGTTCTTGGCAAAGCATTGAGTGACTGCATATGCGGAGTCAGGGTCGCACAGGCACTCCCATTCAGCTTGCCTGCGAAGGAATTCGAGAGAAGTTGTCAAATTATGAGATTGAGTAGCTCATCTGACGTTCGACAAGAGTACTCACAAGCTAGATCCTTTCAGGCCTGCTGAATAGCATTTCTATGGAATGATAGATAGGCTACATCTCAGCTTTAGAGTTTCACAGGAAAGAAGGAAGAGGGTGAACTAGGGACTGGCCCAGTCAGTCTCATGTCCGAGTGACTGCTGTTGTGCAGCTTCCCATGCTGGCCACATTCAGGTCTAAGTACAGAGATTGGTGACACACCGATTGGATGGACTGAACATTGGAACATGCAGACTATGGTAGCCAGAGCGGGACATAAGATTCCAGTCAGCTATCCAGTCATGACGGCCAATGCCAGTGCTAGTGCACGGAAGGTATGCTAGCTTACCTGGTTTCCGCCTGGATTGACAATGTAATCGATGTCCTGGGAGATATAATAACCTAAAGTACAAGGTTCGGAAGCGGGGCAGAAAGACTGGTCAGTCAGCTAATGATAGACATCTTTTTCCGGGATCACGTGTTTCAAAGTCAAAGCCGTCCAACGATACTTACCAGGTCCGGGATTCGAATGGTCGGGTGGATTTGCTACGGTCTGACTTCTGCCTTGCTGGGCTAGTGCTCCAGCTACGAAAGCTCCAACAGTGAGAGCAATAGCCTTCATGGTGCTATGCTGAAGCAATGTTAGAAGAAGGAAAGAAGGCAAAGCCCTGAAACATTATTGACCATGCAGGTCCCCGCCTTTTATAACGAAGGCTCATCAGCTCGAAAGTTGGAGAAGGTGTCCATAATAATGTTGATCGGCCAGTGCAGCGCCTAGGCAATGTCGTTCAGGCCACGATTCTGCGTTGTAGGGCTCTGAAACCTTTAAAATTGCAGGAAGCTGCTGTGAAGGCTCTGCAGCATGCCTGACCCGGGGCTACTATATGTGTGAAACAACTCCGCCTGGCTTTCCTTCTTTGGATCTCTCAGTTGAGACAGGTTGCCTCAAGTCCTGGGTTCCGATGGATAAGCCATGCACATCCTCTTCAAAGTGTTTGCAGCATACGCCAAGCATCTTTGCAGCTGTTGTCAACTCAGCTGGCCAGAGCCCTGTGGCTCCCGATAGACAGCAGAAGGGTGATCGACTATAGCCACTCTGCAGTATAGTACTGTACAGCGTCTAGGCAGAGGCTGTAGCACCGGTGACAGTGGACAGCCTAATACTTGGCTACGACAGCTTGCTGCAGCAGAGACAGACAGGGTCTTGTCAGTGTATGATACTCCTCCGGGAATGCGGTCGGAGGTGGAGAGCGAGCCCACCTATGCAGCCACGAGAGCGTTTGAGACACCCTCCGCACCGAGTCAGTGTTTTGCTGTGCTGCAACCTAGAAGCTAGTCTGTAGAGCTGGACGAATCCTTCTGCACATACTACTGTTGCTGTCCTGCGTTACATAGTAGCGCATGCATGGGAGAATCGCAGTAGAGCCAAGGCAAGAAGGTTCAAGAAGATGCAATGTAGGCAGTCCTTCGTGTCCGATCAGACATGTATAGTCGAAAGCGAGGTTGAAGTTGCAAATCTTTCTAAGCCTGTCTTGTCACTCAAGAAATATTCTCGACGATAATCTAATTGCGCTTTCATTAGCGACCAATATCTGGCCATTAACCACATCTAAAGCCCTCCTTCAGCTGGCAAACATAAAGCTAACTTCCCAACATAACTACTGCTTGGATTTTAAAACCACCTCACATCCGTTCGTTTCTCGCACTTCTCGCCCTCACTCCTGAACCCAATGTCCAAAGTACTGATTATACCTCTCCCGCCCCACTTAGTAAATGTATCGGAACTCGGGATGCTTGTTGCCTAGCAAATGGACATCCTTTCCTTCTAGACGATGATCGCGCTTGCCAGCTGCCCGGATCTTGTTCTCTCGGAGCATGTATAGCATAATGAGGGCAGCAAGGATGAAAGCGCTTGACCCGGTTGACAAGTTGAGAGCGTTACCGATGCGGTATCCAGTCGAAGCATCAGTGTTGATGTATGACCAGGTCTATTGGTAGCAATGGTACAATAGTCAGCAGGAGGTGTAATGCGCAGGAGCTGGAGGGGAAAGAGACACACTCCGACGATGGATCCAATGTTCCCGAAGCCAGTGACGGAGGCGACTGTGACAGCTCGCACCGTATCGGGAGAAGCATTCGCGGTAGCCCAACTGAGAACAATACTGAAGGTGCTTGACTAGTCAGTTACTATACTCAAGAACCATGACTTGGACAAATGGAATACTTACGGTCCGTATCCATAGCCGGCCATTTGCGTGAGGAAAAGCGCAGCATATCGGACTTTAGGCTTGTGGAGGTACTGAAATGGAGAACCGGTAAATATCAGAACGAGTGACGATTGTCAATATCGTAGGCACAACTTACGACAATCCATAGAGAGTAGCCGATGATTGCAAATACCAAGCAGGTCATGATGCAGAATGCGTGTCTTCCAGTCTTCATGGCGATATAGGCCATAGTCAAAGCGAATGCCAATCCGACGACTGGAGGGGGAACAGCCAGTAGCTGGATTTGGACGGTAGATCTTCCGGGATAGACGGCTCTCAAGATAGTAACAGTGAAGATAGAAAGACCTTGAACGGTAATATTGTTGCAGATATATAGCCAAGTGCAAGCAAGCGTGACGGGTGATAGAAGAGCTCTAATAATAAGCTTAGTCTCAATGGCTTCCTTGTGTTCTTGAATGGCGGGCTGATCAGCGAAGAAACGATCTCGGGATAGTTTGCGCTCTTCCTCGTTGAACATTCTTGTTTCTGCTGGATCTTTCGGGAACCAAAAGAACATGGAGGCAGCGATGCCCATGGTGATGATACCTTCGCATAGGAAAATATTCCTCCATCTGTCTTCCAAGCTTCCAATAGGTGCGACAGCCAAAAATCCAGACGCTAGAAGACCTCCGAATGCCTGTGCAGTAGCGGCGGCGGCTAGTGTCGAACATGCATTAGGACGAATAGTACCCTACCTCGACTACCACTGATCCAAGCTACTCACAAAGCATGAAGAAACCAATTCGGACGGTAAGCTCACGGCGACGGTAGTATCGAGTGAGCATGTAGGCACATCCAGGCATGGTGAAACTCTCTGTGAAACCGAGAAGGACACGCATGACGCTGCAATAGGATTACAGGACATTAGCACATGTGGCCAAGCATGGAAGAGGATTTTGAGGTGAGCTACGCACAAGAAAGAACCTCGGTTGTGGATAAAAGCAGTAGCCATGGTAACGACACCAAAGCTCAAGGTAGCGGCGGGAACGATCCAAAAACCAAACTTTTTAACAGCTAGACCACCAGGAATATCCGCGAAGAGGTAAATAATATAATAAATGCAGGCACCAATGTTGAAGTCATATGTTTGAAGACCAAGCGATTTTTCAAGACCAGCAACTATGGACATATTGGGAGAAAGTGTCAATTACGAGCACTTGCAGCAGCCTCACGGTGACTCGACCGAAACAAGAAGCGAGACGAACCTTTGGCATTGCCCAAGTTTGTTCGATCCAAGCTGAGACCCGGAGCCAGTACGCATCAGCATACTCTGATAAGATCGTGCATTGTTTGGTACACAACACTCACAAGCAGAGGAAGTAAGCCATTCCAAGCTGAACGCACGAAGGATGGGAGTAAAACAGTGTTTGGATTAGTCAACGGTCTAACACGTAGGCCACGCGTATAAATTCTCGTTGGTCAATTCGAACGTAGAACCTACAGCAGGGAGTACAAACATGTCCTATCACATCGCAGCGTTGGTAAGCATGGAAAAAATAGTCGCGGACTTAGCATAAACCTTTACTCACCTGTTTGCGAACTAGCTTTCGCTCTGCGGCAGGGTCAATGTAGATTGTGCCAGGACCACTGTCCACACCGGTGACTGGATGACCAATACTAGCAGCTTTTTCAGAATCGTTATATTCGCCATCATGCAGGTCTTTGATTGCCAAGGGGAGCGGCTCGACCGGCGCAGTCGAGGATGCCATGATGCAGTTCTTGCGTAATGATAAGAGTACTTCTGAAGTGTGTTTTCAGGCTGAGTCGTCTTTAAGTCAAAGTTGGGGGACTGCAAATTCGATAGAGGTCCTTGATTACGCGCTGCTGTGTGCACTGATAAGTTGCTCCGGAGCTGTGCACAGGTAACTTGCCCCAGATTAAACAGAGAAGCTTTTGCAATTTTAAAGCTTGTCTGACCTATCGCGGCGGCCGGACGAGTCCAGATACCGTAAAAGCGGCTTTGTAACCGGGAAGGAACCTCGCGGTATCTTCGTTGATAGCTAGTCTAGCGAAGAGACTGGAAGGATCAGAGAGGTGATTGCTGATGATGATAAACGAAATGAGAGAAAGATAGGGTGGAGGGAAGACAAGCCACAAAGCAGACAGCCTTGGCTTCAGTACATATGCGCCACTACTGTCGGCCAGCTTGATCAAAAAGACCGCCGAAGCTTAAAGATATTCCCTTGTGATAGGTGAACAAAGTGCGGGTTATCGCAGCGATACAGGCATGCCATTGGCTAGGCACCACTTTTCAAGACGCGTTGAATACCAGAACCTCACTTATCGCACGCGGAATGCCGCGTCCGTCGGGTTGATAGTGCCGGCCCAATGCTCCTCACAAAGGCCAAGAATGATCTGGATCTTCCTTGATCGTCGCACGTCGCAATATCATAGATACGCCTGATAGAACTCTAATCACGGGTAAGCGGAGTGCGATAGCCGATAATCAGCTACAGTACATTAGTACCCGTGCATGCACTGTATGATACCGTTGCTGAAAGGCTGAAGTAAATGGATGGGAGGCCAGCCTGGTGCAAAGCATCCTGGAGTAGGCAGTGATGGGTATCCAGAAGGTACCGGTATCTACTCAAAGCGAAATGCGTGACCTTCACGTTCTAAGCTGGCAACGTCTAGCTGTAAGAAGTAACTTATAATAATTGGCCTTGGGATTAAGTATTATTTCTTGGCTCTGATTATTCTTGAGACACAGTATAGCATCATACTTGACCTGTACATCTAGCTACAGATTGTAGAATACGCCAAGCTCCCGTTAGCAGAGCGAGGCAAGATAGTACTCAGGATGCGGTACCAACCGTACCTTGGGGTATAGGTGACCTGTATAACGTATGCCATGATAGCCGGTCGCTCATCCTTCTGGGTCCATTACGCTGTGATAGCTTTCTGTTGCCTGTAGCTTGCCTTATCGGCCATCGATAAAGCGATCGCCGAGGTTCGGCCTTTTGCAACGGGCGGACGATGCCGGCCGGAGCTCACAGAACAACGCTCAAGGTGCTGCTTTGCGACGGAGATTGCGCCCGCAGAAGCGCATTGCTTGCTGGAGACTAGACAGCAGTATACTACTGTACTCACTCTTGCCTGTGCAAGTCCTGAAGCTTTACCGTATCCTATCTGCTCTTCCACTTCCAGTCGGCGCTCACGGGCCATCAAAACTCTCGGACACGCTCGCTCGGTTCATCAGGCTTCTGTATACGCTACTCTGCAGGACGAGCTCACTGGAACAAGAACAAGAAGCCTTGTGAATTGGCTGCCTTGCTCAATCAGCTCTCTCCGTACATATTCTGCATTCATCTCATCAAATCAAATCAACATCATCATGATGGTCGACACATCACGACCCGCTGTCGAACGCGTTGACACTCTCGTCGTCGGAGCTGGTCCCATCGGATTGTTACTCGCAAATCAGCTACTCCGCTTCAAGACGAGCGTCATTCAGATTGAGAAGGAAGACAAAGACAACGCTCCGATCTATGGCCGAGCTTGTACTCTATGGTGTCGGACCTTGGAACTCTTGGATCAGCTCGATCTGGCAGAACCGCTGATGAACGACGGAGTGGTCACAAAGACCGGTGTGAACTATAAGAATGGAAAGCCTGTTCCAGGAGGGTAAGGGCTCGCTTTACTTGTGACAATCTTTCAAATGTAACTGACTGTCCACCTGACAGTCTGTCATTCGGGCAGAATCTCCACAAGCACGCCGATACTCGGTTCAATTTCAGGTAAACATTAGTCGCGTCACTGAAATAGAGTACTGGCAGCTTACTCTTGAATCGACAGTCTGCATATCCGTCAACGCATTATCGAGAGATACTTTGAAGAAGCTCTGGCAGAAAAGCACGATTTCAGCCCACGCCACCAACAGAGTCTCGTATCTTACACGGTCGATGAGAGTCTGGAGTACCCAGTTCGAGCGACAATCAAGAACGAAATAACAGGAGAGACTTATGAAGTGGAATCGTGAGCTACTTCAGACTGCGATGCGTGCTTAAAGATTTGCCAGCTGATCACACATTGGTTTTTCTTATCAGAAAATACATTGTCGGCGCAGACGGCGGCAAATCAACAGTGAGAAGGGAGTCTGGAATCGCTTTCAATGGCATGCGCACAGGAAATAAGTGGATCAGAATTGATGTAAGTTAAGCATTTTGGCCTGGTAGCTCCAACTTTCAAACTTGCTAATCCTGACAATAATGTTTCCCAAACCAGGCATCTGTCAAGACCAACATGCCATCGCCAAGGACATTGAACTCGGTACAAAGCAGTACTCACGGACTGGTCCTTTGGTGTCCTATCGACCAAGGCAAGGTTCGCATAGGATATGTGTTCAGCAAAGATTTAGTCGAAAAGTATGGAGAAGACGGCGTTACTGGTGAAGTTGCAATGGCAGAAGCAAAGAAAGCAGTCGCTCCTTTCTCATTGGAGTTTGAAAAGCTGGATTGGTTTACGCTTTATGTAAGCTGTCGATGTGCCTCCTACCTGTCGGACATGCCATTGAGCTGATTACTTGTCATTGTCTATACAGGGCATTGGACAAGCGATGGCTGAGAAGTTTATCAGCGGTCGTGTCATTCTTGCTGGAGATGCTTGCCACACCCACTCCTCTGGAAGTGCACAAGGTAAGTACAAGTCAACATTCGCCATATGGCTACCCTTGAGTTTTGACTGATCACCCGTTTCTTTCCGCTATCAGGCCTCAACACCGGTGTCCTAGATGCTGTTAATCTCGGCTGGAAACTAGCCTACAAGCTACGAGGCTTGGGAACACAACAGCTCCTTGATACATACGACATTGAGCGCCGCTACGCAGTCAACACCGTCATTGAAAACGACAAGATTATCTCAACACTCACATCCGGTCAAAAGCCACCTAAATTTGCTGAACGAACAGAAACAGCTCATGAAATCCTTGATCAATGGTTTGACAATGCAAAAGTTGTCGCTTTCACCCTAGGTCTTGGAGTCAGCTACCAAGTTGACAATTTCTTGAACCGTAATGCCCCACGTGGTCTACTGTCGGGCATTGAACCAGGAGAGCGTGCTCCAGAAGGTTTCGTAACACGATTGGGCACAAACGAAAGAATCCCAATTCAAAGATTAATGCCTAACGATGGCTCTTTCTATGTTACTGTGTTCGCTGGCGTACCCTTCGTAACACAAGCCAAACTTACCAACTTCCGCAAATACCTCGACACGGTAGACGAGCCAACTTGGGCAAACTCTTTCCCAAGAGGAACCATTAAGATCGTCACGGTACTCGGTGCAGGTGGTGTGGCTGCAGGTGACGCTATGGGTGGCTTGAAGAGCTTCGGTAAAACTTATTATGATGCCAATCAGGAAGCACACCAAAGCTACGGAGGTAAGCAACCATTCGGCGTCGCATATGATGAGCTTGGCATTTCTTGATCTAACTGCACTTCCACCTTCAGTCGACCCCATGCAAGGCGCTCTGATTGTCATTCGACCCGATGGCTATGTTGGCAATGTAGTACCTCTAGACCAGCCAGAGACTCTTCTCGAGTATTTCACAGCCTTCCTCGTGCCGACAAAACAGCAAACAAAGCGGAACGGCGCGGCCAACGGTCACTCGTGAGAGCCCGCGTCCAGATTTAGCAGCGCTTGTGCCAGTTTCTCGCTCAGAGCAGTGTAGGGGCATAGTTATCGAGGTCAAAGTATGGTAGATGATTGCTTGATTAATGAGTTTCGGTTGGGATTGGATTAAGTGTGGACGAAGGCTTAGTCTATATAGCATGCGCATGTAATGTAATTGATACAATTGGTAGAAGTCGATATGACGCTGGGTGAATGCATAAATAAAGCAACAGTAATCTTCGTCTCATGCCCAGATGCCTGCAGGAAACAATCCAAATTAGAGTTCTTCTATATCATGTTGCCGCAATCTTTGACCCTTGAGGGTAGACCCACCTAATACCGACATGGCGATTGCACCCAGTATAACGCACCCCAAGGCATACAAAACACGAGAAAGAGGTGCTTCACGCATCTCTTGGTGAAACAAGAATTCTGCACAGAGTAGTTCAACAAGACCAGTGTACTATAGAAGCGGGACCGTCAGTGACGATGATGAGCACAGAAGCATATGAACCAGAACATACCAGCAGAATGCCCGCAGATAGAGAGTCCAATATGCCAGAAACGATGAGTGCTGCCGGTGAGTCTGCACTATACGATTTCCGTACCAGTAGGCCAACTCCTAAACCCACGGGCGTTATCGCCGAGAAGAGAAAAGCTGCAGCGACCGGCACCCAATGAAGCCTTTTGGGCAAGTCAAGTCCCGCAAGTCTCGCTCCCAAACCAAGGCCTTCGAACATTTCTGCAGTCGGTTAAACAGTAGGCCATTCAGCGGTCTGTATCGGAAAGTAGCTAGCAGCTGTACTCACGATGTAATGTGATCACGACGAAGAGCGTAGGAAAACGTTCAACTACCGCTAATGTCATGCCCACAACGAAGCTATGCAACACAACCCCAAATTCCAATATTGCAACACCAATGATTTGGTGCGCCGAATGATGAGAACGTTTCTGTTCTTTACGGGTGCTATCATCATTGTCCTCTTCCGAATGGTGAGACATGTGATGTGCTATGTGGAAAGCATCATCGTGATGGGCATGTCCGTTGCCGATGGTAGGTGATCTCGCTGATAAATTTGGACTAGCGTGCCCATTCAGTAGAAGTTGACGTATCTTCTTTGGATCATTCAAACAGCAATCTTTTCCGTGACTATCCATCGTTCCATACAGTAATTGTCGCTGTGAGCTAAATTTCCTCTGCATCGACCGCGGCCTATGCAAGCTGTTCATGCTGTGTCGTTTATTCAGTATAGGTGTTCTCTCGTTGGATATAGTCATGCCATCCTCTTCCTCTGGTATAGTATACACTTGCGGTTCTTGGGAAGTATCACTATCTAAGAAATGATGTTCGTCATCGTGCCGACTTGTCGCTTCACAAGGGCCATGAGCTCCGTGCGCATGGTCGTGTGCATCACTGAAAGCAACAAAACCAAAAGCTCAGAAGAAAGTTGCAACATCTTCTTGACTTGGAAAACCTGCTTACTATGACACTCCAAGCCTGTCCAATACCTGGTTGCCAACTCGAAATGCAAGTAATTCGACGGTGACTGCGAGCACGCAATGAAGCGGTTAATCAGCTTCGATGGAAGGAGCGTAGATGGTACATTTGCTTGTACTCACAGATAGCGAAAACAGCAGCCATGGCCAACACAGCAGCCCAGTCGTACTTCTTCCATACTTCAGGTAGGGAGGGGTCATTCAATTCTTCGAAAGCAGGACTGAGGAGGTGTACGAAAGCAGTAGCGATGATGATACCGCTACCTAGGTACTCTAGAGTCAAGGAGAGTATCGACCGTCAGCCATCTGCATCTATGCATGCCTTGGATCCCGTTGGTGTTGCTTGTCTTTGACAATGTCAGCAATACAAGAATACGACCTACTTGTGAAGTCGAAGAAAGCTGGCGCGAGGGATCCAAGGAAAGTATCTGATCTGTCTCCATTGGTGTTGTGATACCTTTTGGATATAATAGGTAACAAGCTTCCAATAGCTGATGTCTGTAACAGCAGTCTCAGAACTTCTGCCACGCCACGATCATCGTTACCATCATCAAACTGGCAACTCACCAGCAGCAACACGAATATAGCTCCCACACGCAGCTTCAGGTCGTCGTCTGGATCCCTGACTCCATCCTTCCAGCTTCCCATCCTCACTCGCTGGCCTTCCTGCTTCGTGCCTTTGCTGACAGTCGACGGCAGTCCAACCCTACACTTGCTGCGTGCCTGATTTGGACGTTTGGACATGACAAGGTGGCAATATTAATGAGATGTGATATTCACAAAGCGACAAATCCTGTTTGTAATGACATCCTGATGCACGTTCACTAGCGAGAGCAGTATAATTACTAGCTACGACAACATCGATTTCTTCAGAAATATGACAGTTGGTCTAATCCTACAATTCGCAGCCACTATCACTCAAAGCATCGAGACCAGCAGCCTGTCTTCCAATATTAACAAGCTGTTCCACGCATCTATCCTGTGCATCTGCAAATCCTTCGTCTACATTCGATGAGAACACCTCATTTGCAAGTAGCTTTCTCAATCTGATAGTCGCGACTTGCAAACCAGCTTCGTCCGAGCTATTCTTCTCAAGTCCTTGTTCTGTATCGCCATTTGAGGACAAACCAGTAGTGGACAAAGAAGTCTTGGCTATCTGCCGGATCGAAAGCCATGCGATTGTGCTATACGCCAAGGTGTCGACTGATCCGCTCGTTTGCTCGATAGAAGCAGCTTCCGGTTGACCACTGACGAGCGACGAAAAAGCTCGGACACTGGCCAAACTTTGCGAGTGCAAAGGGGCTAGAAGTAATGCAACCTTCAGAGCTGTAGCTTTATCATTTACTCCCAATGCTTGAATACCCTTGCTGAGCAGTGCCAAAGCGTACGAGGGGGAAGAAGGAGGCATAGAAGCGAGTATCTCATCGACTTGTGCAATCCTGCTCGTACTACTTGCAGAACGGGGAGAAGAACTGGACATTCCAGAACTCTGGGAAAAGGTAGTGGCACCGATGACATCCGTGAAAACAGCAAGCCAAGCTCGTAAAAGTATAGAATGTGCTCTGGCTTCGGCAACTTGGAAAATAGGATTATGAGTTCTCGAGTCGCCCACGGCTGTCAAAGCTTCATCGAACGAGGCAGAAAGAGCGAATGCAAGCCATCCAGCCGTATTATCTTCCTTCTTGAGTAAATCCTGGCTGTTCTTCCACATTGAACGGGCTTGATACGACACGCGCTGTCCAAATAGATCAATAGACACTAGAGCAAGTAAAGCTTGAGCCCGAGCTAGCAGTGGAATCGAAGCTTTCGTAACAGGCCAAGCTGAAGATCGGGTAAGGTTGTACAAATGGCAGAAAGCAGCCATTCTTGTGATGTAAGATTGTTCGCTGGACAGTTCCAACAGTCGAAGAGCAGAGGCAGCTTCTTCAAGATCTTCCACATCTCCCTCTGTGTCTCCGAATTGAGAAAGAACGCTTCCAGTAAAGAAGTTGATGATGAAGTTCGAAAGTAGCAAGGGTAATGCTAAGATTTGTTGAACGGACCCGGACGGAGTTCCAGAGAGGATAGCCAACGCTTTGCGTTCATCCTCCAGGCTAACAGATGCTGGTGATTTCGTCTTCTGTACGAGTGTTGCTCTTGCTCTTATCCTCTTCGCTTCTCGAGCCGATCCATTGATACGATTCCATACTGCAGGCAGGAGACTAAAGAGTATGAATCCAAATATGACAGCTACGGAAAGCATGACAAGTCCAGAAAGTAGAGCAGGTCGTTGTAGGAAGAAAGCTTGTAAAGCAGGAAAATCTTGTACTACTACTGCTGTTGTTTTCGAAGAAATAACGTTTCTTCGAAGTATATTGCCCCTTGACCAGACCTGACTAGGCGATACGCTTTCTCCAGCTTGCGAAGCCGATGAAGAAGAGCCGAACAACAGATCATATCCAGCTCCTCCTACAAAAGAAACTCCAGCAAAGACAGACATGAGTGCTTTCGAATTGTCATTTGACGTGACACGGGAAGGAGCTGTCGAGCCTGTATTAGCTTTCTTCCTTGGACTCGAGGCCTTCTTGTTGTTTGCAGGTTTCCGCCCTCTTGCCTTAGCTTGTGCCTTGGAAGGAACAGCAGAGGAAGTACCTTGATTATCTCCATCTTCCATATCTTCATCCTCGTCATCATCATCCTCGTCTTCCTCATCAGAACCTAGAGAGGCACCTGCATTTGTAGTATCTCCATTGTTTGAATCTGCCTTCTTACTACCAGCATTCTTCTGGCGCTCAAGTCTAGCCTGTTTCTTAGATTGTTCTTTCGAAGCTATTCTAGAGTAATAAATATTTTCTCTATCTCTTAAAATAGCCTGTCTAACAGGTGACCATCTCGATTCAACAAGTCCAAAAACAACTTGAGAATCTTCAACACAATCTCTAATAGCAGTTTTGTAACATTCTAATTCCCCTTCTAGTTCAATACGCCTGTTCTGTAAAAACTTGATATAGTCGGTAGCAGTGACTAGAATCAACTGCTTCGAAAGCTTGGTAGGTGCCATTACACCATCAACGAAGCCAGCAGGAGCAGCGGGTGTAACTGAAGCTGCCAAGCTGAATTGGGATTGTTTCCTCTGAGCATTCTCCATGCCAGGCAACGCTCTTAGATGCTGCAGAGCTGGCACAATCTCTCTCAGAGTGATCAACGAATCGTTGATACCCCGTCGATACTTTTGCTCAACGGCATTATGACCACCTGGTGTCTTCTTCTCAGTTTTCTTATCGTCTTCGCCATTACCACTCGAATTACCAGCGCTCGTTTCAGCACTAGCACTTCTGCTCATAGTGTTAGCGGGCCTCTTGTTGTCTTCATCAGAATTATCCTCCTGCTTCACTTGCTGATATGATCGCTTCAGACCGGTCTTGGCAATCTTGTTGTTCTTGACTGAGGCGACATGCTGAGCCGCACCTGTTGGCATGACAGCTACGCCGATGCTGTCTCGTTTGGGAAGAGGCGCAATAGGTTTACCTTGCTGCTGTCCTTGCACTAGAGAAGGTGGTTCAGTCGGGCTCAAACTTCGATGAGCCTGATATTGCTGTTGCTGTTGTGGCAGCATGGGCGCGAAGACGGCTGCATGGGAGGAACGGTCAGATGAGCTTGGCAGTAACAGCGCGGAATTGCACTTACATGGCATAGGCTGAGGTTGAGGTTGAGACTGCGCATGCATGACATTAGGTGAAGGTGTAGGGTTGATACTGATTGGCGTTTGTTGGCTTTGTCCGCTAGCGGAAGAAGTGCGCGAGCTCCAATCTTCAGTTGAGAGCTGGAACTGGGCAGATTGCTGCTGCATTGGTTGATCGTTGTGAGTGAGGTTCAGATGATTCTGATTCTGCTGGTTATACTGCGGGAAGGTTGCATTGAATTGTGCTTGCTGCTGAGGCATAGGCGACACCTGCATTGGGATTTGTGTAGGCTGCTGAGGCTGAGAAGGCTGCTGTAGGGTTGCATTAGGCATAGTACCCGTCTGGAGTTGCATTTGAAGCTGTAGTTGTGCTTGCTGAAGGAGTAGTTGCTGCCATTGCTGGGTAAGACCAGATACGCTCTAGAGAGGGTGGAGCAATCTGATTAGTTCTCAAATGCCAACACACGAGGACCAACATGACAAGCACTCACGCTATCCTGCCCAGATACATTATTGCTAGTGTAGCCATTACCACTCCCCCCGAAAGAGCTGTTTGTGGCGTGACTTGAATCATGGTTCGATGTTGGTGTTGGACCGTATATGGAAAGATCAAACGGGGGGGAATTGCCAGAAGTGTGCGATGGTGCAGATGGAGGAGGAGGAGCACTCTGGTTGAAGGTATTGTAAGCAGAACTGCTGTTATTACTACTGCTGCTGCTGTTGGCGCTATTCACTGCATCCCACGAGAAGGAGCTGTCAAAGAGCGAGGGGATCGAGTTGATGCTGCCGAACAGCGGCGACTTGGAGTACGAGGCAGACGAGCCAGAGGGCGAAGAGACGCTCCATTCACTGCTGCCGGTGGACTTGTCCTGGGGCGAGGCATAGCTCGAGGACGTCGAGCCCAGTCCTCCATCAAAGCTGCTGCTGAATGTGGCGCTCGCTGCAGAGTGCGGCTGCTGCTGCTGCTGCTGCTGCTGGAGACTGGACGATGTGCTGAAGTCGAGGTAGCGGAGGAAGTCGAAGTCGTCGTCCATGGTGTGTGCAGTTCTGCAGTGTGTTGTCCGCCTGTTCCTGTCGATGCTGAGGCAAAGTGCAGTCGTCGAATTCCACTCGACTCGGTCCGCTGCGTGATATCGAACGACTTCATCAAAGCTGATCACCGGCAGGATGATGATTGATTCACTTGGAGGAATACCGATGCTGGCAATTATCTGGCAATTGTCAAGCGAGGACGGTGCCTCAACATGACGAGAATGGAAGAGCGAGCTACGTTGCTGTCGTGTACAATGCTCGAGCATCCGCAAGACTACACGATCATGATGGATGCGTCGGGATGCCTCCGACTTATGATGAAGAAGAAGATGTATAATGGCAGATAAATGACCATGATGCCGTCTGCTCTGATAACTGACGAACGTCCATCGACCTAGAATCATCAACCCTAGCGCTTTCCTCCTCCTAACGCAAAAAAAGCCCTCCTCTGCGCTACTCCGTCCTCTGACCATCTCAGAGGACGAGCAAACGCAGAGGAGGGCAAAAAAAAAGTTTTGGGGTTAGGCCTCGGGTCTTTTCGTTTTGGTCTCAGTTTAATTATTTATTACGAGAGAGGGATTCCTCAACTCGTTCATCATTGACCGTAGGCCGTCGGGTCTCTCGATGATATTCCAGCTGATCATCGGTCATTGACCCCCTAACACCTTTTTATAGTTCTATCAATCATGATGCGCCAGGGAATATATCACGTTATACAGTTCATATTGGCACATGAGGCAGCTGGACATGGGACGGGGACTGGGGACTGGGACGTGGGACAGACACACGGGACAAAGATATGGGACTGGGACATGGGACGCCGAGCAGGGATATGTGGGATAGTAAAGGAGGAGGACAGGACGAGAGAGGATGCAAAGCAAGAAAATGAGAGGTTGCAGGATAGGGAGGGGAGGAAGGGGAGGGAGCCAGCCAGCCAGTGAGGAGCCAGATGGAGAGTGAGAGCTGTGGGGAAGCAAGAGGTAAAACCCGGCCGGGCTCTCGTCAGTGGAATACGGAAGTCTGGGTGGGCGTCGAGCTCGTCAGTGCATGGCCAGCCAATGGCTGGCCATAGGAGGTGAAGAGGAGGAGGAGGAGGAGGAGGAGGAGGAGGAGGACCAGATCCAGGCCTGGTACACAAGTAAGAGCGTAGAGTCCAGCATCTTCAACAGGAGGGCTCCGACCCATTCCCTGTCACTGTCTAACTCTTATCTTGACGCGGCCGGCTCCCTCTTGCAGCTCTTCTTGAGACCTTCTATCGCTCGGCCTTCGTAGAGAGGGTGTCTGATGGGGTGGCCGGTATCTTGAGGCCATATAAAAAATAAAAAGAAAAAAGAAAAAAAAGAGAAAAGTAAAAGTACGAAGAAAGAAGAGAGAAGAGAAGAGAGCAAGAGAGCAAGAGAGCAAGCACAAGGTCGTCCATCCCATCCCATCCCTGACTCCTCTCTCTCCCTCCGGCAACTCGGCAATGGTGGCGCACTCGCTGCCAATAAAAACCCGGCTCAGCTCCAGCGTCGTTCGTCCGGTGAACGCCTCGTTTCGCGATTGAAAAAGCCCAACGATCAGAGACAGAGACAGACTTGCTGTACGATTGCACTGTTCCCCCGAATTGCTATTCAAATCCAGCGTCAGTGGCCAGAGATGCGTCGATGGCGACCCCGAGCACGACAGACACTGCAGACGTGCACTACTGCAGGCTCAAAGGCGAGATGACAGCACACTAGACTCGTCGGACATTGCTGAGTGGGCTCCTCAATGGACCAATGACACCGCTCCTTCATCCCACCCTCCCTCGTAGACGGTCGACGACGGTGGGAACGATGCTCATAACGTTCGGCTCCTAACCGGCCAGTCCTACAGAGACACGTACGCCAAGCGCATACCTGCGAACAGGAGTGTAGATCGAGAGATGCAGGGCATCTCGCCGTTTCTCTTCTTCTGCACGCTCAAGCCAGTCTATGGCTACGATCAGTCTAGACCTAGTGGCAGCTGCCAGTCGCCCCTCCGCAACGGAGAAGCATGTATAACGGAGGGCCAAAGCGTTCTCGTCCTTACTCTACAGATCGGTCGTTCATGCAAATGTGTACCTGGTTGGAAGATTGTAATACAAAGTGATGGAAGATTTATGCAGCAAGCTCGTGGTGGAAACGAAAGAGGTCTTCTTCAAGTCTCCTTCAGCACAATTTCCTCTTGGACCGTGCCGCTAATATGGGCAGCGGTGCCAGTCCTCCAGTCGAAGCGGAAGCGAACGGCCTCGGGCTCTGATGACCTGTGATCGCCTTAGCAACTCTGTTCAGCCAAGAATTATCGTCAGCATCGCTGAAAGCCAGATTGTCCGGTTATGCCGACTCACCTAATACACCTTCTCGGTTTGCAGGTAGCGGTATGTCCCATCCTGCAGCGATGAAAGCATGTCCAGGAGGCAGCAAACCCCAATTTGCATATGTTGTAGGAAGCGTAGCTCTACGGAACATGGCTCTTCCTCTTCCTCGCCCTGCTCGAGATGGTACGTGGGCTAAGGGAGGCAGTCCCATTGGATCGACAGCTGAAGTCGTCTGATATGGAATGTCAAAGGCATGAGTTGGGTATTCGGCTTGTAGAAAACAAACATCAGCGCATAGGTCAAGGAGTTAATGGAACAATCACAGTCGAGCAGAACCTACGTTTGGAGTACGGGAAGCCCTCAGCTCTGCTGCCATTGTCGAGTATAGTACTAAGCATGACAGCCATAGTCTTGGACATGGTCTCTACGAGGCCTTTCCCCTCATGAAAGCGTTTTCGTAGCTCGACTAAAATCTTCCCACTAATATGCTCACGAGGTCAAAACAGAGTAAACAGGCCGGTCTCAAATGCTTCCTAACAAACGTACAGATGGTTATTTGTCTCTCCTTTGGGATCCAGTACCGGTTCTACGCCCCAAAATGAATCGTCTGGATGTAATAGGGATCCCCAATTCTTGCGCACAAATCGTGAAGATCCATCAGAACCCTTGAAGACTTGAGCAGCGATATCGTCCAGCAGTTTATCGTTTTTCGCTTCTCCTGCAGTGGGGATTTGGGTGTACAGTAATGGTGATTCACCAGTGTCGGCCAGTACCTTCAATGCAGCGGCATTCTGAGAAAACTTTAGCACTTGCACTCCCATCATAATTTCTGGTAGACGGGAGATTAGTATATCAGATAGTCTGGCTTTTCGTAAAGAATGCTACAAATACCTATTCGCTTCTCAATGAAATCAAAATTCTGGTGTACGAGACCTTTGTAATGCAGGGCAATCTGTAAGAGTCTAGCGACGGATTCGTCGTGGTCCGCGACACCTCTCAGCGCCCGGATAGCTTGTGTGATTCGTGGATGCCGATTAAAAGCTATTGTCCAATAAAGATGAGCAGCAGTTGGATAGACATGCGAACCGAGCACAATGGGATGTGGGCTGTACGGCGTCAACTCGCCAAGTGCTGCATCGTATCGACGACGGTAGTGGAATTTCTTAGTTTCGGCTAAATCCCCGCGGCCAACACCAAGAGATATTCACCGGTTAGCAGATCATGGATAACTCCCAGTCTTTCTAGACTGTGTAGCTGGATGCAGGTCAAGAAGCTTACGGGGCGGTTTAGGGGGATCCTTCGGTTTCCCAGATGGCTGTGGGGTTTTCCACTGCCAGCTACGAGCCTTCACTGTCCCAAATCCGGTGGAGCACATACTGGAGACTTGACACCCGCTTCGACTATTTCCTGCGAATTTCAATTGCCTTTTGCTCAAGATGTAGGTCAGTATGTTGAAAGAGAAAGCGGCGCCATTGTGTACCTGAGCGAAGAAGAACGCCACACCATTACTACGCCTCTTCACGCCCTACGCCGCTCATCGGACGAGACGAACCGCCCCGACAAGCTGTACAAACATGTCAAATAGCAGTGTTTCGGTCAGTCAAGTCAGTAAAAAGCTGAATGGTCAGGGTGGACAGTTGCGTTGCGCAGAACACGCCGTCATGGCTTCTTTCAGCAATACTGACTATGTCCGCTCGCTAATATATAGTCTATATCTAGCTCATGCGCAGCGCCCGTCTTACTCAATGTCATTGTCCCTACTGCCAACAAGTTATTAGCACAAACGGCTTGAAGAAGATGAAAGGGAGATAACCTACTTGAAGGATTAAGTATCTGAATCCGCTAGATTAGTATCGGCTGGTTCTCATCTTGCAAACGACGCTCGTCTAGCTGAGAAGCCAACATTGTTGCGAGGGCTTTACAGGTTTCTAGAGTTGCCAGGCGGTCTTCTCTGAATCGCTGACGTAAGTCAACTAGGATTTTGCCGCTGTAGACCGGTCAGCTTGCTGTTCACAGCTCAGTCGAACAGGGAGGCTCTCACAGTTGATTAGACGTTTCACCTTTGGGGTCATATTCAGGGTCCAAGCCCCAAAAAGTATCGTCTGGATGTCTAAGCGTAGTCCAGCTAGATGGAAGAGGTTCTCCGATGTTTCCGTATCCAGCATTTTCACCTAAAGTTGTACCTAATTGCGTAGCCAAAGATTCTAAGACTCCGGTGCTACTGACTTGACCGGGTTTCGAAGCTTGAGCATAGTGTAAGGGCAGATCTCCCGTGTTCAGAAGCTCAGCCTGCAAGTTCTCATGCTGGCAGAACTTGAGCATCTGAAGGCCAAGCATGATGCCTTGAAAGAAGGTCAGTACAAGGAGCCAAAACACTCAAGTGCCTAAGGCTTACTCAGTCTTCTCTCCTCAAAATCCGCACTTTGAGAGTCTTGACAGTGTAGGGAGATCCGCAATAAATATGCCAAGGACTCATCGTGATCAGTTATTTTGTCCAGCTTCTGGATAGCTTGAGTAGCTTCAGCATTGTCAAGGAAAGCGATGGTCCAGTAGAGGTGAGCGACAGTCCGGAAAATCCGAGATCCTAGCTTCACAGTATGAGCACTATAGGGCGACAACTTCTCATGAAGTGCATCAAAGGAGCGTCTATAGTAGAAGATGTGCGCCGCTGGCGTTGCTGCTGATCATGCCACGTATGAATCCCGAGTCAGTATGCCGAAAACAAGAGTAGTCAACACACTCACATACGGAACTTACACGGGGCTGACACTTGTGGCTCTGGTAGCGATAGCTCAGCGGGCGTCGGCGGGACTTCTGATGTGGTTTCAGCTTTGGGTGTGACCAGGACTACAGGTTCAGATTCTGCTTCATCAGAAATAGCTATCGGTATACTCCAAGAATAGCCAGACGGCCAAGCGCCCGTATAAGCCCCTGATAGACAGCAGATGTCAATCAGAGCTTCCTTCAATGCCTTAGTATAGGCCACTCACTAGCTCTGATTGACGCCTGGCGTTCACCGCGATTTTCGGGTTTCCAAGTCCTTGCTTGTACCCGCCATAAATCGCCTGAAGGGAAGGGCGAAACAAATCAGTACCCAATTCAGCCTCATCCAGTCGACCCAGTCGACAAGAATTACATATTGATATATACCTGGAGGAAACGCAGGAGCGCGCGTAGTTGGGTCTTTGGCCTCAAATGGCGGAGCTTGCCATGGCTGGGGTCCCAAGGTCCAGAATGTCTTCTTCAAGAAGAACGGAATCTTCCTCTTGTGCTTATCAGAAGTCATGGCTTTTGCAAAGATCTCGTTGTGAGTGGGAAAACATGTACTAGCCATGCTGTATCATCAGTGCACAGGAACTTGCGTTTGTGAGTTTCGTGTGGCGCGTTGTAACGGGCGCCACTTTCTTGACGAGCCAGACATGTCTCTCGGAGCTTGGTCTTGCGTTCGGCAGGACTAAGCTACTTGAAAGCCTTAGTATCGAGGGTACAAAGGATAGATTCGACTTTCCTGAGCAAACGAACGATGTCTGCCGACAGCTGGTGTAATCGACACAGAGCTTTTGGCTCGTAGTAAGCAGTCAATCGCCAAACGGATTCTGTCATACCCGTCCTTCCTAGATGAATCTCCCTTGCTTGTTCTCTGCATCCACAGCTGCATTGAAACTGTGATATGCCTGCATTGCTCCAGGTCGATTGGGTTCAGTGTTGGCAAAAGATCAAAGAACAGACGCTTGGTCATTCAGTTTTTGAGTGATTCCTCTTCTTCGACACATATTCCTCGAAGGTCAATACAAGGAAGCTCAGCAGTAGCGTAGCAGACAGGCGAGGCAGTAGGCATCACGGGCCCAATCTACATCTGCGGACATGGATACCAAAGGCAAGGGAAAAGCTCGCGAAACAGCGGATGAAGATGCCATTCCATCAAGTGAACAAGCAGTGCATCCAGAGAATCCTCTGAGCAAAGACAAGCCAAGTCCACCTGCAGTCTCTATTATCACCATTGGCATGGCAGGATCTGGCAAGACAACTTTCATTCATCGTTTAACATCGTATCTTCATTCGATAAAAAAGCCACCATACGTTCTCAATTTGGATCCTGCAGTAGCAAATCTAGGCTACGAGGCAAATATAGACATTCGAGATACAGTGGACTACAAAGAAGTCATGAAACAATACAATCTAGGGCCTAATGGCGGTATTCTTACTGCATTAAATCTATTCACTACCAAATTCGATCAAGTGCTGTCGTACGTCGAGAAGAAAGCACAGTCAGGCACTACGCCGTATGTGTTAGTCGATACACCTGGTCAAATCGAGATCTTCACCTGGTCAGCCAGCGGGGCCATCATTACAGACGCACTTGCATCCTCTCTTCCCACGGTGGTGGCGTATGTTATAGATACTCCTCGAACAGCAGCGCCAGAAACCTTCATGTCAAACATGCTGTATGCTTGCTCTATTCTTTACAAGACAAAGCTACCTTTCATCCTCGTCTTTAACAAGACCGACGTGAAAGACTGGGATTTTGCAAAAGAATGGATGACAGACTTTGAAGCTTTTCAAGAAGCTTTAATGCGCAAAAAGGGTGAAGGCCAAGATGGGGAGTCAACGGAAGGTGGATTTATGACTTCGCTCATGACAAGCATGAGTCTCATGTTAGAGGAGTTCTATCGGAATCTTCGGGCATGCGGTGTCTCAGCTATGACTGGTGAAGGCATGGAGGACTTTTTTGAGAAAGTAGAAGAGGCGCGGCAGGAGTATGAAGAGTAAGCCTACTGATAAAGTCTAGCATGCTTGGTCACAGCTGATCTAGAACGTCTTGGTCTTTCTTCAGAACCTACAAGCCTGAATTACTGAAAGTTCAAGAAGATCGAAGGAAGGCGAAAGAAGCCGCGAAAGCAGAGAACATGGCCAAGCTGATGAAGGACATGAAAGTAACGCAGCCACTGTCGAAACCAGGTCAAGCTACGAAGGTATCTGGTACCGACAAAGCAACGAAGCGAACACCCGAGGAGATTTTGCGAGATCTCGAAGAGCAGGAAAAAGCCGAGGAGCAAGAAGAGTACGAGAAAGGCTACGATGAGGAGAGTGATGACGAGGTGATCATTGACAGAGGTGATCACGATATGTATCAAGATCTCAGGCAAGAGCATCTTCGCAGATCAGGGTTGCCAGGCGGCGACCGGCGGAAGCCTGCGGTGATGGATGATGGAAAGGGTGGCAGATGGCCTGCGTTGTAGCAGTAGACATTGTTGGCCAGCCTATACAACAGAGAAGCGGTTGAAATGAATTACTTCTATCCGGCACGTGCCATTCTTCGATCGTCCTCTGCAGACCTTTTTTTCATGAACGGACGACGCTTGCCAGCATTGCTACATCGACTTCTACAACCAGCACACAAGCTGTGCAGAGCCTGCAAGTATGGTCCAGAAGGAAAGAGAAGTCAAGAATGCTGCCCGTCGGGAGCATCTGGCTCAGCAGGACCGCAAGACAAAGTCTAAAGCAAAGCTTTCGCGGAGGTTAGCCACCAAGAAGGCAGAGGCAGAAGACGAGACAGGCGAGCTGCGCAGGGAGAGACTGGCAAAGAACATCCCTCGTACCGTTGACAACACACGAGAATGGGTTGGCGGTGAGGATGACGACAACGAGTCGGATCCTGAAGCTGGGCCATCGAGCTTGAGAGACCTTGAAGACGTCGAAGACGGTGATGATGCTGCAGAAGGCAAGAAGGATAAAGGCGACAAGCGTACTCGTCCAGTCCGGATCAAGAAGGACGGTCTTGACGAGAATGGAGACGGGGAGCTCGTTTTGGACATGGCTGGCTTGGAAGACATCTTCAAACCTCAAGATCCAAATCTGCCACCAAAACCTATTTTGCTCACTACTTCGCCTAGACCTCATGGACCGACGTATGCTTTCCTCAATGAGCTCCAGTCGCTTCTCGGAGGCAAGAGATATGCGGAAATATTCCCTCGCAAGAACTCACGCTTTGAGCTATCGAAAGTATGTAAGTGGGCAGTCAAACGAGGCTATGGAGCTATCATCGTGGTCGGTGAAGATCTGCACGGTAATCCAGGTAGGCCGGTACTTCCCAGCGGCGTACCTATCAATTCGCTAACGACTTGCCCTTCGCTAGCGACAATGACCATCTCCCTACTTCCCCATGGCCCTTGCGCCCATTTCCGCTTAACAAACATTGCTCTTCATCGACAAATTAGCAAATCAGCCAATCCAACTTCTCATATACCTGAACTTGTTCTTTCAAACTTTAGTACACCTCTCGGTCTCACCACTGGCCGCCTTCTTCAATCTCTTTTCCCACCCATGCCGAATTTCGTTGGTCGTCAAGTAGTTGCTATTCACAATCAGCGAGATTTCATCTTCTTCCGCCGTTTCAGATATATGTTCGCTTTGCGTGAAGGTGAAGCGAGTGCTAAGCTAGCTAAAGAGAGAGGATTGGATGAGCAGCTTCGTACTCGAATGCAAGAGATTGGGCCACGCTTCACTTTGAAGATCAGGTGGTTGAAGAGAGGCACTCTAGGCGAGGGAAGGAGGAGAGGTGCGAATGGTGTTACGCAAGAGTCTGATAACCTCGATGATATACTGGCCAGTTTAGACGAGCCACAAAGAGCTCATGGCGCACCGACAGAGGAAGAGCAGAGAGACGAAGAATCAGCTAGAGCTGAGATGATGGCTCATTTGGGTGAAGAGCCAAGTGAGCTCGCTGCATTAGGGTCGGAGGACTTATCAGAAGGACAGGAAGGCGACACATCTATGCCAGTAGACAAGCAGGAAACCAGTGGAGAGCCGCAAAATGCCGAAACATCATCGTCTTCAGCGAAGCAAATCAAGAAACGCAAGCGTAGCGAAACAAAGACTGCATCGGGAAGTATCAAGATTCCACAATTTACGATGCCGAAAGAAATACCAAAAGCAGAATTACCTCATCATCGTAAGTTAAAGAAGAACGCTAGTATTCTGGATTCTCTCGCTGTTCAAGTAGGCCATAATAGGGGTGGTATGAAAAAGAATAAAATTGAATGGGAATGGAATCCAAGAATGCAAGTCAATCGTCGGAAATTCGCTTTGTAGTGTTCGTTATTGCTTTGCTTGTCGTCTTCCTTTTCTTAACTATTATACACTTCGATCATTAAAGGCGATGTTGCTTGTATTATGCCTAGATCAATTTAGCAATAGAATCTGTTAGAGGAAAATTCTGAATATATGGCGTTCATAGTCGCTATGTACTTTGGATGCGCTGTGTTCGGTAGGCACTGAGCTCTTCCATACTGATGAATCCCAACCCAAGTTTCTTATCAATGTGCCTTCCCAACACTTGCAATACGGGCCTCTCGGACCACCTTTCTAAATTCCAACAGACTGGCGAAGCCTAGAATAAATGTCGTGAATGTCCATAAAAGAGTCTGCTGCATTGGCATGCTGAAGCGTTGACAGGATCGGAACTGGAATGCCGCTTCTGCCGAGTGCAGCACGACCTGCGAGTGTAGATTAAAGCATTAAAGAGAGCCCCATAGAAAGCTACGCGACTTGTATAGCTTACTATCATCAGGCCAGTAGCTCTAATTGTCCACCATCCTCCAAAAAGTCGTCTAATCCGCCCAAAAGAGCCATAGTCGTTTTCCTGTGTGGCGCATCCAATCCATAGAAGCAGCAGACTGATCACAATGAGCGCATTGCGTCGGGTAGGAAGTCTATACACAGCTACTGGTGGCTTCTTAGCCTGTAGACGGCGATAAGAATAAAATGCCATTCAGCTATCGGGATATGGATTGGTCTGATCGGCTTCTTTGAGATAGACATCGTCACTTACCATGCCGATGGCATTCTCAGCTTCGAGCTTCATTTGCAGGAGGCGCGGTCTGACTTCTTCATATCCCGCTAGAGGTGGGTCGAACGGCACGGTTACCTGGGTTCTCGAGTGGTAAGTCTTGCTATCATGCACCGGGATGCCTTCCGTGATGGGGCATCAGCAGCTCACCTTCTTGACTGCAAGGTTGTCACCAGCGTCTTTGTACTGCAGCTCCATCTCATTGCTTGTGATCTTGAGCATGCGAGGGTCTTTGACGTCCTTCGCCTGCGTCAATGCCACCTTGCTGCCTCTTGACCGCTTGCTCTGCTGCTCGAGGTGGTGGCAGATGTATGCAACCAGCGTGTCGGCATGGTTGCTCATGTAGCTCGTCAGGAAGGTCGACTTTGCGAATACTGGGTCATCGCTGTCTGAGCCTGCCATGCTGATTGCGTGCGAGGTGTCCGCTGTCTAGATGCGTGCAGAAAGAAGAAGCGGTGCTCCAACTTGTGAAGGTCTCTTTTAGATCAACAGATCCGGATCACCTTGTAAGGCTTATATTTCATGTTGACACCGCAAATCGTCTGATTTGGAGTCACGAAGACCACAATCGCTTGGCTGGCTGGCCGCCTTTATCATGTTCAAGCAGCCATATGGCATCTCCTGCGCAGATGACCAAGATTGTGGACGCGCGTAGACGAAAGCCCAAGAACCGAGATCTGGATACACGAGTCTTCTGCCAGTTCATGGATCTCCGTAAAAAGCCACCTGCATCATCCGGCTATGCTGCATCAGCCCGGAAAGCATCCTTCGAGCAGGAGCAGGAAAACCGCTGACCTCCCGGATCGTATGCATAACCAGCTATCTCTGGCAGTGCACTCACGACTCTTGCCAGCTTGCTACAATCCATAGCTGTGTCGCATAGCCCACCTCCGCTCCTTACTGCATGCGCACATCATCAGCTGTTGAAATCACTCACGCTCACTCATCCTTACTCCCACACGCTCTTCAGCACTGAATACAGAATAATATTGAACACGAAGACAACGCCTCTACGAGAACTACAGCTGAACGAGTACAGCAGCGCTGCTTAGGAGGATAAAGCTTGGGACTATGCAAGGCAAAGCAGGACGGTTTACAAGAGCGCTCCTGCTGGCTGCCAGCTTAGCGTTCATTGCTGCGAGTGCAGCACCTACACTGGAGCTAGATTACGAGTTATCTGACTGGTCTTCCGACCATGCTGCAATGCAAGGTATGTACCGTCGAGCTATTCGACTCGGTGTCCCCTTTGACTGGGCTAATCGCTATCCTACCCACAGCGCGTGACATCGTTACTACAGAAGCAGAAGATGGCCAGTACGAATCTGAACTTCTGAACTCTGATCCCGAGTACTCTGAAGAACCTTCAGAGAGTGCCGAAAGCCCTTCAGCATCTGGAACAGCAAGCCCCTCAGCATCTGGAACAGCAAGCGCCTTCAGTCATACTGATACGGAACAACCAGGAAAAGACACGAAACAAGGAGAGACCGAATCCGATTCAGCCGTCACAGCCTGGATGCGGCCTGACCGTATAAGTTTCGATGGAGAACAAGCTCCATTCGTCATTCCAGATGGGGATGATGTTACTTGGTACAAGATAGGCGAAGATGCAGGCGGTGCCACCACAATCGCTGCGTAGCAAGTCAAGGAGATCACCGATTACAAAGGCCAGATTGTCACGGCAACTATAGGAGGTAGGTTTTCAGAGGCAAATTGGTCCATGAATGCTAATCGAAGTTCACCTTGCAGATGTCATGATATTCCAAGACGGTGCAGTTGCCGAGGCCATCGGCTCTGTGCTACCCGATGGCGTACGAGGGGAGATGTATAGTGCGTATAGTCAAGTCGCCGTTTGAAATTCGCTTTCTTACCTTTCAAGCTTTTCTTACAGACATCATCGCTTGCAATGTCCAGAGCGAAAGTGGAAAGTGCATTATGGTCGACTACGACGGCAGGGAAGTGAAAGAGACCCTATCCAAAGTAATCGAAGGAAAGACGGCCACTGTACCTTTGGGAAACCCTACGGCTGTTCCAGCTGCTCTCAGCGAATGGGCCGCCAATGTTATGGTGCTCAATGTTGCTACAGTAACAGCAAAGCCTAAAGCTCGGAGACAGCGTGGCCTTCGTTTATAATAGACTTGCAGCGATCTGCAAACCCTGCCGTTTCGTCTTGTATAGTCAGATGCCGAGCGTGCCAAGATACCCTACTCAATTGTCAGTTCTTGAGAAAAGAATATAAGCCCAGTCTGAAGCGTAATTTTGCTGTGAGAAGTTTGCGCGTGCTCGTACTACCGGCTTGTTGTCTAACATTCATTAGCTGTTTCCCCAATAATTTACCCAAGTGAGATACTGATATTTTTTGGTGCCTTCATTGGCAGTTTCGAGCTTCTCACGCTGAGCTGAATCTACGTACAATGGCCGCAAGCGAGAAAGAGAGGACTAACTTACAAGTTAGGTCTTTGATACGGTATCGGTAAACCTTACCGATCGTCCCGCGCCACTGTCTCTGAAATATGGCAAGTACTATCATATACAGTAAATCCACCAATCACAACTACTTGCTAATGCACTCCGATAAGATTCAGGTTCCCAACCAACCCAACTCCTCTAGATACCGCTACAGTCGATTTCATTATTAGCTAACAAAAGACAGCTACGAAGAGTGGCATGCGAGCTTATAATTAGGTAATTGCGGGAGGGTTGAACCGATAAAGAACGGCCGCGGTCAGCCGCGACCTGGTCTATTGATTGATAGTGGAGGCCCCACCTTCGGTCCTGGAGCACGACGAGCACATGCTTCCCTTGTCTACATTGGTTTTCTTAACGCTTTTCTCGCTACATTGCAGCATCACACTACTAATCATAAGATGCTACAAGGCAGTGTTGTCCGCTTAACCTCGACAGAGCTCGCTATCATCGCTGTTTTCATAGCAGCTAGTATTCTCTTATACGCTAAACGTAAGAAACCAAACTACCCACCAGGTCAGTGTCCTCATATCGTCCATGTTTAGGCATCCATACTTTTGTCTAACGGCTTTACCGGTTTTCAGGCCCCAGAGGATACCCGTTAATTGGATCAGTACTGGACATAGACGCAGGTCGTCCGTGGATCAAGTTAGGAGAATGGAGCAAGCAGTATGGCCCGCTGATGAAAGTCGATATCCTCGGGCAACCTACCATTGTCGTCGCATCGGCCTCTTTGGCAAAGGCGTTGTTGGTCAAAAGGGCCAATGTCACCTCTGATAGACCTAGACAGGTCATGGCCGACGAGTGGGTGTCTTCTCCATATTACAATGACCTTCTATTCTGTCTGACGAACGGGTGTAACCTTATGCAGGCTTATCACCCGGAAGATGAACCCAGCTTTGACACGTACCAGTTATGGCGACAACATGCGCAAGCAACGTCGCGTTCTGAATGAGCAATTGAGGGCTGAAATGATAAGGACTGTGGGGCAGGATGTTGAGAGACAGGAATGCAAAGCACTCCTCAAAGGTGAGCGATAGTAATCCGAAATGACGGCTATCTTTATTGACCAGGTTGCGGATGTGAATTGCCCATTCTCAGGTGTTCTGAAAGCTGCAGAAACCTTTGAACAGGAAACCCATCGCTTCTCGGCCTCTCTCATGCTCAATCTCATTTACGACCACTTTGCCCAAAGTATGGATGACCCCGTAGTCAACAGGATCGTTGTTTCCAGTCAACGCTTGTTTGGCGCTTTCGTTCCAGTGCGTTTTGAAGGATCTCACGCCAGAGGCAGAGGAGTTGTATCGCCCATGCTGAAGCCGTCGTCTGATCTAGGGAGCCTATCTCGTTGATCTACTTCCGGCTCTACGTTTTCTTCCAGCTTGGTTTCCAGGCGCCGACTTCAAACGCAAAGCTATTGCATGGGCGGCTGAAGATCGAGAAATGTACATGGACTTGTACGATGATGTTGAGTTACGTCTCAAAGAGAACAGCGCTAGGGCGTGCCTCGTCAGCAAAATGCAAGAAACGCAGTCGAGGACCGGTCTTAATCGGACTGAAATGTCGTACATCGCCGGCAGCTTGTTTGCAGCAGGTACTGATGTAAGCAAATCCAAGAGATTCAGCTGTTCGCGGCTGATGACTCTTTTGCGAACCGTAGACAACTGCCGCCTCGGTGCTGATCTGGGTCATCGCTATGTTGAATTACCCGGAAGTGCTCAAGAAGCTACAAGGCGAGCTCGATAGCGTAGTAGGACGCGAGCGTCAACCTGACTTCGACGACCGAGACGATCTTCCGTATGTTGAAGCTGTGGTTCGCGAGAATTGGCGATGGCGCGCAGCAGCACCTGGAGGCTTGCCACACCGCTTAGAAGAAGACGAAATCTTGGAGGGATACTTCTTGCCCAAAGGTTCGACCATCGTCACACTCATACATGAAATGCACATGGATCCCACCGTCTTCCCGGAGCCAGATAACTTCAAGCCAGAGCGATGGTTGCGTAAAGACGGCACTGTCGATTATGATACGACCCCTATCCAAACTTTTGGCTTCGGCAAGCGCGTATGCCCAGGTATACACTTGGCGGAAGCTTCTCTGTTCTTGACCATATCGAATCTGGCTTGGGCATTCAATATCACCCCCTATACGAACGAGCTTGGAGATCCCATAATGCCTGATCTTGATCCCTCGAAGTGGCTTGCAAGTGCTGCTTCTGCTCCGCCTCATTTTCTGGCTAAGTTCACACCCAGATTTCCTGAAGTCGTAGATTTGATTAGTCAATGACGCACAGATTTGAAAGGTAGAAGAGGGCTGACTTGACGTTTGGAAGGGTAGACTTGTGCACCTCTTGGCAGCGCTAGTGGAGCCCTGGGTACTGTTGGAAATGAGCTGTTGTTAGTTTGAGACTTCCGTCGCTGTATCTATGCGTAGGAAATGGTCAGTAAATCTTGGCTCGACATATCGTTGCGGTTATGTAAATCTCCATATGTTGGTCTATTCTGTCTATCCTGAAGGGAAAGCTATGTGGTACTGCTACATGAACTTCTGTACTACTATGTACCAACTTTTCCTTGAACTACTAACCAATTGTATAAACCTCAATTAGATACTGAAATGTGAATCCTCTGATAAGATGTGAAGCTTTGCCCCACGCATACTGTACACCTCCACCAATGCCCAGAGTAAAGTGCAGAAACTGCATGTCGCAATAGGTAAGACAGTCTGCTTTATGACTTGTTTTGACCGCAGACCGCGAGGCAGGGTGAAATTTGGAGGTAGAGCATTGACAGCGTGATCTACTATGCCCTGTGTGAACGCTGCTGTTGCTGAAGAAGGAGGTGTCGGAGTGCGCCGCTGTGCTGCTGGAAGACGGGTAGCCCAGCTTGCAGGATGTGAGGAAGCTCCCGAGACTAGTAGGAAGCGGAGATTCGAAGTGACCCTGAAAAGCAGACGTATTCCGTACAATCAGCTGAATGTACATAATGAAAGCCAAAACACGGCGCACCAAATCTGTATAGTATTGCTAATAGCAGCTGTCACTGCGCATACTATCCATGCTGGCAGCTGCAACTCATCTTTGCCGAAGAAGTTGACGACAGTGAACTTAGTTAACGGCCAGCAAATGACTTGCAGGGATATCTGTGAAGCCAGATTAGAGCCTGTTCACGGAAGGCATCTAAAGTCTGCTTACTAGGCGTATGACCGCCGCTGGTAGCGGATAATAAACGAGCCAACGCCTTGTCAGGCCTCGCGCCATCGAGTGACAGTAATTGCCGCTTAATCCAGCCCACATTGCACAGAGAAGCCATTCCACCCTCCTATTCCACTCCAGAGTCTTCACTAGGCCTTGTTTGAAAGGTGAGGGTCGCTTTTGCGGTAATATAGCCCGATATACGCAGTACAATCCGCCTACAAATGCAGGGACCAGGGAAAGAAGTTGAAGCGTGACTAAAAGTGTTTGCAAGGTTCGGGGTGACAGGGTCTGAACTTTAGCTAAAGGGCGATACTTGCTATCAGAGCTAGTACGGGATGCGACTTTGACGGATTCCTGCGAGGTAGAAGAGCCAGCGGAAGCTGGAGTGGATGTCACTCCTGTTGCCACCTTGATACTATGCGGAGGTTTTGCAGACGTCAAGTCCTGTAATCGCTGAGCGCTAGCATCTTTTGATGCTTTCACTTCTCTTGCAAAATTAGCTGGGACGACTGTCGTGTCGCTTGTCTCGCTCAGCGAGCGCTGTCGTGCGCGTAACGGTCGTGACTTGACATTATTGCTATATGACCCTGTTAAGCCATTCATACGGTGATTTTTCAAAGAAGAGCTCGTCAAAGGAGACGAAGGGAATGTGAAATGTTCATATTGATGTCCGCTCAGAGTCGAGAGGTTTGGTGATGAAGGCGAGCGCGCAATAGGTGCTCCCTCCAGTGGTCTTGCAGCCGTTATACCGTTCACTCCAGACAAGACCTCGCGGCCGACTCTTGAGGACGCCAGATTGGCGGAAGAGATAGAGCTTCAGGATGCACTCAGCTCGAAGGTATGGTATAAAACAGGTCGATAGAAGCCATCTGTATTTGATGCGGTCGAAATTCAGCCTGTAGTCAAGCAGTCAGAGTCTTTTTTGTCGACGTGATCGGGTTAACAAAACGATTGGCGACCTTCTCTGAATGTCATTACAAGTACAACGCCCACTCTAGCAGCTTATTAGCACTGCACCCACAGGATCTTCGTACCGCCTAGACCATCTCTGCCTCTGTCTTCGTGCCTGCTCTTTAGACGACAGACAAGCGTGTAGCAAAACTTGTGAAGCACCGTCAGCTACATCTAAAACGATATGGAAGCAAGTACTAGCAAGATGACCATTGAACAGCAGGAAAAGAAAGCTGCATCACCTCTGTTAGCTCTTCTAAAGGATTCTGGCAGAGCCAAGCTAATCAAACAAGGCGCAGAGGCTGTGAGTGCTCAGTGAGAATCTGATAAAGCTCATACATCTATACTGACAGGGATTTGATGTGAATAAACAGAAAGTTTACAAGATAGAACCTCTTTTTGAAAATACATCCGTCGAAGGTGGTTCATTTGAGCCATCTAGACCTTTACTTCTAAAATATCGCTTTCCAAAAGCTTACCGTCATGCAACACTTGATAAGACGTTGACGAAACAACGAGTGAATCATGAAGTGAAATGCTTAATTAGATGTATGAAAGGCGGTGTTGATGTCCCTGGAGTTCTGGGAGTCGATGTTGGTAATGGGATCATCTTGATGGACTGGATTGAAGGACACGGTAGCGTGCGAGAAGTACTGGGTGGTTTACCAGAAGAAGGAGAAGCAGATGAAGATGAAGATGAAGATGAAGATGAAGATGAAGATGAAGATGAAGATGAAGATGAAGATGAAGATGAAGATGGAGAGCGAGAAGAACCTGCTGCTAGACTTGAACGTCTCGAGCTGAATGAAGGTAAGTTTGCATAGACTGCATAGAAAACGACAATAACTATTACATACTGATGCTTTTCGCCAGATGTGATTATGACATCCATTGGCGAAGCTATTGGAGCTATGCATTCGATAGATGTGATACATGGTGATTTGACGACATCAAACATGCTTCTGCGACGCGCGAATGATGCTACGCAAGCAGCATCGTCCAACCTTTCGTTACCATCAATAGCCCTCATCGACTTTGGCCTCTCCTACGTTTCCACACTCATAGAAGATAAAGCAGTAGATCTATACGTACTTGAAAGAGCTCTAGCAAGTACACATCCTGAAGATGAAATGAGAGAAAGGAAAGAGGAAAGGTATATTGAGAAAATCTTAGCTGCGTATGCTAAAAGAGTTGGAGAGAAAGAATGGGTGAAGGTTGAAAGAAGACTAAAAGATGGTGAGAACTCTTCCAAACATCTGATAATTTGAAGCTCAGATTGCTAACTTGTTGCTCAGTCCGACTCCGCGGCCGAAAGAGAAGTATGGTTGGTTAGTAGCGCACTCACGAAAGCTCGTGGGCGGAACATGGAGGGTATTAGGCTGTATTCTTTGCATCAATGTTGAAAATGTAACAAGAATGGGCGAATATAAGCAAGATAAGTCTGGCAGACCCATTTCCCATCGAGGACAAGCAATCTTTGAAGCTTCTCTTATGGTCGACGAACTCGGCTACCCAGTCCCTACTCACAGCAATGCGTCTTTACGTGGTGCGAGTGAACACACCAAGAATTGCCCAGCTGGCAAGCTGTTCGGAGACTATGTTGGCCTTCTAAGTTCGATGATCACTTTACAGTAGTTGATGGGACGTTATGACGAGCCTGGACACACTCAGTGCTCTGCGCACAACATGAAGTCTGATCTACAGTCTTGTGAGCGAGCTGCTTCTCTTCTATACCCATCATGTATCGTATCTTCGTAGCACGTGGGGTCGCCACAGCACTGTCCTCGTAGCAGGTGGCTTTCTCGTCGACAGAAGGGATTTGAAGAGCAACGTCCTCGTAGGAGTATTCCAATCTCGCATACTAGATCAGCCTGCCTGCCACATTCCCTTCTTTTCTGCTCTGCTCTCTGTGCTGTGATCGACTTTACCAAAGCGCCTTCGAGGTTGACGGCCCCTTGCCCTCGCACTTGACTTCTGTTCTGACGCCTTCGAACTCAGTCAAGACGCGCACCAACAAGCAGACTGTTCGACTGACTTCAAGATCTGGCCCCGTCCATCCCTCCTGCCACTCTTCTGCTTCCCTTCTGTTCTGTGCTGCCTGTCGAGCGTATTGTGGCGCCGCGCGGCTGCAACTGCCACGAACGCGGACTAGCTGTCGAAAGTGGCAGACAGACACCTCTAGCCCTCCACGAGGACGTGTCCTCTCTGTGTATACTCGCTATCACCCTCTTCACCACCTAAACTGCACCTGGAGGCACTGGACAGTGCGGAGATCTAGTTTGGGTCAGTCCATTTCCCAACTTTGACACGCTAGACGTCGTCGAGCAACTGAATCCCTTGCAGACTTCCCTTCTGCTCACTATTCAAGGTCACTGCCGTCCGTCTATCCCACGCTGGGGCTTCTGCTTCTCTTCTATCGCCCTCTGGCTGTCTCGACCTCCCGCTGCATCCTCGATCAATCCTTGACCCCTCTAGACACGACTTCCCTTCTGGAACAGCAGTGAGCATATCCGCACAGCAAGTGCCAACGATCTCGACTATTTAAACAGCTTTATTTTTCAAATTCACAGGTTGTCTCTCTTCCTACTCGTCGAAGAGTCCTAGTACCTCTTCCTCCCACCTCTTCCTCCACCTCCACCTCTTTGAAGCTACTCATCAGCAACAGCAAACGCTAGCACTCCACCACTTAAACTACCTCTACAACGATTCTTCGAGCTCCTCGCTTCTCCCCTCTTCATCATGTCCATCCTTCAGCGCAAAGATTGGGGTGACGGGTTCGGTCGGTGAGTGTAGATTCGAAGACTCCTGACGATGTCCGCCTATGTTAACGGTCTCCTCATCACTCTGTCCCCATCTCGCTTTATCGAACGAACTCTGGTCCTTGTCCTCTACCTTTTGTCATACCTTCGACATCTCACCCATCTTCATCGCCCTCTCCACGTCTCACCCCTGACATTCGGCGTCGCCAGTCGTGGGAGACAAGTGAATCTTTTGACAAACTGCTTCACCGTCACAAGTCAACCACAAACAGTAGTGAGTACCATCTTGAGTCACTCCTGCGTTTCTTCTACTCCTCTAACCTGTCTGCTCTTGTAGATCCAACAATACGATGTGAGTTGCTCTCATCCTCTTCCGCCGCATTCCTCATGTCCATTTCCCTCCATCTTTTCACCCATTACTTCTCATCGATTAACCCCAGTTCAGCATCTACGCTGGTTGTACCTCCATTCTGTATCCCTCTCACTAGGCACCACCCTCTTTAGGTCTCCTATTCTCCATGTTCCTGTTGACCGCTGTACAAACACTTCACTTCCTGCACTCACCTATCAACCACCTCAAGCTTTACTGCTTCACTTTTATCGCAAACATTCTTTAACAACGGGTACCAACTTCATGCTTCATCCTGGCCGACTCCCATCCTCTCTATCACTCCGATCTCTTACGTTTTCATCTCAGTCTTCCCTCTTTATCCTTTCCAACCAGTCACAGCTCCGTTTTCGTTCCCTTTCCTCCTTTTCTTTGAGGCATACTCGTTGTCGAGGTAGCGGCTATCATTCAACATACAGTATACTGACCGAAGACTGTTGTATTTTCAGGTTGCGTGGTCAGACGACAGGGTGAAGGACAAAAGACTGGTGATGAACTACCTGATTACGAAAGATAGAATCTTTGGCAGTCAAGGTGTTGGTGCCGTTTATGACGGTGAGCTAGAACATCCTTTCTTCATGTCGCAGTCTTCATTTTAGCCGATAGACTGACTCTTTGTTTTTGAGGTTGCAGGAAAAGCTATTATCTACATTCCTGGTGATAGACCTGGTCCTCCCATAGTTCACAGTTTCAATGAAGGGGAAGCTCGTGGAAGACCATCTCGCTCAGACAATCCAGCTCCCAAGAATGTTGAAGTCAAGGTTAGTCGACGTCGAAATGGTTCCTATCTCATACAGAGTCCAGCATTGAGTGCCATCATGACAGATTACACATGCAAGAACAATCAATATGCTGGAACTTGCAACACTGGTTCAAGGTAGATGTCCTCTAGACGGAAAGTAAGTTCACGCAATTCTACACTAATCTTAATACAACTTCTGACTCTTCCACAAACAGGCTTCTTCAAGCTTTGAATGGTAAACATCGCTTGCTATAAGCTTTTCAAGGCGTACTGACTATTCATGACAGCTTTGAATGTCGCTATCAAATATCATGCACAAGTTGCCAATCCTTCAAGAGTAAGTATCGACGGTTTGCTGCATGCAATGACACTGAACTTACTTCCCGCGTCTAGGGTTCCACGTTCTACATTGCTCCTAAAGATCGTCCTCAATTGCTCGGGTCCGGCCTAGAGGTTTGGCAGGGATATTTTACAGCTATACGACCGTGAGTATATTTCCGCTTGGATGCTTCCCGTCCTAGACTGCTCACAGCTTGTACATTATAGTGGTATAAAACAAATTTTTATGAATTTCGACCGGGCCGCAGGTGCTTTCAAGCAATCCGGAAATGCCATCAACGTGCTGCTGCAGCTTCTTCGTCTACGTGATCCCCGAGATCTTGAGGTTGGTAGAATGGATGGAAAACATCGTGTATTCTTCAAGAGATTCCTCAAGAATCTAACCGTAGCTTTCAAATATTCTCTTGATCCACACGCCAAATAGTAAATGGTCCCCAACTTCACGCCGTCTAACTTTCCGTACTGACAATTTGCTTTCAGCAAAATCCGCAAGATTTCTGACGTTGGAGCTAGAGACTTTATTTTTGATGTAGAAGAAGGTCAAAAGGCCAATGTCGCTGTGAGTTTCTTAGTCTCAAAAGCTTGCATGTACATCTATCTAAAAGAATCGCTATGGTATATCTATATAACAGGCCTATATTGAACAAAAATATCGCCTCAAGCTGCAGTTTCCCCAGCTTCCATGTGTCCAGCTAACGAAGATTGCATGGTAAACCCTGATCTCTCTTATGTCAAACGCCGAAGAGTCCCTCGCTGATAAGCCTTGTTATCAAGGTATCCACTGGAATTGATTTCCATTCTCCCTGGAACTCAATTCCTTGGCAAGCTGAACCCGGACCAAATCACGGAGATGCTCAAATTCACAACAATGAAGCCTAAAGAAGCGCTGGGTTATCTGAGAGAAGGCATCCGGCATCTACAGCTTACCCAGGAAAATCGTCTACTTGAAGCCTGGAATCTACAAGTTGCAGCACAGAAGCCGATCGTTGCAAGAGGGCGGCTTTTAGACGCACCAGCTGTAGTCTACGGCGAGTAAGTGCTCAGCTTTGTCCTGCTGTCGATTAGCAATAGCTTACTGAAAATTCTGGTATCAGCGGAAGAGGTGGGTCATTGCCACAACAGGCTCGAGACGGTCAATGGGACATTCGTGGCAAGAAGGCGCTTGTTCCAGGAAAGAGCGTGGATCGGTGGTTCGTAGTGGTCTTTGCGGTATGTCTGCTACATTATCGATCAACTCAAAGCTCTCTATGCTAAGGCTGACTTGCTGATTCTATAGGAGGACAACCCTGGTCGCGAAGGATTCCCGAAGCCTGCAGTGCAGCAGGCAATAACAGACTTCGTGCGAGCATGCCGAGAATGGGGCCCGGTGTTTAACAATACCCAGCCTTACATTCTTCACGTTGGCAATACGATGGACGTTAGTCGCGCTATCCGCGACGCTGGCAAACGTGCTGGCTATGGCGCTGGAAGTGAGCCTCAATTCGTGCTGACTTTCGTAGGTTCACTTGGATGTTTCTCTTGTATCCTTTCGATTTTTTTTAACCTGTACTTTTCTACAGATTCCGACCAAATCGTCACCTCAATACGCATTGATCAAGGCCGCCTGTGAAACGGTCTTCAATGTCCCTTCCCAAAACCTGCTGGTTCAAAAGATGAGGAACGCGAAGGGACAGTACTGGTCAAACGTCGCGCTGAAGGTGAACGTCAAGCTCGGAGGAGTGAATCAGAGGGCTGGTGACGATAGGGGTTGGCTGCCGGGCTTCGACAAGAATCCGACTATTGTGTTTGGTGCCGAGTGGGTGTAGCTTTATCACAACTTCCATCAACCAAAAGCTGACATTTCGACGCTTCTTTTCCCTTTGCCAGTGTAACGCATCCTGGTCCAGGCTCGCTTCTTCCTTCCATCGCCGGAGTTGTGGCTTCTTGCGATCCATATGCTACCAGATATGTGGCTGAAGCGAGAGCGCAGACCTCTCGTGAAGAAATGGTGAGCTTTGGTATCGCCTCTTTCGGTCTCGATTCTTCACGCTAACGCTGTTTGTTCGACCTGAAAGATCCTTGACCTAGAAGAGATCGCATTCAAGCTAATAAAGAACTTCGGCAACAAAGCGGCCAAGATTCCGACAAGGATCATCTTCTTCAGAGACGGGGTTGCCGAGTCCCAGTTCGATGAAGTTTGCCGGCAGGAGATATCGGCTATCAAGAGGGCATGTGGAAAGCTGAAGGCTGGGTACAATCCGCATTTGACTTATGTTATATGTGGAAAGAGACATCACATCAGTAAGTCTGGATCTAAATGAGTCTCTGAGAGCTCCTTTTCTCGTAGAACGGCTGTTGACCAGTATTCTCTTTCCAATATAGGAATGTATCCAGAAAGCGAAAGTCAAGGGGATCGATCTGGTAACTGTCATGCGGGGACAGTTATCGACAACGAGATCACTCACCCCTACTATGCCGACTTTTATCTCATGTCGCATGCTGGTCTCCTTGGAACCTCCCGACCCACCCATTACACAGTCCTCCTGGATGAAGCGAGGTTGGGACCTGATCAACTTCAAGCAACGGCTTACTATCTCGCGCACATCTATGCTCGATCGACAAGGAGTGTCTCAATCGCTTCCCCCGCCTACTATGCTCATCACGTCTGTTTCCGAGCCAGACACCATGTCGGTGATGACGATCAAGCCATGTCAGATATGGGTTCGGCAACTGAGCAGCAGATTGATCAACTGAGGAATCAAAAGCTAGAATCCGCAAAAGCGAAGCTTAACAAAGGAATTGGCGCCAGCCTACAAGACTCGCTATACTTCATGTAGGGAGATCCTCTCGTCAAGAATACCGCTTTCAGTCGCGTTCCTTCCATCACTGCAAGATCCCTTACAAATCGAAGACGGAGAAACCTCAATCGTGAGCCGACTTCAACTCTCCCTTACTGTCTGCCCATTCTCAGTGATGAGATGAAGTCATGCAATCGCTTTACCTTCTTTCTGCTAAACTCGAATCCTTTGCTCATTCGCTACACTCGTCAAGAATCGGCTGTCCCTTTCTCGCTTTTTCTGGTCCTTCTCGCTATGATCTAGTTGCAAATCTCGTTTCATGCTATGGGTATTCGTATGCAGTGCTTTTCGTCTCATCATGGGTGGTCATATTCGTTCAGAAAGTAGCCGTGGTAGTTAGCAGTATTTTAGTCTCTCTGTATCTCTCCCTGCATTTGCTGTAAAACTGCTAACGAGATGCAGTTCTCGTTTTGTTAGGTTGCATGCTTCCGCCTGTACAAGTAGCTGCTCGAACGCAATGAAAACTCCAGGACTGTTAACAGGCGTGTATGAATCCGTCTGGAGGACCTAAGTGAAAACCGTCAGACATGCTTACCTGACGATGCTTATGATACAGTAGTGAGGCAGCCTTTCAAGTCACGTGCATTTATTATCACCGCTACATACGTCACGCAGGCCGATCAGCCAATTTGCAAATCCCTCTTTATTGGGGCATGGCTGGCAGAGTTGAAGAAAGAGCAAGCTTTTCGAAGTGGACATAAGTATCTGCTGGTTGTCTGAGCTGAGTCTGGTGATCTGTTAGCTGGCAAGTTCTCGTGTCGAAGGGAGAGCTTCAGTCCTCGAGAAAAGCTCGAAACTCCGACTCTAGCAGCGCCTCCAACAACGAAAAAACCTCAACCTCCGAAGAGAGAAAAAGAGTGACGCTCAAGTTTCCGCCGACATCATCGTGCACGGTAGATAGCCAAGAAAGAGCCTCACAGAGATTCTGTGCAAGAGTTTTTGGCTTCAGAGCTCCTTCTGTTGCGCCAACCGCATCTCCGCCGCCAACATGTTCGGACTCAGCTACTGGATCCTGCCCCTCTTTGCAGCTGGCACATGGTTCGGTGCGTTTTGTGATATTTCGATGGGAAAGATCGACTCGAGGTAGCACGAACGAACGAAGACTGACCCTGATATTGATAATGCATGCAGGCACACTGCTAGCCATGATGATAGTATGGCTTGCTGAAGGAAAGCCGCACTACCCCTCGATGGAGCCTGGACAGCACATCGCCTACATCAGTGATATTGGAGCCCAAGGTCTCAAACCTCTCTTCATCGCCGGAAGCGCAGTAACAGTCGTCGTTTTTGACCTCACTTTCATCTCGGAAAGATGGTTAAGGCACAAAGGAAGACTGGCACACAATACTTCCAAAGTCCAGAAGTTCCTTTCGGTCTGCGCTATTTTCTTCGCTATCGTCGGCGCTGCGGGCCTTATTCTGCTGTCATGCTTCGATACGCTCCGGCATCCGAACCTTCATGATGCCTTCCTGGCGGTCTTCATGTAGGTGGCGTTATTTGGTTCCGGAATTCTCGATGAGGCTGAGAACTCTGGTAATTCACCCAGTGCTGGTTACGTAGTTGCGGCTATCTTCATCTGCGCGGAATACCAAAGACTTGGAATAGCTTTCCGATCCTACCGCATCTTGGCCATATCTTTCTGGATCAAGCTTGGCTTTATCATCGTCGAGGTTGCACTCGCCATCGGTGGGCTCAGACCTCCTTCTCTCATTTCTCAAGCTCCTTTACTGATGTGCCTGTCCCATTGCGACTATACAGCCTTCGGCGTGCTCCAAAACAAAGACCACTATAATTCCGCAGCTGTCCTAGAATGGGTCATTGCTCTCATCTATATTCTCTTCGTCGCTTCATTCGTTCTCGACTTCCTCCCTGCTATCCACACCAAGCACGACCGCTTCCCTACACGAGAGGAGATGCATGCTGCCATGGAAGCAGGCAATGGTCCTTCGTACTCTGGCGGTCCAACATATCCAGACAACCATAGCGTACACAGTGGTCAACCTATGATGCAGATTGCAAATGGAGAACCAGTCACTCAGCCACCAAGACGATTCTAGATATAGACGCCTGACACTATATGACCACACGTCACAAGCCCTAGCAGGCTGCGCCCAGCAACAATGGGACTGATCCAGACCCTTATCAAAATCCCCCAAAGATCGGCAGATATCTACCTCATATACCCCATACCTAATTGCATTTTCGGTGTAGCGGTCCTTCCGTTCTTCAATATCGACTGCAATCACGCGACCTAGCATGTTATATAGTATGTAGCCATAGAAGTTCTGTACTTGATGTTCCGCGACATAGCAAAATGCACTTGTAACTGTGATGGGACGTATGGTCAATCAATCCTTATTAGCTATGTGGCGAATTGCTTCTTTGGAGGATGTCGTACACCGACACAGGCCCGTTATTGTACTGGCTGATGCTGCTGCATCCTGCATTGACTGAACTTGAGAGTGCCTCTTCGGTGTACTTGGAGACAATGAATACATCTAGCGGAAGTATCGACGGATATGTTGATCAGTGGTAGCTTTGATAGGCGACGATTCGATGGTTCCTTGTTTCTTATCACACTGTATTACAACACTGAAACTGCTTCACGTGAAGAACAATGGCAGTGCAGACTACTGTATGTACTGCTAGTGCTACACTGTCGTCTTGTTAGGCTGAAGTTTCGCTGTGCCTGTTTCTACCAGATTTCGCCCATTGATGGCTCTGCCGTAGCTACTCGAGAACTGCCTACGGACGAGCAACTGAACACAGCTGTCGACAAGGCATACAAAGCTCAGAAGTCGTGGGTGAGTCTGCTTCCTTGCAGTGATGCTTGGCGTACCTGTGATACCTCTGTCTGACCATATCGCATGACCACGCGCCACAATCTCGCACTTGCATACAACAATGTCTACCATAATCAGGCCAAAACACCCATCGACGAGCGTATAGCCATAGTCAACAGATTTTTGGACCTATTTGAACAGCACAAAGAAGAATATGGCAAACAATTGACTGAAGAAATGGGTCGTCCAATTAGATATTCAGGTGGTGAAATGAATGGTTTCTTAGAGAGAGCAAGATTTATGGTTTCTATTGCAAAAGATCGCCTAAAGGATGTGCTTCTTACTGAAACTGATAAGGAAGGCTTCAAGAGATGGATTAGGAAAGAACCTATGGGCGTTTGTGCTTTGATTTCTGCTTGGAACGTGAGTCGCTCTCAAACGCCCAAGGGAGAGAGACACAATGTAGTGAAACAGAAACTCTGAAGAGCTGACATTACTTTGAATCCAAATCACAGTTCCCATATATGATACTGGTCAACGCTCTGATTCCAGCCCTACTTGCCGGCAATTCAGTCATCCTCAAGCCTTCGCCACAAACACCTTCTCCAGCAGACAACATGACTGCGCTTCTATTAGAAGCAGGTCTACCAGAGGGAGTCTGCCAAACACTTCATCTGTCACTCGAGCAAATGGATCTCTTAGTGGCGCATCCGAAAGTCAACTTTGTCTCCTTCACTGGCAGCGTCAAGAATGGGTACAGAGTGGAAGAAAACGCTCGTGGAAGTAAGACTGGAATGTTCAAAAACGTCAATCTTGAACTTGGTGGAAAAGATCCTGCTTATGTTAGAGAGGACTGTGATCCTAAGTTCGCGGCGGAGGAAATTGCAGATGGCGGATTCTTCAACAGCGGTCAGAGCTGCTGTGCTGTTGAAAGAGTATACGTGCACGAGCAGGTATACGATGCTTTCGTAGCTCATCTAGTGAAGACTGTGTCGGTGAGTTGACACTCTAATATCAAGGTGTACTACATGCCTCTGACTGTTTCTTCCCAGGCATTGAACCTTGCCGACCCGAGGACGCAAGAATCAACCTTGGGACCAGTCATCTCCACAGCCAGTGCCAAAGCTATCCGATCACAAATATCGGAAGCTATCTCACAGGGAGCTGAAGCCCTTGTCCCAGAAGACAAGTACGCTTCTATAGCAAAGGAAGGGTCCACATATGTGGCGCCACAAGTCTTGGTGAACGTCACCCACAGTATGCGAATCATGAAGGATGAAACCTTGTGAGTAACATAGTACAAAAACTAATTCTACTTACTCTGCTTACATTTCTCACTACAGCGGACCTGTCGTGGGCGTTATGAAAGTCAAGGGCGATGAAGAAGCCCTACAGCTCATGAACGACTCGCCATATGGTCTAACAGCATCAGTCTGGACGAAAGATCAAGCAGCGTTCGATAGACTCCTACCCGATATTGAAGCCGGAACTGTCTTTATGAATCGATGTGACTACCTCGATCCGGCTTTGGCTTGGACAGGCGTGAAAGAGTCAGGAAGAGGCGTATCTCTTAGTGCAATTGGCTACGATCAAATAACAAGGGCAAAGAGTGTGCATACGAAAATCATTGCATGAGACGTACAGCAATACAGACACATAACTTCGCACACGGTGATCTCCTGATAAGTATGGCACTCGGCTACACAGCGTGCAAGTGAAACGCCACATGCTTTTTCAAAGAGTATACTTGAAAAAATCAGCATCATCTCCTTCTTCCTTATGAGCCTCTTTCTCTTCTGCAGTCCACGCGTGGCCACGTTGGGCATTCTTCAGGTCTTTCTTCTTGTTCAGCGCTTTCAGGTGCCACCACATGAATAAAGCCAGGAAGAAGCACATCGCACACCATGCAAGATTAATGGCGTGACCGGTATAGTCTAAGATGACAGTAAGTTCAGTCAAAATACGAAAATGTGTGAATCTTGCGGTGATACTCACATCGTGGGGCATCTGTTCGAGGATACGTGCTGATGACGTTTAGATGTTAGGTGAGAAAGGCTCCTTGTTATTGTAAACAGGTGACAGAACTCACAAGCTGCTGATGATACCTCCTGCATTCCCCATGGACACTACTATGGCTGACCCGCAGCCTCGCTTTAATGCCCCTCCTTGATTGTTGACTGCCCAAGTCAGGACCAATGGCTAGCAAGGAACGTCAGTAACGCTAAGACAAGAGATAGCGTTATATCTCACAATCAGTGGCTGACACGGCCCAAATTCAGCTTCTGAATATCTACCTGACTAGAAATGAAGCTAGCGGAACTCACATAACAGCCCGCAGCCGCCATGAACAAGCCCCAGAAATTGATACCCGGTATATCAGTAACCATCAGAAGAATGAAGCCTGCGTTTCCGAAGTCAGTAAATGCTTAAGTGAACCTCGTCCACCTGTGCGCACCTAGCGCGCCGATGGCAGAGAAGAGCATAGCAAGACCTGCACGCTTCTGCAGCCTGTCTGATAAGAAGCCCGCGCTGACTGTAGTCAAGGCGGCTAACACGTAAGGTGGCTGTGACTGAAGGCAATCAGTGTATGGATGGCAATCATCGGTCTATGCTCAACCCACTACCGACAAAAGCTGAGCTTGCGCCGCTGAATATCCTAAATTTGCTGTCAAAGTTGGCGAAAACAAGCTAAAAGAGTAGACGGGCATGAGACATCCCTGTGGAGCAGCGACCTTATCTCAGTCGACGAGACGAATAGCTCAATGAATAAAGCTCCTTACTTGATACATGAAAGCGAAAATCCAAACTTTATAGTCGAGAAAAGCCTGCAGAATGAACTTTCGCTTGAATTCCAAGGACAGTCCATCTGAGTCTAATTTCAGTCTTTCCTGAAGATAGGCTTTCTCTTCCGGTTTGAGAAATTTAGTGGACGGTGAGTCGGGATAGTCTTGCAACATCCAGAAGCTTGCAACTGCGATGACAACCGTTCTGACAATGAAGTTTAGCTACGGAACCAGACTTCAGGTGGCGAATTCCCATATTTGGACTCACGCTATTCCTTCCAGAATGAAGATCCTGTAGAGAGACGGAGACTGAGCTTGCCAATCTCATGCCTCTGTGAGTTGTCAGTCTTACCATCTCCATCCTTCGTAGCCCGCTGTCCCTGAAAAAACGAAAGGTTCGAAAGTCGGCCTGTGCCACAAGATTTCATACTATGTGCTCGCATACCATCCATCAAGTTTATAAGCCTTGCAAGCAATCCTCCGAAAGCTCCGGCTACAGTAGCAGCAGAGAAGAACATTGCGATTCTGAAGTTGATCTCGTATCTGATTCGCCCGGCCTTGTGTTAGTTTTTCGGGGCCGGCATCCCACCTAGACTGACTTTTTGAGCGGGGCTTACCTTCTGTACCACAGAGTCAGAAAGTAACTGACACCTGGGAATAAGCCAGCTTCGGCAACGCCGAGAAACAATCTCGTCACAAAAAGCTCGTGGTAATTATTGACGAATCCCCTGCGTAATTTGCTCAATTAACTACATTGTGCAGCAAAAAGTGGGTTTCAACTTACATTCCAATCATAACAGCACCCCAAGCAATCATGATGATAGGAATCCACATGCTTGGTCTCCATGCTTTCATAACCTGGAGATACGAGTGAATCAGAAATTACCCCGCGGTACCGTGGAGTTCATTACCTACTAAGTTCGAAGGCACCTCAAATATCACTAAAGATAAAGTTCTCTTTAGCACTCGGCAATCTTAAGTGCTGACTGTGCTCTTGCTCACCATAGAACCCGAAAAATACTGCGAGAGTGGATGCATATTGCATTGGTGAGAGGTTCAGATCGGCAGACAATCCGAAGAGGTTTGCATTTCCTGTTTGGAATGGTCATCATCGTTGGGCGTTCTCAGAATGTGTCCAATACACTCTTTGGCAGCAATTGAAGGTGACAACATGGAATTTGACCATACCTATATTCGTTCTGGTCAGAGGTAATGAAGGTCTTAGAGGACTGCCAGTAAATTGCATCTGAAAAGCAGCATACCTATCAAGGAAGGAAAGTAGGTACAGCAACGATAGCCAAGGAACGATCCTCCAGTCACTATTAGACAATATTTAAGGTCATTAGTCACGATGATTGTCGGCGTATGCGAAGAATATACATCTGCCGCTTCTCGACTTACCATTTCCTGACTACTGCTTTCTCACTGACTCCATCTGGGGCTTCCAAGCGAGTAGGGTCCCCATTGACTACAGCTGCACTTCCGCCATTCTTATCGAGCGGGGTATCCCGCCTTCCATTGAGGGCTTTCCCATCGTTCAAATTCCTATGCTCGACGAGAGCCTTGTCCATGGTGTGCTTCTTACTGCTGCTGCTTCTGCTGCTATGCTGTGAACTTCGCTTATGTTCTGAATAGATATCAAGCTATTCCAGCTCGTGCTTGTGGTTTTGCTCAAGCGGAGAATTGATATGATAGATTTACCGATTGGCAGGCCCCCGATAAGACAAGGTTAGAATAGCTTGCCGAATTGAAGCTTTGCGGGCCGAATTCCCGAAGATCTGACAGCCTGTCACGATTGATATGATATCTTGTCAAAGAGGGGATTGAGCATAGCCAGGTCTATGGTTGGTATACATGTACGGCCATTTGCGATCCGCCCAAAAGGGCGAGCTCGAGGCTGACTTTCCACAATGCGATAGACTTGGTATGCCATAGTAGCATGACCGCCCAGTCATTTCGATGACATCCTGAGTTCGTTTTGAAATAGCTCATCAGTATCATATCATCAAGTACATTTGTCTCTGCGGTATCTGTGCGGTTCTCCACTACTAACACTGATCAGACTCACTTTAGCCAAGAGAAAAAGCTTTTAATGTCATAAATGCCTGGCATGCTGTCAGACCTCAGACCGTCGTTAGCCGATATTAATACTGAGTATATGTACGTACATGGCAAGCAATCCAACTGCAGAAGGCCAATCTTTAGCAACATACTCTAAATCACCATAAAAAGCAATGTCAAGGGCAGTTAGTCAGTTAGCTTGCTTAAGAAACATCACAGCTGACCGGAAACTTGCATACTTCGAACATTGGTTGCAGTGTTAACAAATTTCTGCTCGAATGCAGATCTATGAAAGTATACAAAGCCGGTATGATAGGGGAATAATCCGTACTAGCACCTAAGTTACTCTACCAAAATCCATAACAGAGACCAATTTTCCTAACTTAAAGATTTACGAACAAGATAGTTCACCTAGTCCCCACTTCTATAGCTGATAACATTTCTCAACGACAAATTACGCCGAACAATAATTGAATAGAACCTTTGATGAGGTAAAACGCCCATTGGAGCTCCAGGGAAAATAAAGCTTGTCTAACCTACTCGGGTATCCATATACGTAGACTAAGTGAATAAACAGAGCAGATTAAAGGGCCAATCCATAAAGACAGGACACAATACTCGATAAAATAGACAGACATAGAGAATACTACCCGGCTTGGCAGAATAATGGTCATGTTTGTTTTTCCGTAGATGCGGCAGTGAAGACGAATTGGTGGAGAGAAAGGAAAGCTGGGTCCAGTATTCGGATTTAGCTGCTACTCCTTGAGCTTGACTGCTATGTTTCAAAGAGGCTTACTTGATAAACCGATGCTGACTCTTGAAGGTAGCCTGAAAAAGCAGACTTGGGTGACCCATAGAAAGATAGTGGAAGTCTGAGCGGCAGCATCTCCACGGGGAGTGGACAAAGCATATATTTCGCTGCTCTGACGGAGGTACCAATCCAGCACACCAATCCAGCAGTCCCTAAGCATCAAGCCACCCTGAAGGACCTTGGACTCGAATAAGTTTCATAAATTTCTTTTCAGGAGCCATCGCAGTCTCTCTTCCTTCATCATCTTCTTCCAGCAGAATTGAATTAGCAAGTATTCTCCTACCACTACCATCACCACTACCATTACCATCACCACTACCGTCACCAGTACCAACACCACAACCATCGTTATTCGGTAGCGTCATCAACGTCTGATCTTTTTGATTATTCTCTAAATATTTACCCAATAATAAATCCGAATTCTTAACATAAGAAGAACTTCTTTTTCTTTTTCTTAAAGTAAGTACTTTATGTAAGTTTATAGAAGCTTCTAAAGAAGCTTGTGGGAAATGAAATTCTGGATCTAAGATAGTAGTCGTTGTATTATTTGATGGTGTTGTTGAAGAGGACGAAGAACCTGATGATGATGATGATCTATCTCTCCCTTCTGCTTCTCCTGCTCCTACCTTACGTCTCTTGTTACTTTTTATACCAGTAAGATCACTATCGTTTGATTTGCGTTTTTCCTGTGTCGATTTACTCTTCTTCTTGCATGACGTAACATTATCATCACCTTCATCATCATGACAATCTTGTAGTGTTGCCTCATTCTCATCAACCTCTTTTAATGCCCATTGCCAGCCATTCAAGCTACTTCTCCTCGCATCAACGATAGAAGAAGGAGGTGAAGAAGAAGAAGAATAAGTGGCAGCAGAAGTACCAGTACTTGTAGAGTAAGATCTTTTCCTCCTGTTATTGTTCGTATTATTATCCGAATGAGTAGGTTTGATGTTTATGACGGCGGCGACATTCGAAGAACTTGCATGGATATCAGGGTGATTTGTAATGCTTGTTCGGGTCTTGTGGCTGTGAGAAGGTGAAGTAGCGGTACTGATAAAGGCGGTGTTCTTCGAAACAGGTGGTTTACTAGCCTTGACATATTCTTTCAAAGCGACTGAAGGATCTGTTTTCTTCGGAATGAAATCAATCGTATTGCCTCCCACCTGTAGAGTTTAAGCGAAGTCAAACTTCAGTAAGGGATTCTACAAGCTGTCTGCTCATTGCCTACTACTCTCGCTATGTTATTGACTCACCTTTATCCCATTCTGACCATTCACACGCTGTCTCAATCTTGTACATCCCTCGTTATGTTCACTAGCTTCCGTAACGACCCTGTGATAGAGGAGAAGCAGTGAGTAAGAAGACGCTTCAGTATATGACCACGAGGGTCTTAGCTTAGTGCCGCGATGTATGTCGGAAACGAGGCGGGAGATTGGCAAGAGCGTGCATAGAGCCAGTGGCGCGACTGCATTATGCGTTGTCGGGTATACGCTGCTCGCAACCATGTGCAAGGCGGTGGAATGGCCAACTAGATTCACTACCACTTGTAGCGTTCGGTAATCGTGTGCTCAACAAGAGATATGGTAAGAAGGGAGGCGACGCGAGTATATGAGAATCAGGACAGGCGCAGCGACAGTGACATGTCAGACACGCGCCGTAAAGCGTGGAGGATACAGAACAAACGACGACGTATAGCAAAGAAGGTCTAGACCTTGAGTCTTTCGCTTGCTTGATTGCATTCGTTTAGGACTGTCTCTCGCATATAGAGGTGTCCATGGCTGGCTTGTGCGAATCGGAGGGAAAGGCGAGTGCCGATGGAGGTGCGCGACAGGTGCGTGTTTGCAGGTGGGAAGAGCGGTAATTGGAGGAGGACAAGCGAGGAAGAGAGAGATGAGGGGAGAGACGAGAAGGAAGAGGGAGTGTTGAAGGCAGAATACAGCAGTAAGAAAGAGTGCATGCTCACCATCCCTGAGCCTTGCTGATGAAGGCAGCTTTGAATCCTGGTTGGTTCGATTGGAGGGAGATAGAGTGAGCACTGAAGTAGAGAAAGAGGGAGAAAGAGAGAGAGAGAGAGGGAGACCCACCAGCCATGCATCTCGGAGGATGGTACTTGTTCGAGCAGTAGTAAGTGACTCTATGTTCCGAAGTAACCGAGCACTTGAAGATGTAACCCAGAGCCTTTCCATTGTTTTTGATGATGGAAGACAGCTCTTCTCTCGAGTGGAAAGCGTCGCCTGGCGAGGGAAACTCGGAGAGAGTGGGCGAACTTGTAGTTGCAGCAGAGGAGGGAGAGGGTGGAGTTGCGGTGGCAGTGTTTCCTTGCTTTGCCATTGCTGCTGTCCCGTGTCGTCTCGTCTCGTATGTCTGTTTACTCTCGAGGAAAGTGCGAGCTAGCTGGCCTGTTGTGAGCGTAGACTGAATAGACTGGCTGAATAGAGAGCGTCTTGCAGTCGCAGAGGAGTGCAGAGTGCAGAGTGCAGAGTAAAGAGAGTCAAGAGTGATGGAGTAGGAAGAGAAGAGAGAGAGAGAGAGAAAGAAAGACAAGGTAATACGTCCAAGTGCCAATCAGCTCTGCTAAGGCGACTCTCCTCCGCTGTCGTCGCTCTCCGGCCTCTTTCCTCAACCAAAGCGACAAAGGACAGGACGGGTGGATAGAGGAAAGGAAAGGAAAGCGATGGAAGTGTGAGTAGGACAGTCATGTCAATTGTACTTTAATACGCTCTGCATTACCATTCTCTCCCTGTGTCCGCATGCACTGCTTCAGCATCTCTTCTTCAAAAGATCTCCACTCCCTCCTCCAATCGCTGCACGCACTCTTTCTTAGTGTAGCTGTTTCTCAGCTCAGCACAACTGCGTGAAAAGAGAACAACACCCTCTCATTGGCTCGTCCAATTCAATCGGAGGGACTGGTCACTGTGTCCAACAATCTCTACGCGTCCACTCGTCCGCGTCGCTCATGATGGTTGTTTGGTTTGGTCCCTCTTTGTTCTTCGCGTAGAGTAGTAGTATAGCATCGCAGGTCATAGCGCATTTTTGGGTGATACGGTCATCAGATGGTTCTTCTTATATCATATGCCATGTAGGAAGGTTCATAGGACACTGACTTAGATATGGCTATGATAGACCTCATGGTAGAATGCCAGCATGCCTCAAGTTCTGGCTTTCCCCGAAGAGGCCGATCATTATAAGATCGGTTCGCTCAGGGGATGTTGGATACAGGAGTACCTCATGCCATAGCACATTGCACTGCAAGAATGGCAATATTCACTTAACAACCATACTATTTTATCCAGGCACGTAGCTCCAACTCAAGCGCTTCCTGTTATTCCTCGTCGAATTTCCTATAGATACATAGATACATTCTGGATAAGTCAACGTCTTTCAGGCTGTTTACAGCTCTACTTTGCGTTACTCTACTTTGCTTTACTCTACTCTGCTCTACTCCACTCTAATCTCCCAGTCTTCTACCGGATCCCCAATTCCTTCCTGATGACGCAGTAGTACTAGCAGTACCAGCGTTTGTATGCGAATTAGGCGCTCTCCTAACAGGTTCAATCCTCGTGACTCCTCCCATGTTTCTCTCTCTTCTCTGTCCTCCTGCTCCTCCACCTACTGATCCGGAACTTGTAACATTCTCACCTAACAATCTCCTAAACCAATTAGGTGTATCTAATATTCTTCTCATACCAGGATTGGCAATAGGATAAACTTCAGTAAAATAATGAAAGCCATGTGCGGAGATTATTCCTGTTAAGCCTTCCATTACTACTGGTATACCACCTTGTAATAAATCGAGTAGTAATAAAGCGTATGACAGAAATTTAGCTGGAATCGTAATGAATCCATATAGGTTCATTCTTAAGCAATATAAAGAGGAGTGTTAGCATGCCTACGGAAAGATCATGGTGATACTCAGGCATATTGTACTCACGGCTGCTCAGGCGAGAACTGCGCCCATAGATGCGTCAATGCAAGTAACAAAGCACGGAAGAAGATCATGCTTTTTAAAGGGTAGTTGAGGGCCTAATCATTAAAATTTAACGATCAGCACGGGTCACTTCTTAGCGAATGAACCACGTCGTAAAGCCAGCTTACGATTATAGAACTACCCATCACTGCCAATGCCCATGCTAGATCTGCTTTTCTTCCTCTATATACGCCTGTTAGTAGTACACGCACACAAACAATAGTAATGACATGAACACGTCAGCCGAGATTAACGACTTGAATAACAAAGAGTCGAAATTACGATCCTACCTTCTTCTAAATCTCTTGCAGTCCTGAACAGGAAGAACACATTGAATAGCGCACTTATTCCACTTCCTATAATATTCCGAAAGTAGAAGCACATCATCGTCAGGTCTCAATTCGATCATCCACATCTAGCCTATTCAGGCTTCACTCACCAGCATAAAAGAAAGGACTAATTAGTCTCCATAACTGGAACTTATATCGTATAGCAGGCCAATAGAACACGATGTTATAGGGAGTGAATAACCCTAACAATGGAGGTAACGTTACAGCCCCTGTTAGAGCCAGTAGACTTCGTGTTATCGGAGGTAAAGAGAGAAAGGCTCCTTGTAATTCCGCCATGGCTCAATGCTCTTTCTTCTGTTTCTTGCTGTGCTAGCAATTTAAGGCTTGAGGTACTGTCGTTGGATGAAACAAGGACAACATGCATGCAAGAGTTGGTGTTGCGGATCATCACTTCTTCGATCACGTCCGTTGACAAGCTCTTTCTAGAACATGTGACAACCAGACAAGCTGTAGGTATGACTAGAAGACAGTCATACGACTCTCTTAGCAGACGACTTGCTAGAATCAGCGAATGAAGCAGCTTTGTCAAACTAGCAATACTCTGTTAGTCTAGTCGTCTAGTGGCGTCCTATGGATTGAACCTTTCAACCCAAGAGGTGCAATCTAACTGCTCTGTATTGTTCACCTTCGTAATCGTTTGATAACTGTAGTATAGTTTTACAACAACATCTCGTAACTGCTCTACTAGCTAATCCTTGCTCTCCAAGCTCTGCATCGGAGGAATACTGCTAGGACATCAATATTGATCCTGCCATGATGACACAAGCTAATGCCACGTAGGGTGATAGCCGTTCTCCTGTATTGTAAGAAGTCAACAGGCAGTCAATCAGCTATGCGAGCTCAGTACATAGGAGGACACGTCACGCGACAAGAAACAGATGAAGCCGACTCACCTATACGTGACGCTTTCCAGATAAGACCGAGGAATCTGCGTTATCCAGGAGTCAGCCATTCACCGAGCGTGTAACGGCAAATACTCAAGTAGCAACCTACCCATCTTTATTTCTGTCAACTAGACCTGGAGCCGTCGCTCGTAGATATGTGCATGTGCAAACGAGCAGAAGTAGGCACAGTAGGAGAGATTGGAAGTTGAATAGGGCGGACTGTGAAGTATACAGAGGTATATTTCAGCTCGTCTTGAATGCTGCAGTAGTCTATACTCAAACGTACCATCTTGCTTCTTGTCCGACTTGATCTTTCGAGAGATGCTGTCTTGACGCTCCTTGTCCTTACAGCAATCGAATCTCGCGTATATCGAATCCGACACACAGCTCTCTTCCCTGGATTCAAGCGCAGCTGCGTCGAAAGCAGCACGTCCCTAAGCTTTCAAGAGCCTAGCAGGTACTTGTGTCCGTCTCTTCGGTGAGGTGGACGAGGTTGGACAATCGTGCAGAGACAAAGCGTCCTCCTGTCTGAAACGGGCTGCAACATCAAGGAGCTCGGTCGACGTGAACCAGCATTCGAGCAGTACATATCGCCTCCACTCATTGCGTGCATACAATAATAGTACGCCCATGAAGATATAAAGGAACTCGCGCACAAAGCTACGTGGTAGAGCTATCCTGCCTTCTTCCCCAAGGTACACACCATCCTGCTACAAACCGCGAGAAACAGCAAGCAAGGAGATACAAACAAAGCGAAAACATGGTCAACGTGATCAAACCAAGTTTCGTATCACATGAAGATGAAAAATCACGTCCTTTATCTATTCTAAGTGTAGATATTTCACCTCATGGTAATAGATTAGCTACTGGCGGCTTAGATCAAAAGATAAAGATATGGAATACTGAACCTATACTTGATGAAATATTGGAAAAAGATACGAATACGAAGAAGTTGTTGAGTACTTTGGGTGCACATACGGGTGAGAAGAGATACTACATCAGATATTTACCGGACTTTAAAGCTTAGTTATGTCCTTTCAGGCAATGTACTATGTGTAAGATGGTCGCCGGATGGTACATATCTCGCCAGCGGAAGCGACGATGACATTGTTATAGTGTGGGAAAAGGATGAGTGGGTGTACAACGCTCCTCTGAGTATTTGAGACGACTTGGGACTGATCTCCATTCCTTGATTCTACAGCACTGCATTTGGACGGAAAGTCTTCGGTCAAGTAGAGGAGAATCATGAAGTTTGGAAAGCTGCAGGCCGTCTTGTCGGACATCAGAGTGGTAAGTACTTTCTTGTAGCTATTCAACAAACAGCTTTCAGGGCTCGGATAGCTGATGTAACGTCCCTGACAGACGTCAGCTCGCTTGCATGGTCGAAAGATGGCTACTTCCTAGCTACTGGTGGATCCGACACGAACATCATGATTTGGGAGACGGAGAACTTTAGTATGCTACGAGGTTTATTGACGTCTGCTTTATTGTACTGAAGCTACTTTTGCATCATTACAGGTTGCCAAAAGACACTCAATTTCCATCAAGGTTTCGTGAAAGGTCTAGCTTTCGATCCCGCAGGAGAGCTCTTGGCCAGCCAGGTAAGTGCAGATGTGCGTTTACCGTCCGCCAAACCTTGCTAAGCCTATCGATCTACAGTCTGATGACCAATCCGTCTGCATATGGAAGACCACAGACTGGTCTCTGATCGCGAGAATAGAGGAACCCTTCAGGAATTCGCCCAATGCCAGTTGGTTCCGAAGGCTCAGGTAGGGATTAGCACATCCGGTGTATGCGCCATCTTTCATGCCTGTTAATCACTTCTTTCGATATGTAGCTGGTCTCCCGAAGGAACATTCCTCGCCGTCCCAAACAGTGTGAACAATGGTGTCTTTGTAGCAGGTATTCTCAAGCGTAGACAATGGGATGAAGTAACCTCTTTAGTTGGACATGACAACGTTATCGATGTGACTGTAAGCCAATCAAGTCTTGCGGATTTGCAGATTTCGTGAGCTGATTGGCATGGCCGTTGCTTTCTTGCAGGCCTTCAATCCAATTTCTTTCCTTAAAGACCCTGGAAAACCTGTATCGGCATCTAACTTATGTTCGGTTCTGGCAATAGCTGCCAGAAGCTGCATCTCAGTCTGGTTAACATCGCAGGTCAGACCGATTGTTGTCTTTGATACCATTGTCGACCGCGATACATTAGACCTGTCATGGTAAGGTTCACTGCTGTTCTGGATTGCATGCTTCTTCAACTGACATTCTCCTGTAGGTCTGCTGATGGCACGACGCTGTATGCCTGCTCATCCGAAGGTCACATAGCCGTCATGCAATTCGGACTAGAAGAATTAGGTCATCCTGCGCCTCCCGGTGCTCAGAAGCAGCAACTCGCAACTTGGGGTTTCACGCCTGTACATCATCCCGTCACGAGCAATGGAAGTATACATCAACCTGGACGTATCGGCTCCGGAAGCGCACCGAATGTTCTAGTTCCTAGAAAGAAGCAAGCGAGAGCCCAGACACCTCTCCTTCCCATCCCTCCTCCAGGAGCACCACAGAAAATCACCATTAATCAATCAGGTAAACGTAGAATCGAGCCGACGTTCCTCGGTTTGGGAGGTATCGTACCCAGGACCGGATCGAGCGCATCTCTCGCACCTGAGAGGCCTACATCAACTTTGCAGTCTGCTTTCCAGCCTAATGCTAGCTATGCTCAGCCTGGCCCATCGCATCTCACACCTCATGAGCGTGATCTTATGGACGCTAGGATGCAAGGAACGCCCAGAGGTGCGCATTTGCCTACCAGAGTAAGTGCCTACGTTCAAATAATTGGAAGACGTATCCTAATAGTTACCGCTAGACGCCACTCCAGGACATTGGAATGCCTTCCTGGGGCGCACCACAGGATCAAGCAGTCCAATATGCCGTACAATCATCTAGAAAACGTAAAGCCAACGAGATGGATTTCTTCGAGACGGAGGAAGACGCCAGAGCTTCTATCGCTCCATATAGACCTTCCGGGCGGACGCTTGGAGGAGATAGACCTGTTGCACCTCCTTATACTGGAAACACAGTCGAGCTTCGTCCAGCTTATGTACCGAAGACAGTTACGCAGATTCCGTCTGAGCAGGTCCAATTGGCAGTTCCTGCTATTAAGGCACATAAAGTACTCAAGTGGGATCATGATGGAGAAGATGCAGAAGTGTTTGAATGGCGCAATTTTGTGGATCGAACGAGTACGAAATGCGACAAATGCCAATGAATGATTTAGCTGACTCCTCCCCACAGGACCATCGGAGGTATCGCAGAGCAACTCAAAGGGAAAAGTGCAGTGGCTCGACTACTGTCCTTCAGCCATTGTCCATGGCACTTTCGCGCCAGCCTTCTCAGCGGTCTCATGCGAAGACAACACCTTGAACGTGTATTCACCTAGCGGTAGACGGTAAGCTCTCGGCCGTGTGACAAAACCTCTTCTATCTGCTAATGTTGTCTCGCTGGCCAGCATCATGCCAACTATGATCCTTGACGGTCCTACTTCTTTCATGGATGCGGCGGGTGACTTCTTGCTTGCACTGACTAGCCGAGGTACTCTGACAGTCTGGTGAGCGCCTTAGACGGCTAGAATACCTAGTATAAGTAAGCCATGCATACTGAGAGATGCGCATTCACAGGGATACACGCAAGCGCAAGGCAGTTTTCAAGCCGACCAATGTGTACACTGTCACTACCTTAGCTCCAAGCTCGAATGATAACCCTCCTATTATCAACACTGTCAAAGTTCGCCCTAACGGTTGTCCGATCTTATCGCTTTCTAACGGCTTGGTCGTTACGTATGATCAGACCCTGGAAAGCTGGACTCACATCAGTACGCCCTGGTGGAGCAAGGGCTCAGAATACTGGGAGAGTCGCATCAGATCTAACAATTCTGCTGGTCGTGGTGTAGTCAAGATTATCGAGAGCGAAACGAATGACTTCCTCGCTGCTCAACCTGATCTAGTCACTATGGAAGGAGATGAAGCTCACCTTCGACCTAGCCTAGAGGGAGAAGAGCAGAAGAAGTTGGGCAACGACGACGATTGGACGATGGCTCTGACCCTCGGACACTTGGAAAGCCGAATGAACGCAGCCATTGCATTGGACAGTCTGCCTGAATATAAGATGTTCCTCACGACCTATGCTAAGCGTTTGGCAGAAGAAGCATTTAGAGGAAAAGCCGAAGAGCTTATCAAAGACTTAATTGGGCCAATTTATCAGTGAGCTTTGCCTGTGCCCTATACAGCCAAACTCTCCACGGATTGTCTGACGCTTTCTGCACTTTCGAAACCTTCAGCAAACCTGGTCGTGAGGATGCATGGCAATCCACCCTGTTGGGCGTGTCAAAACACAGTCTCTTACGGGACGTTCTAAGCGTCTTCATGAAAAGCAAGACCTTCAATAAATTGGCAAGCGATACGAACGAGATCCTGCGCAAGATGGCCTCGGATTCATAAGTAGGTATAAGTAGGTATCCATCAAGATCAACGTTGTACCCGGACCGGTCAACGGTAGAGCACGAATTGTTGTTGTGAATATTCCCGCAAGATCGTACGAACAGACATGAAGGTGGCTTGAAACACAGCGCCCTGACTGCCTTCAATGTCGAAACCTTCATCACTGCAACACAATGCTTGCGAGGTATCGCTACAACGCAAGCATGGGTGAAGCACTCGCTGATGCCCAGTTGCATCGTTATCGAGAGTTCTTTAATCTAGCTGACCTCAGCAAGCGGTCAGTAGTCTTCCAAGCGCAGCATTTAACATTTGCAGACGCGTCAGACACGTGCGGACGCACGCCGAGACCGGCAAGGCCTCAACTGAACATCTGCAAACAATACGCTTAGGACGCTAAATCCGCTACTGAAAACCGAGCCTCGCAGAGCGTTGCAAGGATTTGTGTGAAGCCTGCACAGACTCATGCGCGAATCCAACGGAAGCGAGCGCGTTGCGCAACACGGGCTTTCAATGCAAATATGGCGCTCGCGAGCTCCAACCTAGCGTCACTCGCAATAAGTGGCAGCAAGAGCAACATGAGTATCAAGGGCTAGACCGATACACCTAATGTCATCTAAGAGAGCTCGGCCGTCGAAGCTCCTATCAGCCCTAGTGGGCAACCGTGCGGCGCTTTGGCCCTTCTTCGGAGCAACAGAACCTAAATGAGGAACAATGCTCTGATGAAGTTGCACGACGGTCCACCAAGGGGTTCTAACTTTTTCAATAGCTATCGCCGAGCCCATTCATGTTATCCAAACGTCTAATACGCGTTATGCGAATACCCAAGTGCTTTTTGTGGTGTGCAGCTCGACAAGACCGCATTTGGCGCAATACCCAGCAATCCGCCGAGGCGGCAGTGCTAGCAACCTCGAAGCAAAACCTGCCACGACAAGCCTAAGACACGTAGTTATACTACCCACAAGGGTGGACTGACCAGGTACAGTATTGCAATCTGCAATTGCGTGGCGCTTGCGTCGCGTAGTCGGTTGTCGGCTTCGCTCCTCTAGCCTGGACATCAAAGGGACCGCACGAACAACCCTGCCCAGTTTGCTCAACCTTCTTTCGCCATAATAGGAAACTCCGCGCGGTATCTCGGCTCTCTGTTCTTCGTATCTCGGATCTTTGCTCTCCCAGCAGAATACCTTGTGTTCGGCTCTTCTCTCTTCCATCCCATCGACTGTATATCATAACTCTTCTCCTCCCACCCCCTCTCATGACTGCATAGAAGTGGCCTTCCACTATGTCTTTTACATACCCGCTCAGAAACGAGTATATAACGATTGGAAGCTGGTTCTTCTGTTCAGGGTGAGTCTCCCGTATCGCAGCTGAGAACATTCGCGTTCCTTGCTTATCAGGCCCATCTACAGAGCGTTGCTCTGTACTGTAATCGCAGCTTTTCTTATCGTACATCCCAAGTACATTACGTCCATCAAGAACATCAACGGCCCCGAATCAACATCACTCCTCTTTGGCAATGTCATAGAGCTCTTCACGAGGGTAAGCCTCATTTTGCGAGTGGCGTCCTGCCCGACTGTCGCACAAGATTTTAGGTCCGCCGTGCTGACCGATCTTTGTTTGGTTGTTTGGTCTCTATTCCGATGGATGGTTACGGCCTACCATCTGTATTACCACTGTGCGATTTGTAAACCATCGTTCTATCTCCTTTATCGTCACATCGACTCGCATATACATTCACTCTGCGATGTATTCGCCAGGACTCTGCTCCCTTGGAGATCAACTGGTCTAGGACCTTCGGCAACATCTTCAGAATCCGATGGGCATTTGGAGAGACGCGTTTATACGTGTCGGATCCTGCAGCACTTCACCACGTTCTCGTCACCAAATGCTACTCGTACCCAAAGCCGGATCAACTGCGAGACTTGATGTCCGGTGCTCTTGGACAAGTAAGTCAAAACTGATCCAATTGAACATAAAGACTGGAGCTTACGGCTCCTTTCGGTTCTCTTATGCACATAAACAGGGTCTATTGTTTGCTGAAGGTGAAGATCACAAGCGACAGCGCAAGATTGTCGCACCCGCTTTCTCGCTAGCTGCTAACAAGCAATATGGCCATATTTTCAGCGACAAAGCTAAAGAGGTCAGTTCAAACCACTTCTGGCTAAATCTCTATGATCTCACCCTGTGCTTTCCATTATCTTCTGTATCTCAGCTTCGTGACAAGTGGACAGAGGATCTTGAAAGTTCTGAATATCGCACGACGGATGTTTCAAAAGGAGTTGCTCAATGTACAACAGATATCATAGGCTTAGGTATGTGTTCTAGCATCATATCATCACTATTTCTGAACTCTTTCTAACTACCTGCAACTATCGTAGCCGGCTTCAATCATTCATTCGAATCGCTTTCAACAGGTCAATCCCGCCTTATTACTTCACTCGACAAGATTGTCGGCTCTTGGGATGGATCAATGTTGGGCATAATACAGCGAACAGCTGCTCTCCGCTTCCCAGGTTTGCTGAAGGTGGCGGCCAGACTACCTTTTCGACGAGCCAAAGCTATGAAAGAATGCTTTAACACCATTCAAAAAGATTTAGAGGACATATTCAATGCTACTGCTTATCACCACAACGACAGTGCAAAGGACCTAATAAGTTCTATCATGAAGGCGAATGTCTCTACTGCTAAGGCGAAGGATGCTTTGAGTAAGACAGAAACCATGGGTCAAGGTGCGTTGCTTAGAGTACCATTGTCCCTGCAGAGCAAGGCTAATATGACTGCGCTTTTTCTTGTTGCAGTCGCTACGGTTGCTGTGGCGGGATTTGAGACGACAGCTACCACAATTACCTGGGCACTTCACGAGCTCTCTCAAAATCAAGCAGTACTGCAGCGTCTAAGAGAAGAAATCAGAGCGGTCGTAGATCTTGACGGTGACGCCTGTGATCTCACAGACGATCACTTGCACAAGATGCATTATCTGGATGCGTTTGTCGTAAGTCGGCAGCTCATGCTAGCACACAAGCACTTGCGCTGACGTGGTTTGCTCGCCATGCATTAGCGCGAAGTACTCCGCTTTTATCCTCCAATCGAATCAACACTCCGAGAAGCAGCTGAAGACGATATGATTCCGTTAGCTACTCCCCATCTGGCCAGAGATGGAAAGACCTATTTGACCCACGTTCCTGTCCGAAAGGGTCAGAGAATTATAATTGGTATATTGGCCCACAACAGGGATAAGAGCGTTTGGGGAGACGATGCGGATTGCTTTAGACCTGAAAGGTGGCTCGAGTTTGATGAGGAGAATAGTCGAGCTGGTGAAGCTTTCGAAGTTGATAAAAAGGGGTCCTTGCGGTCCTTTACCGTCTGGAGCTCCACGCTTTCGTTCTTGGGTGCGTAAAGAAAGTTCTTCACTCATCGAACTGATTACTTCCAAGTTGACTGGCCTGTATTGCTGTTAGGCGGACCTCGAGGTTGCTTGGGCTACAAATTCGCCATCCGTGAGATCAAAACCATTCTCGCCGTGCTCCTTGAAACGCTTCACTTTGAGCCTCGCGACAAAGGTTAGTTATCTAGCATGGTTCTGGCTGCGACCGTCGGACACGTCTCTGATTTGTAGCTTGCAGAGACGGTCATCGTAAAGCGCACTACTTTTGTAGCTCGACCCCTTGTCGAAGGCGAAGAAGAGGCGGGCAATCAGTTGCCCCTGAAGATCTCTCTAGCGCCTTCGGCAGACTAGTGACAAACGCGCAAGACTACAAACAGATAGGGAGCGCCTTCTCTAAAACATAAAAACAAGCAGTATTCGATTGGACTATTGTCAATTATTTTGTTTCAAACTATTCAAACTGACACGAAGGCTGTTACGACTGGGATTGTTTTGGCTATTGACTTCTGACGAACGCTTAACGATAGACGTGGCTCCTATGCAGTGGCCTGTCCGCATAATGAAGGTGTGATATGGGTGGACGGACGGTGTGCAAATAACGAGAGAGATAGAACTTTGATTAAGATAGTCAGAAAGGCGAGTTGGACCAGCGCAATGATGATTTAGGTTCTATAGACACGTAGATTTTGCGTTATCTAGACTTTAGAGCGTTGTTGAGTAGACCTATCAGTGCAATCAATTTCTGTTCACGATACGAAACTGTATCCTCGCGTGCCAGCGAAGGGGCTAAGAGGTCGCTTGCCTGACGGTGCATATCTAGAGGTGGCCGGTGACAGAGCATATCCCAACAAACACGGACAGCTAAGCATGTATGGTAACCGAAAGAAAAGCGCCATTCTCCGAAAAATGGAAGAAAACTGGACACAGATGCCCACAGCGTCAAGCTTTGGTGATAGCTGAGCCAAAGGGAAGTCGACGAGGAAGGCTAGGACGGGAGACATGGGTTGGAGAGAGCAGCAGTAGAGTGCATATCACTGGACTATAGAACTACATGTACGATCCTTGACTGAACACTTGTGTACTGTGTACCTGGGCAGCTTTCGTACTGCGCGCTCGCGATGGTGCTGCAGCTAGAACGGACTGGGCTTTGCGCACAAGGGAGAGGCCGGGCAAGAGCGCCCCGGTGCACGATGACTACACCCCGTACCGTATTGATGTGTGTCGCTGGCTGCTGCGTCTTGCACAGGTTGCTTGGTTCATACCAGCACAACGGTGGCTTTGTTGCCTGCCCGTCTGCCTGCCTGTCTCAATTATCGTGTCCGGGCAGCCATCCGTGCGCGAGCTGTCTGCTCTCCAGCTTTGCTCTTGTCCAACTGCATCAGCCTTGCAACGTGCTACTCATTGCTTTGTGCTCTTGCAGCCTCTAGCTTCCTGGACTGTCCACACTTCAGGCTGGATCTTGGAAACGCTGTCTCCCTGGACGCTGCATTTGGTCTGGCTCCCTGCGCGTCTGGCGCGACAGGACGGCTATCAAACCTTTTGCAAAGCTACGACTGGGCTTGTGAGCATATACGAGTTGTACGAGTCTTGAAGAGGATTCTCGTGCTTCAAGTATGCAAGGCTGAGGCTTTTCAGCTTCTCCAGCGGAAGTCTCACGTACACCAGCTCGGCCTGATTGAAGAGAAAAGCAGAAGGACAGCCAGCGAATCAGTCATCATCGAGCTCTGAAGAAAAAGCAGTGACGGGAAGGGCTTCTCTTGCTGCTGTTTTCCCGCGATTCATTCCTCATTACTCTAGCGTTTGGTTCAGGAGGAAAAGCTTAATTCATCCGGGCTGGTTTTCGGCTGTCAATAATCTGGGAAGATTTCAAGAATAACCAAAAGTCCAGAAGCCTAACTCAGTTAGCGACTTGTTTATCAGATTTCAAGTGATAGGCTTGACCAAAAGCAGGTGTTCCTTTTCTTCCAGGCAGAGGTGAATGAGAAAATAGGAATAATCTGGTCAGAACTTGGAAAGAACGTAGCTTGGATTAAACCTTGTCGAGCCTATAATTATTAGTAGGGCGGTAGTAGTACAGTACAGTAGTACCGGTAGTATTGTACTGCAGCGGACTTTTGACTTTTCGGCAAGCTTCAAATACGGAAAAGCACATCATCATCAGTGCAGCGTAAGGTCGAAAAAAAACATATCCAGTAAGCACAGGCAAACGCCATTCACCCTTGTCGTTCTGCTCTTCTTTATGCTGCATCATACTGATCCAGTAGAATATCCACCTTCTGTCCATCAGCGCGGCCACCCGGGACCGTCTCGCCGGGTATCCTGTCCATTGAGGAAAAGAAGAGAGCGTCCCCGCCAGAGAAAGATCGCAGAAGAAGCTTCGCCCTCCGAACAGCAGATTCAAGACGTGTCCAGTTTGCTTACTTGCAAGCCGACATAAGCTCCACCACCTGCAGGCAACCCGTAGTCCACTGAATTTCCCAATTGCCGGGCAGACGGTGTCTGCCTGATTGATTGTGGCAATCAGGCATAACGAGACAGGCAGGCGTGAGCGGCCAGCGAACAAGACCGAAGATCTTTCCAGAGCCTAGCTTGCCAGACCGACGCGAGGTATACACGACTCGTTGTCTTCGTCGTGGGCGACTAAAGAGGGAAGAAGATAGCAAGAGTTGGAGCTATACTGTACCGTCCGGTGATCTTCCGTCATATTTCTGGTCTTTTGAGCGAAAAAACCGAGACAAGCTTTCAGGTTTTCGAAAGAAAGCTGTGTGGGAAAAGACAAGAGGGAGTCGAATACGTCTACCTTCTCTTGCAGTTTAGGAGAGCTCGGAGTACAGAGATTCCATAGGTGTGCGATAAACCAAGGTGAGGATTTCTCAGCCAGACCTCCTCCTCCACCATCCCAAACCCAATCTTGAGCGCTTTACTGTGGGTTATGCGCGGCTGGTCAGGCGAAGAGGTTAGTCGATTGGCTCGCATTATGGCATGGCAAGTGCAGCGTCAAGGTCTCGAGCTGTGCAGGCTGCGGAGGGCCCAAGAGTTTGGTCTCGGTGGCTCTGCTTTACCCGTCTCCAGACTGCACGCTCACGCACGCAAGGGCTGGCTGCAGCGTCAGCACGCGCCAACAGCATTGAAAAGCAGAGTTCTCCAGAGAAACAAGAGAATCCAAACAGCAGCTGCTATTGTAGCACAATGGAAGCAAGGACAGAGCAGGAGGAACAGCAGCTGCAAGACGTCGATAGCACTGGCCACTGTCGGCAGGCCATGCTGTCGCGCTGAACGCTTGTAAGCCCTAGCTGCCAGCAACAGCTACGGAGCCAAGCGCAACAGAGGTGGCATGTCGATCTCACCCAGTCCTCAATCGTGGCTCAATGTTGCCCTCAAGCTGTTCTCATAGGCACCGGTCAAGCTGTGCTGGTGTCTGCTCTTCCCATCCTGCTCAGAACTTGCTTATCCACCCATCACGTGTCCCATGCGGCTTCGTTCGTCGGCACTACCGCCAGCCGTGATGCACGCCCTCGCAAAGAACATACGGCGGGAGCCTTGCTCGAGCGTAGACGCTGTTTGCAGGCTCATGCAGACCCACAGCATGCGACCCAATCCTCATTACAAAGCCTACAGACAGACATCTGTTACAACCTTACTGACATGCTTCCTGCCCACACTCCTGACCCATCAAACATCTGCCTAATTACCATTATCCATTCCTGCTTTCATGCTCATGTCACACCCTCCCTCAAATACCACGAAAACTGCCTGCATAATCCGACATCGATACCGTTTAATCTCCCGCAAAAACCCAATAACCTTCCTGCAGAAGACAATAACGTCAATTCAGGACCCATTCACTTGAGGCTCCTTCCCTCCCTATCCAGTGACAGGCAAATCCACCGGTCAAGGCCTAAACGTTGCTTTAGACGAATCCTGGGGCTCTGTCAGCATAGCACAGCAAGGTGAACGAAAGTCAAGCTGCTGCCTGTCGTTTAGCAACCAGTCCCACTTCGCCTCCGTTATCGCTAGGCTTGGATTGGAAACTTGGAACGATCTTCGCCAGCTTGCACTTTCATTCTACGCAAGGTGCCAACAAGTGTGCATTGTCACAGCTCTAAGCCGTCACTCCAAGTATCGTGGAACATACTTGAAGGGAAACGAAGGAAACAAGAGCAACATTTATACGGCAGTACAGCACAAGTAGCCGTCCTTCGGACTTATCGTCAGTCCACGCGGTCCAGTGTTTACAGACAAGATTGAACAGCCGCCGGCACAATACAGCGCAGATACAGGAGATTGGCAGCATATCCTGTCTGCCCGCCATCTACATAATCAAGATCCCAAGTAATCATACTTCTCAGGCATCTAAACAGTTCTCGCATCAATCAATTACATCCGTTCCAAGCCATAAACAAACCGTCACTCAGCATAAATACCTCCTCGAGAACAGGGACTTCTTTCATGATGACTTCGTCCTCGTCTGGTGCCTCACGCAAGGTCCTTTCGCCGAATTCTTCTTCCCTGGTGCCGCCGGCATTACCTCTTGAAAAGCAGGCATCGCCATCGCTTGCAGTGGAACCTTGCGTTTCGCAACAGCATGTTCCTCGTGTCACCCCGCATAGCGCTCGTCAGCGCTGTATTGATAATGAGCTAGATCAAGCCAATCCCGATGCTAGCGGTACAAGCAACTCATCGTCAGACACTGTTTCTGCTGCTAAAGCGCCAGTGTCAGCTCAGGGACCGAGGCCTGTAGCCTCATGCGACCAATCACGCAGACATACGGACCGCTCTTCTTCCTCTTCATCATCATCGTCTTCTCTCCTTTCAAGCGCACATTCGAATGCTGGACCATATGAGACGCCTCTTACGGCTGCATTGAATCAGCATGACTATAACGCAAAGCTGGAGCGGTCTTTAGACGAACCGGGATATCCATTCCCTCAGGTTACCGCTGCCGTCGCTTCCGGCGAGAAAGTCAAACCCAACTCGGCAAGGAAGGACAGCGATGATCTCTGGAAGCACACAGACGACTTGCTTGGGCCGTCGTATAGCTCGGCACCGAGGCAACCTTACAGCAAAGTCTCGACTTCCACACTCTCGTTGTCTAAGCCGGACCCTCTGGCCGATGCGGCAATGCAGCAAGCATCAGTTTCTCAAGCAACTACTCCAATGGCGTCTGAGATGGATCGACGAGATTCTCAATCCTCATCGTCATCATCTCGCTCAGTTAATCCTTCCAAGTCCGCTTCCTCGCAGTCAGGACGTACTGGCCCTACTGCAGTAAGACAATCAAATTCGTCCAATAGTTTGACAAAACTCTCGTCGTCGTCGTCCCCGGCTGGCTCCAGCGGGATGGCCAGTTTTAGTCCTCTGAGTCCGCTGGTCCAGCCGTTCAGTCCATCCACCAGCGCCGTCAATCTTCCGAACAAGGTATCTGCTCCTTCCAGAACTACGTCTGCATCAGCTTCGAATAGTCGAGCTGCAAATTTGCAGTCAGTGGCCACGGTACAAACCGTCAATGAAGGGACACTTGCATCTCAGCATGCTTATCCGATGGCGGACTATATACAACGAAGACAGGCAACCGGAGATAGCCTGCTCGAAGCTTCCACAACTTCGTCTTCAGGTGATACAGGTTATTTCTCGGCCTGTGCTCCTGGCGCCCCAGCTTACGCATCAACTTCGGGAGATGTTCAGCGAAGCGGAGGTCTGCCTGACGTCTTCAGGAAGGCCGCAGCGCAAACTCAGGATCAGCTTCAATCGACAGAACCCAGTAGGCAACGCTATTTTAGTGGAGACGAGGGTTTGGTCATGTCTTCCGCTACGGCTGGAGGTGTAGAACATAGCTTTAATCCTGGTCTGCCACCATCTGCCACCCAAGGTAACTGGGGGCCAGCTATTCATCACCTCACTAATGAAGAACAGTTCGCTTACGAAGATTCTCGACTTAGCAAGCACGCTGGCACTTATGTCGAGCCGATGATGACGGGGCACCCAATGTTGCATGCAAAACTCCAATCGATGGGGCAGAGGGGAATGTCGTTCGTCAGAGGAGTAGAGCAATTCGATGCGGGCACGTACGGCTACGGCCCTTCATCGGTTTCAGATGTTTCCACAGCTGGCGGTGAAGAGATCTGTACCATGTGAGTACCACACAAGCAGGACGGTTGCTGGGTTGGCAAGCGATGAGCTGACTGGCCTTCATGCGCAATTTTGCAGCTTCGTTGTTGGTTTTCCGGAAGACATACAGGAGCGCGAATTCCAGAACATGTTTCTCTTTGCTCGAGGCTTCGAAGCTGCAACCCTGAAAATTCCAGCCTCCACCGCAGCCGCAAGGGAAAGAGATGCTGCTGCCGCTGCTGCCGTTTCTGCTATAGCAGCAACTCTACCAGCATTCAGTGCACCACCACCCCCTCCTGCTTTGGATCCCAAGCATGGTTATGGATCCGGCATTTCGTCAGCTGGAGGCTCATCCTACGATCATCTCAATAACTCTCTGTATGAGGAGACGTTCCATGCAGCGGGCCTGGGAGGGTCAGGCGCAACCCAACACGGACAGATGGAAAATGCTCAACGCGTTAGTTCGGCTCTAGCTGCGGCTGCTTTGACCGCTACCGCGTCGACAGCAAATCTAGCCAATACTACGAACAAAAAGCAAATTATCGGTTTTGCCAAATTTCGTTCGAAAGACGATGCCATGATTGCTCGGGATGTCCTGTCAGGCCGAAAGATCGATCCCGAGAAAGGCTGTGTGCTCAAAGCTGAGATGGCCAAAAAGAACCTGCATGTCAAAAAGGCTGGTACAGAGATTCAAGGCTCCGCCCTGTCGTCGCTGGCGCTAGAAGCAAACCTTCCAGCCCACAGGGAGGGCGCAAGTGCATTGGACCGGCTTGCAGAACGCGAGCGACAAAGAGAGTGGCATGCTAGAATGGCATCGATGGACGCGGCTCGCCAGCAGGAAGTGAATGCTCACCGCGCTCATGAATCCGACCTTCAAGGTTGGGAGCGTACTCGTGCAGCCACAGAGGAGACTGCCTCACGTACAACGACCTGGCCGGACAAAGCGTACAATGCTTTTCATTCAGTACCAGTGGAAGAAGGCGTGATAAATCAGTCCGCTGTGTCCGACCGACGTTATTCAGTTGCGTCGACTTCGAGCGCACTCGAATCAGAGAACTACGCACGCGTTGAAGGGCAAACACAGCTAGGAACGCAGGCGGCACCATCGTCGGCTGCAGCAAGGCATCTGCAACGGCAAGCAATCTCACCGGGTACTTCGAACTTTGGTAAAAGTCTGTTACAACAGCTGGATGATCCAGATGATGCAAGCTTTCCCTTGCCAGAACCTACGCCTGGTTTCGGGGCATCTGCATACGCAACGGGTGCAGGTGAACACGGCAGCAGACGACAACCTCCTCCTGCCGCGCTTCCATCCTCTGCTACAAATATTGCGGTACGATCTTTTGGAGGGCACACATATCTTGATGAAGATTATCGTAGACTGCCCTCTAATTCCTATCAGAATGAAGAACGTGCCTTGTCACGCGCAGGGCATCAATACCCCGAACCTCAGTCGTACAGTCAGTTCCAGGGTGCCAATGCCACTACTCCCACAAGCGCTACGGCTCAGTTAGGCGCCGCCAACCGAGCTTTCGCATCGCCGGATCTCGTTTCGCCCACCTTTACCGAGTTTAGACAGCCAAGAACTCAGAATCGAGCAGATGATAACATGCCAATTTCAACATTGTATGTTGGTGGACTGCCATCATCTCTTCCGAGCCTCCCCGGAAGCGTCAGTGCCAGCCAGCTTGAAGATGCCCTTCGTAATGTGTTCTCACGATGTCCAGGGTTCAGAAGAATGTCGTATCGTCACAAAAGCCAAGGGTAAGCTTTCTCGTTCCGATTCCTTCCATAAAATTGCTGACTTTGATGATCTTTTTGTACTGAAGTCCGATGTGCTTCATCGAGTTTGACGATACCCAGCATGCCACCCGAGCTCTCAATGAGATCTACGGCCACACTCTTGGTGGCTTGGTCAAAGGCGGTATTCGTTTGGCGTACAGCAAGAATCCCTTGGGCGTCCGCGGATCTGGTTCCAATGGTCCAGATTCCCCTACTCCTCTTTCACCTGGCTATTTTGCCAGTGATTATGCGCAGCCTGGCTACTATGGCTCACCGTCATCGGGACCGGGACATGGTCAGATACCTACACCCACCTTGGGTCCTCGCTTAACGCACTACGACCAGGCCGCGTCCTTCCCACATACTTTGACCGATTACCCAAGCGCCCCCGCATCACAACAGGTCTTCCCTCCGAATCAGCAGGCATATCAAGTCCATGCAAACCAAATACTAGAACAGCGACGTGGCCTAGACAGAAGAGCGACGTCACCTCAAAGTGGTCCCGGTTCAAGCTTCTCGCCTTTCGCGCTAAGGCCTTGATTGCATGTAGCCTGTAATCTCACTCTTGTTTCATTTCCTTGAGATATCGTTGTTTTTCCTATTTCTCCTCTCCTCACAAGATGATACCCCCGCACGAGCAGTTTCTGCTTTATCAGGCATCCATTTTCCAACTATTACAACTGTTAGCATACATTGAGTTTTCACATTACATCAAGATCTTCTTCTTACAAATGGGCCTGTTCATTCACTATTTAGACGCAATTTACATAGTCCGACTCTGGGAACGCGGGCGACCAATACTCTTCATTCATATACACTTTACATTGTGCACCGGGCATAATTTAGCACGAGATACCGAGTCTTCCGTGTAGGCTTTCTTCATTTGAGTAGCAAGCAAAGTGTGTCACTTAATTCAAGAGCAAACAAAGTCAATGCAATGCAGATCTTGTCTCACAGTCTTGTTCATTACTCTTGATACACTTCCCAGCATCACAAAGGACAGAAAAAGTATGTGCGGGTTGATTTGAAATCGTCTAACAGGTGTCTCAATGTGGTTCAGCGAAACAACCAAAGCATCTGTCTATGCTGTAGAGGCTTCGTGCATAGATTGCCAACTGTGCCATTATAGCATAACGCCCTACTCCAACAGAATCGGTTGCGCATCAAATTCGCCAGTTGACCAAATACAAAATACTACATCTAGGTCCTGCTCTTTCGGTAGTCTACTTCGGCTGCCACTGCGGACTCCTCGATGGTATCGGTGATTCCGGCTAGAATCTCGGCTGCTCTGCTATGATACTCTTGTTGAGCTTTGACAAGTGCAGATAATGACTTGAGTGAATCAGGCTATAGAGGGAAAAGTGGGTCAGTGCCATTCCTATACACAGACAGGGCGCCATGAAAAAGGCAACGCACGTTGTCAAGCACAGCTCGCATTAGATTGATAGCCTCTTCGGTGGCTGTAACAAGGGTTTCTTCAGCTGCCTCGACTTCGAGCCGAGCTTGTTCGACCTTCTGAGCATTTGAAGAAGCACTAGCAGACGTAGTAACACCGGTACCGGAACCACTCAAGTGCTTGTATTTAGCACGTGCAGCATCGAGCGAGAGTCTGGCGGATTTTACGTGTTGTCTAGCTTTGACAGCAGCGTTAATCTGATTGTTCAAAGTAGAGGTCCAGGGCTTGTAGAAGTTGTTGGTGATAGCGGAGTCCTGGGCCAGTCTAGCAGCGCCAATCTTATCTTGCGCGACTGCGTAAGCTTGGAGACTACGTCCTAGACGCGTGTCGCCTTGAGATGTAGCTGATGTATCGGCGGCGGCGGCTGCACTGCCTCCGGTAAGGTCGAGAGCGGCTGAAAAGTGGTGTAGCGTACATGAGCTTGACATTGGACTGCGCTACAGGACATACAACGCTCACCTCCTGCTGCAGCACGAGATAAAGCATGCGGTAAGGTCTTCTTCTGCTCTGAATGCTTCTCGGTCGGCTCAATCTTGGGAAGAGCTGTATTCTTAGTCGCTTGACTAGCCCAGAAGGTCAAGGAGTGAGAGACGTTTGATCCAATCTCGCCCAAAGACTCGTTGATGTTTGTAGGGTAATCATAAGCTTCGGTTGAATAGACCTTGGCGACTTTGAGGAGAGACTGGTGAGCATTTCTGAGAGCGTCACATCGTCGTTCGAGAGCTTTGTACTCTGTTGAATGAATGAGAATGGATGGGACGGGTGATAGCTGCTATCAGCGTGCGTCTTCAAGCTGGGTTGAGCTCGCTGCTCGCCACTGTAGCCTGGCGAGATTGGCGAGGTCCTCGAGGGAACTTACCTTCAGGGAGTTCGGTGACGCCGTCTTCATCTGTTCGTCCAATGCTCTCTTTGACAGTCTGCTGAAACTCGGACAAGCCTTTGGTAAGCTTGCTCGACGTGCCAGACAGGTCGATGCCCTGGACGCTGCTGGCGAGGTTTCCTCCGAGAGAGGAGAGGTTGGCAGAGAAGTTCCTGAGGATTCACAGTCGACAGTGGGAGGATGAGTGTCGTAGCAAAGCGATTGGGGTTGTCATGGTGTAGTCGAGTTAGGTAGCCGGAGCAGCAGGTCAACAGAGACAGCATGCAGTGACGCGGGGCGAAAGGTTGAAGAGCCAGACTCGTCAGTGCGATGCACGCTGCAAGCACAGCAGACTTTTGACTCACTTCCAGGACATGACGGATGTGTGCTGCTGTCGAGTACGCCGTTTGGTTTCAAGTCGACGTGTTATCGCAGTCCCAAGCTGCTGCAGTTCAATCAGGCTTCACTTCAAGCAGCTTTCAACACATCGATTAACATGGCCATCATAAATACATGACTTCTGGAAGATAAGCATCGCATAGAGCATAGCAGTGCATCTGTAGCTTCGAAGAATTACACTTTTCTCGCTCCAATGGCCGCTCCTGGACGCATCAAGGCTTTCCTGAATGCCAGGCCACAACTTCAGCGGTCTCTGCAGCTTCTGGCCTGGGCACCCGTCGCTGTATTCGTCACTCAGCATATAGGGACTGTGGTAGCAATAGAAGGAAGGTGGGTGCCATATCGGCTTATGCGCGTTACAATCTGTTGACTCGCGTGGCTGACCCGACAACTTTCTTTCACAAGATCGATGCAGGCAAGCTAGCTACTCTTGCTCATTGTAGTGGAGAGCCTTCCGTACTAATCTTCCTCATCAGCCAACTTTCAATCCAGATTCTTCCATGCTCCATGAAGATGTTGTCTTGGTCAACAAGCTAGCCCCGGCAATGAACAAGTACAGTGTCGGCGATGTAGTGACCTTTTGGTGAGTATAGTTCCATTTTACCGGCTACTCCTGCCATCAGTTGAAGCTTGTTTCGCTTTCCTCTTTAGGGCACCGGGTCTCAATCATCCTGTATTAGTGACAAAGAGGATTGTCGCACTAGAAGGCGATATTGTTCGCACATTGCCGCCGTGGAAAGATAAATCCGTACGAGTGCCGAAGGGACATGCTTGGGTGGAGGGCGATGAGCCCATCCGGTCGAGAGACTCGAATACATTTGGACCAGTGAGCATAAGAGCACTTGTTTGACTAGGACGAACCGACTGACGCAGGGCTATTTAGCTGGCACTCGGTCTGATACATGGCAAAGTGGAAGCCATCCTGTAAGTACCCACCTTCGGGTAGCTGATATTGTCGCAATTTGCTCAAGACATTTTCTCCTCACAGCTGGCCACATTGGAGGTTCAGATGGGTCGACAACCTGGTCCCGCCAAATGCTCAGCGTCGAATCATGCATCATCGCAATAACATCCCGTAAGACTCGAGCATGCCTCTATCAATGGAGTACGAGGTATATCGGAGGGAACGTATCACAATCGCCTTCAACACTGTTCTTCTGAATGACAGCACTCCTGCACAAATCTCAGCAGATTGCGGCTGGCGTAGACAGTATGGTTACTGCCCTAACCACCCAGCCATACGTGAAAGCGAAGTTAAATCAAGCTTGTACGCAAGACTGGGCCAACACATTGGCTCGATATCATGGACAGAAGAGGTAAACAACCAGCCTCATCGCACCAACAGCTAGCAATCTCGCCTAAACAGTGCACTAGGTGGTGCAGACGATTCCGATATTCAAGCACGTAGCAACGAGACGCGACAAATGCAGGCCGTTAAGGCTTCCCGGATGGGCCAGCTCAAATACTTGCAGCTCAGCGTGACTGTTGCATTGCAATTTCGAGAATATATTGTTACAAATTGATAACAAAGCTCTCATACTAGCAATAACATTATATGGGGATGCACAGCTCAAGTTGGATTGTAATCTACGCTTGACATAGAATGCCTAAATAGATGGCACTATATGCCCAGAGACGACGCAATCTTTGAACCATTGCCAGGATTGAATTGTGTGCCCTTCAACTGCTTTGCTTAAAGACTTGTTCAGAGTCGAGGCGGACCCGTCAAGAAGAAATATAGTGGAAGGCTTTAGGTTGGGGAGCTTGGCGGATTTGCTGATTGGCTTAATCGTGACTTTATCGCCGCCAAGTAGTCTAAAAAGCGTAGAAGCCAATTCTGCGCGCTGTGGAAGGAAGCGGTCAGCTACAATAAATAAGCGAGAAGCCTAGCAATCTTCAAGACACTTACTTTGGCGCCAGCATCATCATCGTCATGCAGGTACACCAGCTGCTTGGAAGAGAACATGTATAGCTCATGCTGCCTATCTAGCAGTTGCTTAAGGTCGAATGCAGGACGGGTGATAGCGCCCGCCTGAATGCCTAAGATCGCTGACGGAGAACGAGTTGTACACCCCGCGCCCACTGCAGCAGAGAATAATCAGATCGCAGCTCAAAATTGTTCTGTAAGGGGCGACTCACATGCGTATGGTTTCCAAGACAACCTTTCGTGCTGATGTGCGCAATCCTCGAGCCAAGTGGCCGATACACAAGGAATACCTAGTGCGAGAGCTTTTAGATATTTTGGTGTTGTGACATGACCGGGCGAAACAAGCAGAATGGTGTTCAAGCTCGAAAGCGCATTTCCACCACATGTAGCTTTGCTTTTGCCTTTGGAATCTGCTTTTGATAAGGCGAATCCCACTATGCTGTCGAGGTTTTCGATAACAATAGCTCCGTTAGACACAGAGAAGACTAGTGCTGAGGTATCCCAGATGCTATGCACGCTCGTCAACAACAACCCGATTCCTTTCAACATGTCCGTTCTAACGATCTTCTGGCCAGTCTTGACGCGCGAGGTGCCGATACTGGTAGACTCTAATGATGGGAAGAGGTGGTTTACATCGATAGCTCGAGACTTGTCCTGAATGTTTGGGCCCGCCACCAGTGCCATAGATGAAATCGACATTTGTACGATGTCTTCATCATCTACAACTTCCTTTACTTCGCCTAAGGAGTGCCGGGCGGACACAGGTCTGACTTTGATCATTGCGTCTTTCTTTAGAGCCTTTTCCGAGGTGGATGCTTGTTGCTCGATATAGGTATATCGCTGTTGCAAACCTTGCTTCTTTTGAGTGTTCGAGACTAGAACATCTCCGGGACACAACTTTGGACTGACTGCGCTTCTTTGCAAACTTGCTCTTGAGACTTCGCTGAAGCTGCCGTCGTCAAAATCGACTCGGAATGAGTCACGTCCAATACTACTAACCGTAGCAAGGTAGTAAAGTTTGCCGTCGCGCACGAAAAGGCGTTGACCGCCTGGTATTGTGTCGACTCTGCCGGCATTGTTTTTTCCAGGCTGCGATTCTCTGTCTAGGCATGTTTCCTCGCCCACATCTGTCCCGCTTGTCTCCTGTAAACGTTGGTCGTTGGGCGAGTCTAGGGATACAGGTGACGGAGGCTGAAAAGGTAGCGTCAGCTAAAAGTGAGCACGCGAAAAAGCACTATGCTCCTGTGGCTAATGTACGCACCGTTTCGTGGGTTTGCGCCATCGGTTTTATAGTCGGTGAGCCTTGCACTTCTGGGCGAGAAGGGTCAAGCAGGTCTTTCCCAGTCCCAATATCAGATGTCCCTGGCGACTGCGCTTTCTTCGTAGTCGATTCGGGAGCAGCGACTGCCAAACTCGATACATGACGAGTTGATGAAGTTGATGACGACGTTGCTCTCCCATGCCATGGCCGCCGCACAGGTAGTCCACGCCCTTGTGAAACACTTTTGTCGATTCCGCTCGCTTGTGAGAGTGCGCCTGCTCTGTCGTCTTTTCGGTGCGATAGCAAATCTACTGTGGCTGGCTCTAATGGCGCTACATGTACTGAAGGAGCCGAAGATGTCTGCATGATCATATCTTGAGTGCCGTAATTGACAGTTGGCCCAAGTCTACCAGGTGAAGAAGTCGGCAGATCGCCCTGCTGCGATGAACCCGCATGTCTATCCGTGGCAGACTCCAGTATTTTCGTAGAAGGTATTGTGGAGCTTGAAAATCCACTCCCAGGCGAAGAGTGCAATGCTAATTTGGAATTTGGCTCGGTGACAGGGAAAGTTTCTGATCTGCTCTTTTTAGCGTGGTGTTCGTTTGCGGTCTCATCGACACCAGCAGTAGAACTTGCATGTTGGTTCGCTCCTTGCACAGTTCGACTTTTGAACGCGAGGTGTCCTTCAGAGGAAGCAGCACCTAGCGCAGAATGTGTACGTTTACGCTCCATGTGTTGAGAGGGCTGACTTTCAGTTTTGTCGCTGATACTCTGCTGACTTTCACCTTGAACGCTACTGGGCAACGCATGTCGCGATGGAAAAGATTGCGTTTCAGGTAAATCTAGCTGAGCCAATGTCGGGATTTGCAGCTGTGAGGAAGGGGGTGAGCCTGATAGAGCTGACAAGTATGAGCTGTCCGGCAATTGTGCGATTGTCGACAATGAAGGCCTGGATTTCGGCAGAATCGTTGATGGTAGATTATTTGATTGACTAGCATTAGGTTCGTCCTGGTCATGTGCTTTATCTGCGCTGTCAGACAAGCTTGTAGCATTTGACGAGAGTGTAAGCCGACCTTCTGCTATCGATCGTTGCGGCGGCTCAGGAAGCTCGAGCTGTGTTTCGGTAGTCGTAGAGAAGGACCACTCGGACTCTACATAGCCAGCAGTATGCAAGTGAGCGTGTCTGGAAGTAGACTGGCTGTCCTGGATGGCGCCAACATCTGAAGCACCCGATCCAGCATGTTCTGTTGTTATGCCACTTCTACCACGACACGCGTAAACGAAATGTCAGTCTACAGCGACACAAGCTCGAATGCAGACCAGCTCACATTCTGGACTCGTCAGGCATTCTCTGCGAGTCTTCGTATGCATGTCCTGTGCTGGCCGCCATCGCGGCGCAGCTTTTTGATGCAGAGGCAAGCTCAGACGAGATGTGTCGGTACCAAGAGTGTAACATGGCGAGTGGCAAACAGAAGGTCCAAACATGGCTGCAAATACCAGGAAAGTAGTGATGCAATTAGGGTTGAGCTTTGTAGGTTTCATTGATTATACAACAAGCTGCTTCCCAATAATATCTGGGAAAGGTTTCTCCTTCGCTAATACAACAGTCTGCCGCTCGTGGGATATGTAGCCTTTCAAATGGCCCTGTGGACAACCCGAATCACGTTTAAACAGGCGTTAAGGTATAAGTGCTGAGAACGACTTACCTTATGAATGAGGTTGGCAAGCAGGCATTCGACTTCGTCGGAGTCTATGACTACATTGACGTGTTCCAGTGCAACCCGAACCGTCGAGACCAGCAAGCGCGAGCCTTCTCCTGAGCATAACCAGCTGACCAAGATAAAAGGACGTTAGCTTCATGAGCATCAAAGACTTTGTTTATCGTTGACTTACACTCTCTTGAATAGCGTTCTCAAGCATCCTTCTCGCACTCGCTCCATGATAAGGAAGGTCCCGCGTGATATCAGTGCCCCTCGATCTGCAAAAAGGGCATCGTCATATCCCTTAAGATCTCCTATTCTATATGCGCGTACTAAGGGTTGATATAGGTGACTCAGGGCAGGATAGTTGTCGAGGAGACGTTGTGAAGGCAGAACACCCTTCAACAGCTTAATCGGAATCAAGTAGGATAGTATGCGCCTGAGAACCGAGATTATCATTAGCAGGAATACATAACTTAGAAGCTTGACATGTTGGACAACATACTGCTGATTCCGGTATGCTTTTCTATGGCAGTTGTCAAATGCAAATTGCAGTTCCCGCTCAGCATCGGAATATTTCTCGTTCAAAAAAGCAAAAACTCCCAAGTAGTAACGATAAGTGACTTGATGAGCTCGAGGGAAGGATGATAAAGGCGGAAGATCTGTTTGATTTTGTATGCCACGAACGATATTCTTGCAAAGACCGAGTGTATCCAGCTGGAGTATCGTTTAAAGTCAGCTCGATGCGACTGAAATTTTGCTAGAAGAGACACAGCTTCACTTACCCTGAAATATATCTTGAACAGCAGTGTCGCAAGATAATATGTTCCCAGATTCCGCCTCGGTCCACCAAACAGGTTGGCGGATCTATCAAGTCCAAGGCATCTTTGAGGACCCATAGCCAAAAGAGTGGAATCAAGGTGCTTACCTGTCGTTGAGACATGCTGTCCATGCTTTTGTGATCAATCTGCTGGCTTCTTCCAACTTTGCCTGTCTTTGTCCTAGCGAACGCAGTTCTGCGTCGGCCTGCAATATCCCTGTCAGTTATGGAGCGGACTTTACGGTTTTTCTGAAACGTACTGCTATTGCAATGTCTTTAAGATCTCGGCAGATGGTGAAAAGGGCAGGTAGGGACCAAGTAGTGGAACCTTGTGTGTTGTCCTGTAGCCATGCTAGGAAGGTTCTAGGAGAGGGAAGCACGGCATCAGGTAATTATAACCGGGACTATCCACTTGCTACCCACTTGGCAAGATCAAGATGTGCTTCGAAGGCTGCTAGATTATGGCGCTGATTGTCCTGCTCGGTCGTGCTGGAGACCTGGGCTAGATGTGCAATCGACGCAATATGCTTGCTTGCTATTGAGCTCCAAGCAGACTGACCCGCAAAGTCGAGCTGAGACGAGACGAATATCTGTCTGAACTCTTGCAGATGCGGATTGTCTCCAATGGATCTTGCTGTAGAGTATGGAAGACCTCTGTAGATGCGCTCAATTGCAAGCCGGTCGTGCAAGCTGAGAATTGCAGCTGCAGTCCCCCCATCCTGCCTCGAGACTGCGCTGCTCAGGTCGACGGCATACTGCTGGACCGTTATTGGAGCGACATCGCTTGACATGTGGGAGTCTGGTGCTTTGCAGGTCGGTTGCAGTGTGTAATAAGAGAGGCAAGCAGGAAGTCGGAATAAATACAGTCTCGTGACGGCCGTTTGCCACTGCGAGATAGTGGAGTGTCTTGCAGAGTGTGGACTTCTATGCGAGTGGGTATTCCAGTAGCAGGAAATTATGGCTATCTCTTCTCTGGAAAGCATTATCATGGTGCTTCCCTACTGCCGACTTGAAAGCGTGCATCCAAGAGCTTCACCCATCTTTAGCAGTCACCTTCTCTCTCTCTGCAATACTCCAACAGCACAGCTGTGCACAGTAAAGCAAAACACTGGCTCTGCGAATCCGCGTCTCTAGGCTGAAGGGGGACAGCGAGATGTCGCTCTTGCCTATGAGCACGCCTCCGCGGGCATCTTCGCCTGCTAATGGCTTCGCTCGTGGTGGAAAGAGTGCCGTCTCGAAACTCAAGGTCCTGCTGAGAAGAGGTGTTAATTTCAAGCAGATGGTGAGCGACTTCCAACAGCGAGAAGCTAATCCACGCTAAGTCTCTGTCTGTCTCTTCAGGACTTCGAGCTCGCTGCATGGCAGATTACATACCTCTTCTTCTCGCCGAGGCGTGTGTATGTTGCTGTTACTCTTGCACGAGCTGCGTCGCGGTACTGACGATGACCACTTTATACTTGACACAGGTATCGCAATGTCTATTACCACAAGCAAACGAAGAATACATGGGCTAGAGACGACCCTGCTCTAGTTCTGCTGCAATGTGGATGTCTAGCAGGTATGTATGCAGGAAACATCACGACTCTTTGCCTGTTTGTGTTGAACCTGCCAATCTTTGCTTCCTAACAGTGGCCGGCCTGCTCTGGGCGACAGTATATGCACACTATCCCTTCCTTAAGATCCTACAAACAATGCTATCAATGATATTCGTCGACTTCTTCCTCGTCGGCATAGCTATCGCCACCCTCTTATGGGCAATCAGCAACCGCTTCTTTACGCATTCAAGCCATACACACGCGACGGATCAATCTGTGGAATGGGCATATTCCTTTGACGTACATGTCAATTCTTTCTTTCCTCTTTTTGTCGATCTCTATCTTGCACAACTAGTGCTTTCTCCAGTCATTACGCGAAGTAATTGGGTTTGCCTGTTTTTCGGCAACACGCTATATCTTGGTAGGTCAACGTATGCTCATCTTGTTTCCTTAAAACTCATTCCTGACATTGCCTATCATACAGCCGCCTTCTCGCAGTATCTATACGTTACATACCTCGGCTACAATGCCTTACCCTTCCTGATACGCAGCGAGCTTCTCCTCTTTCCGATAGTAGTGCTTTTCGCAGGTTGGGTAGTCAGTTTATTGGGTTTCAATGTAGCAAAAGGTGTCCTTGACGTGTATTTCAGATGAAGGAATCAGATGAAGGAATGTAAAGAGAATTGAGACTATGTGAATGATTCAGCTCAACTATCATATGCTGAATGTGATTGCATAGCTATATGCTACAGAATGGAATGCGATGATGCCCACTCAACCCCCAAAATCTAATGTCAAAGCTGCCGCGTTCTTATGAAGATGATTTACGTCCATCTTGGAGTTATCTCCTATCTCTTTCGTGTTATGCGTATCTTTATGTGCAGTGTCTGCAGATCTGTGAATGGCTTCCATTGTAAATAGCCTGACCAGTTCGGTGGCCAAAGTTAGAGCAGGTGTGCTGACTGTAATCAAATCAGTGTATAGTAACAGTATCATTCAATAAACAATAGCTGACTGCTTGGCTGCGGCTTGTCCTTGTAAGCTGTCTGGAAGATAGCATGGATGGTAGCCTAGACGAAGGACAACGCGTCGGGTTCAACGGAGCTCAGCTGAAATGCGAAGTTCTCTAGCTCACTGGCTTGTATTTTGGGTAGTCATCTTCTACTATCGAATGTCTGGAGGCCATTTCAGGCTTGCTTACCGGTTCACCTATAAATGTAGCAGTCGGCCGGAAGATGATGATCACAGCTGGATTGTTTCTGCGGTAGCTGGTCTTTTGCTTCTTGCACCTTTACCCATCTTACCCTAGTAGGGAACATAGTTGTAGGAATGGCTATGACAGATGATGGTACGCTATGCATATAACGCTTGCTTGCTCATTCCGTCTAACCAGCAATACCCCCCAGAAATCATTCGGTCTCGGCTGCTGGTCGACGAAAGGCCCTTGAAACGCCTCATCAAGAAGTTCTACGCTATAGCCAGCTGCACCGCAGAGGAGATGTTCGTGATGAATATTGCACTTCGACCACAGCTTACCTTTCAGCTGACTCTGCTATTAATCTATTCAGCGACAGTAATTACGCCCAATTCATCCTAGAGCTAGATTCGCAGGATACAATCGCTTCACTCAAATCAAAGACTAATTCCGTCGCGAACGAAGAGATAACGAGCTATGAAGCTCAGATACGACGTATACAAGAGGAGACAACTGAGTCTGAGAGGCTTATTGGACAACTCAAGCAGGAATTAGCGGCTGCTCAGCAATCTCGTCGAAATAAGATCATCTATGATTCTATTGCCAAAGAAGCTTTGAAACTACCTTCGAGGGCGACATCAGCAGAGTGAGCAGTCTTATAACAACTCTCTAAAGTGAAACATGAAATGCACGGTCAGCTAATACATACTATTTTGTGTCGCGATCAACAGAACAATTCAACGCCTTACTGCCGAACTGAAAGACCTAGAAGCAGAACAGCAAAAATACGCAATAACATGGGCAAGTCGACAAGAAGCTTTTGGTGCAGTAGTAAGCAGTTTAGAAGAATTAGGTGAAAAAGTAAAAGAAGAAAAATCAGAACAAGAACGTAAAGATGCTTTAAGGGATGGTGATGATGATATGGGAGAAACAACCAATTCTAGTACCAACCCACCTACTGCCGCTGGAACACCTAAACCTGGTGATGAAAGTAGTGCTGAAGATACGGATTCTGGACTTCATCCTCATAGCGATAGAAAGAAAACTGGCATGACTCTAGATCCCAATGCACCAACTTTTGAACCTTCTCCTTTAAGGCAAGAGCAGGTTGCATCGACAGGAACGGAAGAAGGCGAAAATACAGAGGGAATGGAAGTTGATGAGGATGTCTTGCCTGAGAACAGCAAACCCAGAAGTAGGGCAACATCAACTAGAGAAGAAGGAGAAGAGGAGGAAGAGCTCAAGCAGGAATCTACCGCGCCGTAAAAATGGGCTAAGATGAAGCAGTCGGAAACGGCGCCCGCACTGTAGCAGGAAAACTACGTCCCGCTCAAGCACTCAGACCAGCACCAAAGCCACCTTCGCATCGTCGTCAAGAGCCAAGCCTGGCATCGATAGGTCGAAACCTGGAGATCAACCAAATTGTTGCTGCTGCTGTCGCACCTTAATGGTTAAAACTGAGAAAGAGGAAATGTGCAAAACTTGCAAAGTCCCGTGTCGGCAAGTAGGCAGTCAATTGGAACCGGCTGCATTCAAGTCGAGAACGAAATCAGATTGTCAGGTTGCAAATTTGCTTGTAGGGGTAATGAAGGATGATGCAGCTATGCTAAAGCGATACATAGAAGGTTGAGAGAATGATAGTATGGTCATGATGGAACACTTCGAAGTCGTTCTGGACGACATGAAAGATATGAAAGAGGGAAGAAGAAATGTTTTAAAAAGTCTTTCATCCCATTTGAATCGCTCTATGTTGTTTGTTCGGTTTTATAGAGCCGCAAATGGTTTTCCATGAGCTTTATATTGTTGTCCTGGTATTTCCTTTACGCTATCCAATTCTTCCAATGATTCACGAATGATTTTGACTACTGTTTTGAGGTCTTCCTCGGAGATGACTAGTGGGGGTGCCAGTCGAATACTAGAATGAGAAGGTCACATCATAAAAAGAGGAAGAAGATAAATAGAGGACCGTCAGTAAGGCTAAGGTATTACCCTTGACAGAGCAGTTCTGTACAAAGAAAGAACTAGGTTTTAATGAGAGACCAAACTCACGTATTCTCATGGGTAGGCTTAGCTAAAACCCCTTTACTAGCCATTAAAAGGCACAAATCCCAAGCCGTTTTACCAGCTTTGTCTTGTTTTTCTTTATCAATATCAATAGCACTAAATAAACCTTTGCATCTAATTGCTTTTACCCAACCTCCTTGTCCATTTGAATCTACTCCTACTTGTTTTAAAGTTTCAAGGTCTTGAGCAAATATTTTACCTAGACGAGCAGCTCGTTCTGGTAATTGTTCATCCACTAGAACATCGAGTGCTGCCATTGCCACTGCGCATGCTAGCGGATTGCCTGCGAGCATGATCCGAAAGATTAGCTTACTCCAGCAAAGAAGGGGGCAGAACAGCCGTTATTGTACAAAGAATCCAAACTCACCTCCATACGTCGAACCATGCTCTCCAGATCTAATAGTAAGCATAACCTCTTTTGAAGAAAGAACCGCCGAAACAGGATAAATACCACCCGATAAAGCTTTTCCCAGCGTGACTATATCAGGTTTAACATTTTTACTGTGTTGAAAGCATAACATTTTACCAGTTCTACCTAAACCAGTTTGAATTTCGTCACATATCAATAAAACATTATGTTTCCTACATAATGCTTGGCATTTTTCTAGGTAATCCTCATCTGGTATGATAATACCTGCTTCACCTTGTATTGGTTCAACTAAGAAAGCAGCAACGTTTTTACCATGAGCTTCTAATGCTCTTTCTAAATCTTCGACGTTGTTATAGCGTATTTGACGTTCTGATGACTTAATTGGACATACTGCTCCTATTGTATCTAAGAAAGGACCGAATTCTTGTGTGGCATCTGGATCAGTTGACATTGATACTATTCCAATTGTTCTTCCATGGAAGTTGTTTGTGACGCTTAGAATGATAGCTTTATCCTTTTCTACTCCTTTGACTCTGTATGCCCATTTGCGGGCGAGTTTAAGGGCTGTTTCGACTGCTTCTGCGCCTGTGTTCATGGGTAGGACCATTTCAAAGCTATGAAGGGGAACGTAGGACTCGTTAGATGAAGGTTAGAAGGGAGATGAAGACTAGCTGATGCTTCTGCTCACCCTAACAACTCGGTCACCTTCTTCGCATACTCTCCTAGATTGTCACTATGAAATGCGCGACTAGCTAGAGTGAGTTTCTGCGCCTGATCGACTAGAGCCTGTACGATCCTAGGATGGCAGTGGCCCTAGAAGAGAACGACACTAAGTAAGGCTGAGAGTTGTAAAAGCATATAAGGCCGCAGCACACACCTGATTAACCGCAGAATAAGCGGACAAGCAGTCTATATACTGCTTCCCTTCAGGATCGAATACATGGGCACCTTGAGCACGACTGAAGACGATAGGCATGGGATGGTAGTTGTGTGCAGAGTACTCTTCTTCGAGTTCGATACATCCTTGAGAAGAGCGGTGCATTGGTGCTGATGAGCCATTCGTGTGCTTGTCTGGCCCATTATGGCCATTCGCCTCGAGACCATTGGATGTGGATGCGACCTCGTGCCCGTGAGCCAGCTTGCTCTTCTTGCTTTGGGGCAGGCCTGCTTCCTGGTTCATGGCGATGGAGGGTGACTGAGTATGTATGTATCTGTATATCAACAGGTACGTAGTAGTTGAGATGAGAGTAGAAGAAAGAGAGAAGGAGAACAACGACGAGCCTCAACTCTCCGCGCTGAAATCAATGAATGGTCAGCTGGGCTCGAGAGTCACGTGGCCAAGAGAGGGAGAGTGGAAGGGTGCAAGAGTGAGAAATGTGAGATACGGCCGGAAGGGTGTGTATACTGTACTCACCATGTATGCCATCAATGGTAGCATGTGCTCCGTATGCGCACTCTCGGGCTTCTGTTGCAGTCGTAGCCTAACCTTGAGCGCATCTCTCTCTCTCTGCGAGTGTGCACTCTGTTTGCCACCCGTTCTAGGCCATGGTTGAGCAGACACATCGAACATCGTCCCCAGCCCTAGTAGACGGGAATGACACAGTATACGATAGCATACAGACTGCGGCAGGATACATCATATCAACGGTGTCCATGCCGTGTGTGCGTGTCCTGCAACTCACCACGTCGAAGGTCGCACTCAGGTGTCACCAGTGATCTTCCTCGATCACGTTTTTCATGCTGGGACTGACTGACTGTTCTCCATCCACTTTCATACCTCCATTCAACTATTGAAAGCTTCTCACTCCTACCTCTACTAACAGTGACGACGTCTTCCTGCTGACATGGACCAGCTCAGCCGCAGGGACGCAGTCTACCATTCGCTCGACCAGATATCCTCTGCTCTCCGACCAAGCGTCGGTTCGCGGCAGGAGAGCTCTACCGCAGCACGACGGAGCACTACCAGCAGTAACAACGCAGTCTCTCCAACTTCAGCTCTTCCTCTTCCTCCCTCAATACCAATTCCCGGTGGATCTGGATCATCCTCGCTAAACTCTCCTCCCGTCAGTCCAAGCAGGAGTCTCACGGGTGGTCCATTGGAGTACCTCAACAGAGTCGGATCCTCACTTGCTGGCGCCCTTCAGAACTCGCCCTTGAATGGCGCGCCAGACGATGTTTCCCCTCGCTTGAATCCAAATCGTATAAGCTCGCTCTACAATTCTCTCGGTCCTATACTGCCTCCCCAAGCTCGCTCTTCTTCTCATCCTCGTCCTCCGCCTGCGCCACCATCACACCGAGCGAGTGCCCTCACAGAAGAACCCGACGAACCTCTCCTCCCTCATCAGATAGGCTCAATCCACGGCATACAATCAGCAGCTCAATCTACAGACTCACTCCCTGATTATTCAAGAGGTTCATTACCTTCCAGTTCTCAAGCTGTAACATATCAACATAGCATAGCTACACCTTCGAATAAGATTGAATTGACTCTTGAATCAGTAGGATCTAAAGAGTATCCAGTTTACGTACAAGATGTCTGTCCTGTTGTCGCTGGGAAAGTTAGAATGCGCATTCAGGGAGATGAGAATGCGCAAGAGTTGAGAATAAGAGTGAAAGGTAGGGTCTGACAATCTTCTCTAATCCAAGTAGATAGAAACCCTCGCTTATCTTCGCTCCTTGTGATTGTAGGCGTCGCTACCACCACAGTCCTTCGTACCCAACACAACAGCGCACGAGCTATAGCTGAGGAAGGTAAGCTAATCAGCATTTTTGCTTGTTTCTTTGAGACGCACGCGGGCTTCTCCTACATTCTGACTCTACAACCATAATTCGTAGTGCTATAATTGACACCTTCGCTCTTCTTTAACCTGTTTTTCTTGACATCAACAAGAGGAATTCTGGTACGCAGGATGTACATTATGGAATATACAATCAGACGATAAGAAAGCCGCAAATCAAGAATTCGTTGATTTACCTTTTAAAATACCTATTCCTCCCATGGTTTCAGCTTCTGTCCGTAGGAAGGCATGTAAGTATTCTCCTCCTTATCTACCTACTAGCGTCCTTGGGGCCTTCCATACTTCTATCCTTTACTATTTGGACACAAGCTGATACTATCAGCCCTTCTTTTGTGCAATCTTCACTTTTGAAATGGCGTCAATGCATCACAGATCCAATGCCCCCGAGTTTCATACTGGCCACAACAAGGTCATACGACACTGGAGGAATCGATTCTGCTTCTATCCGATAGTGAGTCCGCAAATTAACCCGCGTCTCATCCGAAGTTTAGCAAGCATGATTATCCTAGCTCACTAACGCATTATTGCCCCTTTTATCCTTTTTCGACCACAGCTACGTCAAGATTACCCTGGCAAGAAAAGGTCTTTTGAGGCCTAATGAGCGTTTATTTGCTCCAGTAGTCTATTACACTCGAGCAAGCAATCTCGCTTTTCTAACGGAAGCACGTCGACTAGCTCTCATCAATGGTACATCTATTCCAAGTCCACTAGAAGAACCAGATGCTTGGCAAGGTAGAGCAGAAGAAGTTTCATTCAAGAAAGGTTTTTTCACGGGCAAGAAACAGACTTATAAAATTGCTATACTCCTTCCTGCTCCTCTTATATATGGCAGTAGGTTGAACTCACATGTCTGTTTGCTTGTTAGGCCTCGCTGATCAGGACTCATACTCGCCAGAATCTGAAACGCTGCCTTACTTTCTGCGCATTACTTCGAGTGACCCGTCACTACTCAAGAAGATCGAACCAGCATCAATTTCCGTCCAGCTCATTCAGAAATGTACAGTCAGTAAGTCAAGCTTGCGACTCTGAACTGACTACCCACTTTTCATAGTAGCTAATGTAAATCCTGATTCGACAGTTTCGCATGGTGCCCCTGGAGTACAAGAGAACGTCGTCGCTGATGGACAAACTGCCCTGGCGGAAGATACAAACCCAAATAGTGCAGAAACAACGCGACGTTTCAAGGGCAGTCTGCAACTATCACGGGCACCCGCAACATCCTTCCGAAGTTACAACATAGAAGTATCGGTAGGTATTGCGTATTTTTGATAACTACCCTACTGAGTTTTGACATCATTTCCCTCTCCTAGTATCACATTGCTTGCAGATTGGTTTCCGCATCATCTCCTATCGACGGTGCAACTCAAGTTCCAATCGCTCTCGTGAGCATACCGCCAGTAGCTCTTCCTGAGGATGAACAAGACCGCAACTCTATACACACTATAGCTCAAACCAACGATTACGATCTGCCTCCTTCCTACTTTGACGTGGTCGAGCGCGATACAGCAAGATGAACGAGTATACCTAGCCATTGCTCTGATCATTATTACCGTATGCATTCGATTTATGCTTCGGAATGAAGTGGAAATCTTCGTCTACCAAGGTCACACGAAATCGATGTCAGCGACCCACTCTATACCAGTTTGAGAGGAATCTCACCTGGCGGTCCCAGGAACATGGAGCTGATCTTAATCCAGTCCGCCGCATTATCGCTCGCGAGCAAGGTCTACAATACAAGTGCAACAATCTTAGCAGTTGCAGACACAAGAAAAGGGAAAGTCCAGAACTTACCTCGAGCTCGTCACGACCACGGAAAGGATACGGCCGATCGTTCAAGCTTGAAGGGAACCTTTCAAGCAGTCCAACAGGAATATACCTGTACGTGAAGCTCATAGCTTCACACACGAATCTTCTCGTAGCATTAACGCCAAGTGTATCAGAGCCCCAATGTTCTAAACCGAAACTTGCAAGATTGCCAATCATATCTAGTCTTTCACGAGCCGAGATGTCCCAATCCCTGCGCTCTTTGATTTCCGTAAAGATCCATGGCTTGATTAAGGCTCCTCGAGCTATCATGATACCATCAACTCCAGTTGCGTTGACATTGTCCCAATATGTTCGGTGATCATAGGCATCTCCATTTCCGAAGATAGGGATAGGCGGGACTGCAGCATGGAGACTATCAGCCGCCATACAAGACGCTTCAACGTAGAACCACCTTACCATCTAGCTCGTCAGCTGAGGCTCGAAGCTGGTCAACGCATGTTTTGATGTAATCGTAATCAGCAAGCTTGGTGTAGCGCTGTTGCTGAGTGCGGCCATGGATCTAGAAGAGAATTAGAAACGCGGAGACATGATCAGCACTGGCTGGAGTGACAAGGTGGAGCCTTTGTATCGATGGTTTGGCTCACGGTCAGCGCTCCTACGCCCCACTCGCGCACCGCTCTTGGCATAAGCTTGTGTGTAGTGTTGAAACCCGTCTTAAGACCCGTTCTCAATTTGATTGTAACGGGCGTTTCTCCGGCTGCAAAATTCATCCCGCGTAGGATTTTGCTAAGCTTGCCGCCCTGGTCCAACAAAGCTGAACCTCCGCCTTTCTTGACGACGAGATCGATAGGACAGCCAGAATTAACATCGATGAAATCCAGATCCGGAGCCTCCCTTTTCAGATGCTCCGTGGCAGCAACGAGTGTTTGAGGACGACTGCCACACAATTGCACGCCGAAGCACTTTTCGCTAGGATGTCGTCTAACAAGCGACCATTCGTTCTTGTTGCCGGTAAGAAACTCTTGCGCGAGACCCATTTCTCCACAGGTGATATCGACTCCGTAGCCAACGCATAGACGACGAAATGGGAGATTGCCAACGGTCGTCAAGGGAGCGAGATACAGCTTGCCTTCGAAGTTCAAACGTTTCTTCTCTGCTGGCCGCAGCGGAACGTCGGGCGTATCGTGTGAATTTTCCGTAGCAGAAGGTTGATTGTCCTTGCCATTGGATTCTATTGAATTGTTGGCTTTTTCTGCATTTCGATTTGCTTTGCCTCCGAACTGTTTGCCTTTGCCTTTATGGAATTTGTTATGCGTGCGGGTATCGAAGGGCTCTCCTATTTCACGCAAATATTTGGAAGTGTAGACAAGGTCTTCGGTTGTCATTTTGCGCAGAACGGCGATTTTGTCAGGGGTGACTACATTTTGTTCTCCCCTGGTTTTGTATAGCCATTCTAGCCTTTCCTCATCCGTTTGCAAGTCTGACGGAGCTGATGCGCGAAGCTTCTCCAAATCTCGGGTGAGAAAATACCCACTGCCTTGGAAACCCGTTCCTTCTTCTGTTACTATGACGTGACTCGTCAAAAAGCGACATTTGAAGCCATATGGACAGGCGCCGAATGTGGCATATAGCTAAGGTGGCGAGGTCTATTTCAGCTGTCTGACCTAATTTTATGAAGTAGTTGATAATGCAGATACGACCTACCGGACAATTTTTGATGATGTCTGGATCGCTCTCAGTAGCCAATATCACGTCCTTCTTCTGGCTTGCCAGATAAGCTTTGATATCGTGGTTCAGGTCACAAGACAAACCAGAGGCCAGCCTAGCACATGGCTCCCCTCGGTTCGTTGAGTGACACAGCCTTTGACCTTCTTCGTATATTCTGGCAAAGGTCCTTCCCTTATTTTGGCCTCTCTGACGCTTACTTGGGGGTTCGTCGGTACTTCTAGTGAGATCTGAAACAGCGCCTTTTGGAGCATTGGCAGCAGGTCGACCTTCTGCTGCATCATCATCGTCCAGTCCTCTCACGACAGACTTCGTGTTCTCAGATCCTATTTTCGCGCTACTCGAAGCCTTGCTGCCTTCCACTCGCTCCCATAGCACGTATCTGCGCAGTAATGATCAGTCGGCCAAAAAGCTTCTGTGATCGTTCGTCCTACAAGACGTACTCAGATTTGATAGGCGCTATAGACGTAAGACTCGCCCAGTATGGAGCCTCGGCTTGCACTGCAGCAGTCATTTTGCTGAAGTCGAATCTTGTCAGCTGTAAGACAACCAGACCAGCATATACAAAAACTGCACAACCAAAAAACGTGATCGTAGCAATGTGGCGAGGGCGGGACTGGCCGAAAGACTTCCATCGTCGGTAGACAGTACAGTCAGTAGTAACAGCCACATTGATGGAACAACAGCGTGCCCTTCAGTTGTTTCTCGCCATCTGGCGAGCAACAGAGGCTTCATGCGCGAACGGATGATTTACGAGGCTCATGCTAGCTAACTGATATAACGACATTGCATACACTTAAACAAATTTCACTACCGACTACCATATGCGAGTGCTACTACTCGTTGTCTGCTTGACTCAAACTGATGCGTTATCCACTATGTCTTCTGTACTTATAGAGAGCCGTCTTGGTCTTTCCACTTCGGTCTCCAGAATCTCCTGCTTCAATTCTTCACCCGCAATATCTTCTTCTTTGCCATCGAGTACATCCAGCAAAGTGCGCTCATCATCATTGCCGACTTTCGAAATGCCTCTTCGGAATACTTCACCCTCTTCAAGCGTTAGCGAACGTGAATGATTCTCCACCGGTGATCGCGGCGATGCGGATGGTGATGTGCGACGAGGCAGATCCAGCGAAAGCGGTCGAGGTGTATGTTTAGGTGATGCACCATCGGTCTGTGAACCTGGCACTTCGAAGATGGTACTGTCTGCTGTGTTTGCATTATGGGAGAAAAGATCTTGCTCGTCTTCAGCGGAAGATTCACTCTCGGATCCGTCCGAATCGGTAATTGAGAAAGACGGCGAGGACAATTGCTGACTTGGTGAGGCGGGCGAGCGTATCGGAGAATGAGGCGAAAGAAACCCAGAGTTCGAGACGTCTGTATTCAAAAGGCGCATAGGGGTTGGGGGTTGAGACTCGAACGCATAAAGGTTCGTGGCCCGTTGTAGCAAGATTGCGAGGTGAGCGGCCCAGGCATCCAGTGCTTGCCTTTCAGGACCAGGTACCATTGACTTGCTTGTTTCAGACAGTTGCATTTGGATCGCAACCGCTTGATCTCGGAGCCCTTGTACTGTATACTTCGACGATACCGGTTCTCCCGCTTTGCTAAGCTCTTCGTCACGTGGAACAGCCGTTGATAGCACATCAATACAATGCCGGGCGCCATCAGCGAGCGATTTGAGGCTATCAGGAAGCTGTACTGCAGAGGCTATTTTGCTCTGATTCTCATATTCCTGCAAGTCTCTCGCGAGCTCCGACTTGAATATGGGCGTTGCTATACCGCCCTTTGAGCCTTTTGCAGCAGATTTCTCTTGAGCACGTTCCGTATTGCGCACGCATGCTTGTAAAATATCCTGCGAGAGTCTGGCAAACTCCGCATTGTTTGGAGGTATACTAAGATCCAAACATCGGATGGTTTCATTGTGCTTGACGGAAGCAGCCAGTGCCATAACTCCGGCTATACTGAGGTCGGGATTGTCGGTCAGATCTAGATGGATGACAGACTGCATGTCTGGTAAGTATTCTGCTAGTGCAATTGCTCCTGTGCTTTCAAAACCCGTAGCGTTCAAGAAAACACGCATCAGGCTTTCGTTGAGAACCAAAGCGGTGCGCAGTGCTCGTGTGCCCTCCAAAGATGGACCGCAGCACGGGTTGTGGGAGAGATCGAGGGTTTCCAAAGTGGTATTGTATTTCTGTGAAAGGTGATCAGATTGCTAATTGAATGTAAAGGTACATAACGATACTTACGAGAGCCTCCGACAGTGCTACCAGACCAGCGGGCTCGATCTTATTGTCACTAAGATTCAGAACGCGTAGCGTCCTATTCCTTTTCAGGACCTGGCTGATGTAGGTGATACCCCCCTGGGTAGAACCCACGTTAATACTATCAACCAATCCATGAGCACTACCTCTCGACTTACCTTGATGTCATTGCTCCGTATGTCCAGGGTCAAGAGCGTCCCAACTCTAGGCAGAACTTCAATCTGTTTCTGCAGTCGCGTCCGCATCTCAGCATAGCGAGAAGCTTCACGAGCCGAGACTGTGACGCGACCTTCATTACGGTCAGGACCAAAGCTGGTTTCATGATCTTCCATTTCCGTTACAGAGGTTGAAGAGGCAGAAGAAGGGGAGTAGATGCCGGTTAATTCTGGGGTTGCCGACTGTACGGGCAAGCTTTTGTGATTTTGATGCCCGACGTGATCTGTAGCGCGGACATTCTCCGCTACATGACTATCCTGGTAGCCATCGCGAGGAAAGCCACCAGATCCCAGTAGCGGCGACGTAACAGACAATGATGATGCACTATTCACGTATCCATCTGCTCCGCCTCCACCCTGAACATGCTTGAAAGCGTTTGATCCGACTGTCTCAGTGGATGAAAGTTCATAATCCCGGATGAGAACGGCCAGCGCAACAGCACCAAGCTGATTTATGCGGTTTCTCCTAAGCGATATATGCTTGATACCACTAGAGCGAACACTATTGGCTAATGATTCGAGTACTGGATTACGTAGGGAGCAATTTTCTAATCGCAGCGATGAGAGGCCGCTAGTTGAGATGTTCCTAGCCAGTAGAAGTGGTGCTTTTCGTTTGGAAAAAGGATCTGATTCGTCTTGATCTGAAAAGTCCGCTGCTATCTCCTTGTCGTCACTGGTTTCATTGAGAGCAGGGACTGCTGGAGATCCGACTGAAAGTGATACGGCCTCCCCAAGGAGGTCCGCCATTTTCTTATCTATGACATTGTCGGAGAGATCTAGGTACTTTAGGTGAGGTGACCGTTTGACATAATAGGAAATAATTCTCCACCCTTTACTTCTAATTTTCCTATTGTTGGCTAGACTGAGGGACGGAAGAGTTCCTGACACCAGAAGAGCATGTATGATCATTTTTATACTCTGTCATTATCAGTCGTATGAGAAACAATTTCAGTGTGCCATTAACACGTACCCGCAGAACCCCGAGCAAAATACCGGATAACTCACCTCATCGTCTAGTCCGCAATTATCAAGTATGAGTTTGCGTAACCCGAAATCAATAGAAAGCAGATCAGATAAGACAGCAGCCGAGCCGTGTGTAAGCTGAATATTGCGGAGATCAATGACTTTAGGTAACGAGGAAGTGCTCTGATATGGACAGAGATGAATCAGGTTCTATACACTTCAATCACATCATTAGAATGTAAACCTACCATGAGCATTGTCCGAAGCGGAGCTATACCAGGTTCTTCTCGAGTTCTACAGCATTCTTCGTAAAGATCCAGTAGATCAAGATTTGTCCAGCCGCCATTTTTCTCCCTGTTCTCCTGCCTAGCTAAGTGTTCCTTATTTACCCTTTTCCGAGTTTCAGCTTCAATGCCTGGTGGTCCGGGACCGTTGATTGGGTACACAACGCTTAGAGATGACATTGTAAATCGCACAGACTTGACGTAATCCGCTTTGAGTGAATCTGGAAGCGAAGACTGCTGTTGTGCTTCATTGCTCCGAGGAAGTCCTCCCTGAGCATGGTCCGAGGCGGTCATTCCTGGCTGTGTAGTTTCCGGAGCTGTTGATGGACGAACTGCAGCTGTTATACTGTTCAAGGTCTTTACTGCGTTCTGTGGGACTGGCACGCTGCCAGCAACGGCGGTGACGGCCCCACCTAGTCTTCTCCAGAGACCGCCACGGGCAGCGGGCTTGAGCTGAGCTGTATCACGGTTATGTGCATTTTGAGGAGGCACGGCTGACAGGCTTGAAGTCGTACTGCTTTCAGCCTGCGCAGGCCCTGCAGCCGTAGATGAAGGTGTGGCATTTGTAGATGTTGCGATTTTGGTCGGTGGACCGCCATTCGAGAGGTTTAAAGCAGCATTGATAGGATTGAGGTTCTGAAGAGGGGCCGCTTCACCGACTACATAGCCAAGTACGTCGCGTCTGAATGAGAACTTAGCCTGCGGAGGCGGAGGAGGTTTGAGTATACCTTTTGGCTTTGCGTGCCTGGAACTGCGGCGGCGGTAGGGATTTCCCACAGCCACAGGTGCCTCGGTGGCTGCTTCGGAGTTGACTTTGGGGATACTCTCCTGTTTAAGACCTGAGACTGATGGAGTCGAAGTAGAGGCTGCATGTTCGGACTTGGCCTGAGCATGGAGTGGACTTGACGGTGCTGACGATGTAATGCTGGAATCGCGGTCACCGGAGTCACCTAGTGCATGAGCGGCTTGTGCCGTCTGAGCATGCGTGGATGTAGGAGGATCATGCTCGGCTCCATCGTCAGACTTCGCATCTCCATCGCCTGCCGCTGCTCCTGCTGCCGCTGTTGATGCTGCTGCAGAGCCGTGCTTGTGATCTTCGCTCAGCAGGACGACCTCGCTGCGAGGACCGCTGGGCGAGACTGACGACTCGGTGCGCTCATCTTGCATGGCATACTAAGCAGAGGTGAAAGCACGGGGTCCAAGACTGTTCGATGGCCTGTTGCAGCAGTCAGTCGTGTGCGAGTCAAGGTGCTGTGACATGCACAATACTGCAATCCTGCTGCCGTCCTCTGCGGCGATGATTCTCGATTGAATTTCGCATGCACACGAGCAAGTGGACCTTCGCGTCGTACGGACTACTACTACTATCGCTGCTCTCACAACTGCACCACAGACATCTGTGTCGTGCTTGCTTGTCTGTCTGTCAGTCGACCTTGACACTACGGACCGTCAGACCCGCCTCTGCAGCTTGCAGGCCAGTGTGTTCCGTAACATCCATGCGCCGACTAGCTGAAGCTGAAGCTGAACAGCACAATACGAAGTTCAATCAGCTATGCCAGGACACGCGATAGCTACGAGTGGGAACTCATTCTGAACAGTCCGTGTCGTCTGGCGAGCCCACGCACTGCATGCATCGGCGTACTCTTTTTACGCGTCTTGCGAAGCAGCCCGCCATCTCTTCCGCCGCAGAAATACCATAAAGAGCAAGCAGAACGAAGACTTTGAATGGCACGCAATTCATCTCCCGCCAACCGGCCATATGCAGGACCATCTTTACAGTTTCAAGTCAAGTATGATTGTAGAGCTTCCAGCCTTTAGGGTCTATAGAGCATTACACCACAACGGATATTCCGCCATTGCCTTTCTCCAGCAGATGTCGCGACTGCATTAGAGCATCGGAAATTGGAAGCAGATGACAGTGTTTTAAGAAGCTGCTGAAGGCATACGCTCTTCTCTTCTCTACTTCTCCATCGTTCCAGCAGAGCTAAATCCTACAGCACCTCTATACAGCATGCCTTCATTCATCTTTCAGCTCGCCGGCACCGCGATCGCCTTCGCAGCTATGCAGATACCATCTGCTTCCGCTGCACCACTCGACTTGGAGGCTATCAAGACGCACAGACACATCGACGCAAATGCTCTCGCGTCCAAGTCTCGCGCACCTTCTGCCAGTACTATCGAAGTTCGTCATTATCACAACATTTACCCAGTCATGCGTACAATGTCACGTGACGAGTATCACATGTCAATGGTGAGCATGCTTTTGTAAAATGCGCTGGCTCCACATCTTTGCTGACTTCCTTTGACGATCCTCATATAGATGAACAATAATCAACACTATCAAGCTACTGTTCAATCTATCGTCGAGGCGGAATCCGTGCAAAGCACATTGGACCTCACATCTGCTCAATCATCCCTGGTCAACGATGCAGTTGATGTAAGCATAGCTTCATGCTGGTACCTCTAGCCTCGATGCTGATTATGACTTCTCCTCTCCTTATTTTTCTCCGTAAACAGTCCGCACTTGTCGGCGCATGTACCGCGAAGATCATGGCAGACTTGGAAGATATCAATGCCTACCACCGAGGAATCATGCAAGAAGCAAACACAGCCTACGAGCAGGGCATTTCAAGTTCATCGCGGCATACAGTCAACCTCATTGAACTGCGACAAGCACGTCAAGACGCACTGTCCTTACAACTCTACTCTGATCTAGACATCGTTCAAGCAGCCGAGGAACACTGTTATCCAACAGCGATTCGAGCGGCCGTACAAGAACACATTTCGGATCATAGTCTTACTTCAAGCTCGACCCAGCACTACAGTCTAGATATGCTGGATTAAATGTCTAAGAAAACAGGCGAGGCCGCCATTACGATTTTACGAATAGAGACGAATTTAACGCCATAGACTTAGTATGCGGAAGTAGAGTGGTGGAAGTAGTCGTGGTAGTAGAGACTTCGGATCAGTATGTCGTTGTATTATCCTGAATAGATACGAATATGCAAGGATAGCCAAAAGGCACAATTCACGATCATCGCTGTCGAAACCGTCTCGATCACTCGCTCATAATTGCCAATTGTATGCCTTCGCAACTCTTCATTCACTTACCATCCATACACGTCTACGCGACCGTAGCTATTGAAGTCAGCTCCACAATGCGGTGATAGTGGGCCCCGTCGAGTTTAGCCGACTTGCACTGCCGAAAAGGGTGGCCGACGCGAGCGAAGCTGGCGGCATGATCTTCACGAGAAGGTTACCGCCTCGCACAGCTGCTCTGCTGGCGCTATGCTTTACGACGCTGCTCTATTTTTATGGCAATGGTATACAAAACAACCTTGCGGTATCTATACGAAGACCTCTAGGCAAGTCTACATTTGGCCATCGTCGAGATCCGCCTGTTCTTGGCTGTCCTGCAGAAGAAGCAAGTGCGGATACTTGGTTGACATTAAAGAAGGTTAAGACACAAGCATGTTTTCTGCTTCTTGCTCAAAATAAAGATCTAGAATCTCTGCGGAGTACGCTGGCAAATGTTGAAGAAACATTCAATGCTAAATTCCGGTATCCATACGTCTTTCTCAATGAAGAACCGTACACTACAGAATTCGAGCAAGGTATCAAAGATTCTTTGCCAGCGGGTGCAGAAGTAGAGTTTGGTGTTATTCCGGAAGAACATTGGTCGATACCCAGCTGGCTAGACAAGGATGAAGTTCGCAAAGGTTTACAGCGGATGGGAGCAGAAGGCATACAATACGCAGATAGGGAGAGCTATCACCACATGTGCAGATACTATAGCGGGCTGTTCGCTCTTCATCCTCTACTTCAAAAGTATGACTTCTACTGGAGACTGGAACCAGGTGGTAAGGACTAATTGACTTCTTCCATTGCCTGCTCGACTGCAGCTAACGCATGACCTCACCCAGTTCGCTTCTACTGTCAGCTACAATACGATCCGTTCCTGTACATGGCGCAACACCGAAAGGTCTATGGCTGGGTTATTACCATAGTCGAGACTCCCAACACCATACCCAGTCTCTTCCAAAATATCACTCAATGGCGGAACATGGTGGAAGATGCAAATTCCGGCCTGGCCAAGTTTGGATCGCCAGTAAAACTTGTTGACTACAAGCGAAAAGGCTCGCTCTGGGACTTCTTCCTCAAAAATCCCGACAACACGCTTCGAGGTCAACGCGACACGCCAGAGGAGTATAATCTCTGCCATTTTTGGACCAACTTTGAAATCGGTGATTTGCGTTTCTTCAGAGGAAAAGAGTATCAGTCGCTTTTCCAGTACCTGGATAGAGAAGGTGGCTTTTATACAGAGAGAGTGCGTTGAATTTCACGACAACTCGAAACAAAGCTGACTGCCTTCGACAGTGGGGTGATGCGCCCATACGTAGTCTTGCCACGGGCCTCTTGGCTGGCTTCGACAAAGTCCATTAGTAGGAATGTTCCAGCTTCAATTCGCAAGATATCCGCTGACTGCACTCTTTAGCTTTGAGGATATAGCTTACAAGCACGATTGGTTTCTTCACAAGCCTCAATCGCCTGAAGTCGGCTGTCGATGTCAGGCCGAGCCCTTCGGGGATGGCGCTCACGACGTGGATAACAGCGAGTGGTACAGCTGCCTGCCTCGATGGAGAGCACTGGACGTCTTGTGACTACAGCACTAAATACGCTAAATGCGTCATGTATCATTAGGGCAGACAAAGGGTATACGATTTTATAGATTCCAAAGCTAGCCATACTGCAATCATTGCTTCTCGGGTGGTTGAGCATACGTCTCTACGAGAGACGTGCCATTGGCTGCTCCATTAGTATATACTGGCCATATCTTGGTCAAGAGCCTGCTGGCTATTGACACTATTATTAGCCTATCTCGTGATCGGCCACTTGTCGGGCCCGGTTATCGGCAAGCGTGCATCCTTTCGTGCCTACCATAAAACTTGGAGTCGCAGGTATAAAAACAGCTGCAAGCGTGTACTGCCGTATCAGTCTCTGTAGACATGACTACCTTCGCAAAACGCAGTTTTGATGCAGCTAGCTACCTCCGACATAGACCAAGTAAGACACCACCTGAATGATGCCGGTGTACGATGACTCAAATTGCCGCTTCTTCAACTAGCATACCCACAAACACTGCTATCTCACGTTCTCAAGTATGCCGAAGTGGGACCGAATGCGACAGCGTTGGACTTAGGCTGCGGGCCCGGGTACGCCTGAACTTTTCCCACAAGATATACGCTTCTCGCCACATTGAAATAAGCTGATATGAACTTGTTCTGCTATGCGGACACCTTTTGCTGCTGGATCAGTCAAGCTACCGGTCTTCTAGCAGCATCCGGCGCGCTCACCAAAGTTGTGGGCCTTGACCCAAGTCAAGGAATGATTGAAGCCGCACAGACAGCCCTGAAAAGCGATGTGATGCCGTTGCTGGGGGAAAATGCGACTGACAGGGAGATAGCCCACCTTAAAAACTGCTCTGTCACCTATCTCCAAGGCTCGTCTGAGAACCTTGCCCAATTCGAAGCGAACACTTTTGATCTCGTGACGGCCGGTAGGTGGCAGTTTGGCCCTAGTCGAGGCCTGGTGGCGGTCAGCTTGTCTGAAAAGCATGCATATCTCTCCCATTACCGACGAAAGGTCAAGCGGCACACTGGTTTAACCATGAAAAAGTATACAACGAACTGGCTAGGGTCGTGAAACCGGGAGGAACCGTAGCCTATTGGGGCTACTCCTTCATGTTTATTCCCGAGGCCCCTGTGGCTTCGGAGCGGATATTACATCTTGGCACTGAAACTTTAGGGCCTTATTGGGAGTCTGGTAGGGAAGGTTGCGACTCTTTGTACGACTTGGTACCCTTTCCTCGCGGTTCAGAGTGGGAGCCGGCGTCATTCGTACGGCACAAGTTTGATCAAACAGACTCCAAAGCTTATATGCAAAGCAAAGATGATCTACCAGCCCCACCAGAAACTGTCCATTCCGGGATTGAAATGAGCAAGCAAATGTCCAAAGGCGATCTGGTAGAGAATCTGAAGACCTGGTCATCTGTGCACAATTACATGGAGAAGAATCCAGCGTCGGAGAACATCATAGACAGCTTTTACCGCGACATAGAACAAGTACTGCCTTCCCATGAACCCTTCGCAGTACAATGGCCGGTAGGAATGCTGCTCATGAAGAAAAAATCCATCCCTGAATGAAGATGAGCCTCCCTGTAGACATCGTATTTATTTGTTCGGGTTGATCAGAACCTTTTATGTCACAATGAAGCGGGAGCACCAAAATCTCAGCACTTGCGCAAGGGCTTCGTAGTTGTGATACATACCTTGGTATAGCCCTCTACTTTGGCATCGAACTTCTTGTAAGCTTCGGGTGCATCCTCAAGGCCGACGTGGTGGGAGACCTGTGGAACAGAAAATCATGACCATAGTCCTTCATCTCTGCAAGATTAACTTACCACAAAAGAGGGTTTGGCACGCCCAGAGATGATCAGATCTCGAAGCTGGCGATTGTAGCTCTTCACATTGCACTGTCCAGTACCTAGCGAAAGTCCCTTTTCGAAAAGTTTGCCGAAAGGTAGCGAGATGATTCCTTCCGCTGATTGTTTGTCCTACGAGTATGAATTCACTCATCAATATGCAAATCTCGGAAGCCTGTTCAGGTTTAGCAGACATACTGGTGCACCTGGATCAGCAGGAACATATAGCCCTGGAATACCAAGACCACCTGTTGGCCTGACGACTTTAATCAAGTTCGAGAGTACAATGTTGGGTTCCTCCTTATCGCCGCTGGAGCCTACAGCCTGGTAGCCTACCGCGTCGACAGCGCGATCGACGAGTCCGCCGTTGAGTTTCTCGATTTGCTCGACTGCATCGGACTTGCTAAAGTCAATGGGAATAGCTCCCATTTCTTTCGCTTTTGCGAGTCTTTCTGGTACTCTGTCTACGACGTAGACTGAAGATGCACCTCGGAGCAAGGCAGAATAGGCTGCCATCAGCCCAACCGGGCCCGCTCCAAACACTGCAATAGTGTCACCCGGCTGAAAGCCTGATAATTCGACACCATGCCAGCCGGTAGGGAAGATATCGGCCCTGGACAACAGGTCAGCAAAGATGGTCAAAACTCGGCAGAACATACCGTCAGCAAAACTTACAACAGAATGAAATCGTCTTCGTGCTCCGTACCGGCAGGCAGCTTTAGACAATTGAAATCTGCGAAGGGAACCCGAACATATTGAGCTTGCCCTCCCTCTGCAGAGCGATAGATCAGTGGATTGCTTCTGCTGCAGAACGGAAGGAGCGCTCGGCTGACCATATGGACCCATGGCAACATAGCCGTAGGCTAGAAGGGCCTGTCAGCCGTATGTCTCTCTACATCAATGAAGCTCAACCAAACTTACCTCCACCAGCAAAGCCTGGGTTGACCACAGTACAAAAAGCCGTCTTTTGGTTCTCGCAGTTCTTGCATCTTCCACAGGCGACGTTGAAGGGCACTATCAAACATAAGTAGCGATCAGCAATGTACGTGATGTCTTTGCCTGCACAAAGATCCCTCTTCAGATGAGAGAGTTGCACGATTTGAACTTACTGACTACTCTGTCGCCTTTCTTATACAGAGTGACGCCTGGGCCGACTTCGTCTACGATACCCCTACAGAACAGGATGTCAGCTTTACTACCTGCATGACATAATACAGCGAGATTTACATGTTCTCGTGGCCGAAGATGATTCCAGCTTCGGCTGCGGTTCTGCCTTCATACATGTGGCCTAAGAAGAACAGTCAGTCTAACGGCTATGCGGGCTGCTCTACCTGCACTTACAATCGGATCCACAAATGGCCGCCGTAGTCACTTTGACGACTGAGACATGGATGCTATCAATCAGCAGTTGTCACGTGCACCTACGGAAGATGTACAAGCTCACTTATGTCGTCGCTGTGAGACTCGAAACCGATCAGCTTGCACACGCGACCATGGGAATGCTCGTACATTGGAGCTTACGCATGCTGTATTTTAGGCTGAGCGACATCCTTGATCTCTACCTTGAAGGCACCCTGGTCTGTAAAAAATGTACAAATCTGTTCAAATGGTGTAGGGTGAACCGTGATCGCGCTTACAAGTCAAAGCGCGCATTGTGGTTTTCGTAGCCATACTGAAGTCTGGGGATTAAGATAACCTGGAGCGTATTGGTATAGAGGTGAGAAAGTGGATGTTGATACACTGTGAAGTAAAGAGACAAAAGAAAGACAATGCAGAGCTCCACACACTTGACTGCGGACGGGCGAAGAGCGCGGATGGCCCCGCATTCGGGAACCGCCACCACGCAAGTCTCCGGACACACATGTCAAGCGGCAGCACGTGTCATGAGAAGAAGATCATGTTTACCCGAGACCAACATGTGCTGCTAACTTCGCGAACCCACAACTGACACTTGTAATTTACAGCGGTACAGTAATAGCATTAAGAGATTGGCCCAGCCGCAAGACACAGGTTTCTCGGTGTAAATTTGGTAGTGTAGACGGGCGTGCGTTTCGTAGGCAGCGTGACAAGGAGGTCGCTACTGTAGAATACCAAGAGCAAGGTGAGAACGACGATGGACTCCATACATAAGCCAGGGGACGTCACTTACTTGCTTTGATCACTACCTCTCTCACCACCTTCGCGACTGCCGGTACTGGGTACGAGGGCGTTCTGCACACCCAAGGCTCCGGTCTTTGCTGTCTGAACATCCCACACTCTGACCGTACAATCCTGTGATCCACTGACAAGCACTGTCGACTCCGCTCCGAAAGAGAGTGAATGAACTCTGCCTGAATGCCCCGACATACTCTTGATTAAGCGGGATGTGCCAAGATCCCACAGGTTGACCTTGGCGTCTTCACCCGCACTTGCCAGATATCGCCCATCAGGCGAGATAGCTACTGTCGAAACTGCTCCGCTATGCCCGGCAAACACTCGTACGCATGTGCCTTTCTGCACATCCCACAATCGACATGTCCGGTCACTTGATCCTGTTGCTAGATAGAGGGAGTTCGGATGAAATTTAACACACTGCAGGAAGAGGGAGAGTAGAAGCAGCGATCAGAAATAGATGTGACATCAAGAGGTAGCCTTCAATCACTCACGTCGACATCACTGAGATGGCCAGCGAAGATGCGGACCGCTGCTATTCGTTCTGTAGTCCATAGCCGGGCTGTCCTGTCACGGGAGGCGGTGGCAAAGTAGACACCTCGAGGGCCCCACTCTACATCCCATACCGGGTCTCGGTGACCTCGGTATGCTACGATATTTGTATATGTGTCCATGGACCAAAGTCGTACGGTCGAGTCTTGCGAAGCAGACAGCAAATACCGTGGTGGTCCCGACGGACCTGGAAGGGGATCGAAAGATGTCGAGTACACAGGGCCAGAGTGTGCGACCAGTTTACGTGTTGTCGCTGTTACACCAGTCCCATCCGCAGGCCGCCTGAGTTTCTTCAGGTCACTGGAACTTTGCATTGATGACGGCTCAAAGTCGGAGCGTGTGTCCTCTAGAGGATCTCCCTTCAAGTTCCAAAGACGTATGTATGACTCGCTAAAGCCGCATGCCAGTATGGAAGAGTCTTCTGAGAACTCCGCAGAAATGAGCCTAACGAGGATCAAGTGGCGAATTAATACTCAGCTCGAAGCGACGAAATGGCGACAAAGGAGTTATTTGAGGGTCTAATGCACTTACGAGTCATTCGTGTCATGCATTGTGAACATACAGACGCTTGGCAAATTGTATTTGGCTTGGCTGGCCGATCCTCCTAGAGCAGACACCGTTAACTTTCCGTCTGCACTGGTTGTGTGTGCTATTGGACCTAGTCGTATCCGCTTTCTTGCTTCTTTAACTTTTTCGACTTCTCGTTTCACGTCGATGGTACGAAAAGATGGAGGGTACGGTGGCAGATCTGCCGCATTGACAGGTGGGATAGCATATTGTGCGGAGCTGCTTCCAGTACTTGCACTGCCTATTTCTGGAGCGACTTCAGCTTGTGTCTCCGCTTCTGCTGAAGTTTTGGCCAGGCCTTGAGCCTGCAAGGTCCTTTGAACTTCTTTACTGAGCTTAGGATCTATGGGCATCGGTCCTAGTTTGAGTGGCGGTGGAAGAGCACTCGCTGGGGTCGGACCACCAGCATCCGTCGCCAGTTCCGATTCGAGGCCTCCTCCACTCAGCAAACGTGCAGAAGGAGCTATTTTTGGATCGACCACGTCGACTCTGACACGCTCATTGATGATGCCTAGCATTTTTTCTCGCCCTCGTTCGGCCTGTTCACCACCTTGAGCAGTGTGCCCGAGCAATCCTTGGGTCCCGCCTTGGAGCCAACCCAGCAGCAGAGACCATCCTCTTCTTGTCATCCTCACGACATATCTCTCTCTCCTCCATCTTCCTGCTTGTTCGTTTTCGAATATCTGGCTGGGTGTCTTGAGTGATGCTAAGAGGTTGACGACTGCAGGGTTGGTAGCCTGATAGTCGTTGACAAAGGACCGGAAGATGGATTCGGCTTGGTCTTTGTAACCGAGAAGGATGAGGTCGATTATGGAGTGGAAGTAGACTGGGAGCAGGATAGGCAAGAGTTCTGGCCTGTGGATGTCGAGGGAGCCATGTACAAACTCACGCAGCCCGAGGAGGCCGTCTCGCCAGGGCATGGGGTCTTCGCGCACCAAGGGTCTACCATTAGCTCCTACCCTAGGAGCTTGGTTGTTGCCTCCAAGCTGTCGGCGTTCGAAAGCTTCTTGTGATACGCTTCTGCCTCCTGCAACAATCGCCTGAGGCTGTTGTGCTTGACCTTGAGAGGGACCGGCAGCGAGAGCCGGCCCAGCTGCGGCTGCAGGAAGAGCAGGTGGTTTCTGTGTTGGATCTAGTTCTGCTCGGAGTGCTTGAGCCGCGCCATGGTAGCCTCTTTTCAGGAGATACTCGAGTACAATCGATGTGTGATCCTGCTGCTGTGAGGACGGGTTCGAGGACGACGACCCAGGATTGCCAGTCGAGCCAGAGGCTCCTGCCTGACCGGCTGCAGCGGCAGGCTTGTTGGACATGGTGTGTGTTCGGGTCGATGGTAGTTAGTCCAGAGGTGGGCATCATAGTGTCTGCAGAGACGCAAATGCAAGAGTTGATCGAGGTGGTGTGCGCGGTAAAGCATTCACTGTAGTCTCGGCCTCTAAGGAAGGCACAGCACTTCAGACGCGCTTTTTGACTGATAACACCACTGTAGTCTACGGAGTATTCCTCCTGGACATATTGAAGACAATCTGCAGTGTGTCTATCATTTCCACATACTTGCCAGCGGATAGGCGATCGGGAGAATGGATGGACTTGCGATGTGATATTCATAGCTGTCACGACGACCCAAGGCGACGGAGAGAGCCGACGAGCGGTTTGACTTTGCAGCTCTTGGAGATAGCCCTGTCAGCAGCGTCGCTCGTGAATCTGCTGTCCTTCAGCCTTCGACACGTGCCAGCTCTTGCTGCTGCGTTGGACTCCTTCGAGTGACTGCTGGGCTTTGTTTACTCTTCGACCGACAACGACAACAACAGATAAACGGAGGCAAGGCAAACCAATCCAGTCTAATCCAACGCAAACGCTCGTATCTCAAGACCTCGGGCTGGGCCAAGCAAGCCCATTCGTCCCTTCCTCTAGCATCTTCTTCCGCGTTGCAAGCGCATCAGAACAGCAGAAGCCTGCGTGTTGCGACAGCTGCAATGGAAACCCTCGAGGGCCGGCTGGCCTCATTCAAGCTGCAATCAACCAGGCGCAAAGTCAATGAACCGTACGCGAGCACTTCAGCCTGGCCCCACCACCCGACTCGGTTTAGCGTCACCCCTGCCACGCTTGCCGCTGCTGGCTTCTATCACGATCCAACAGAGAGCGCGCCAGACAATGTGACTTGCGTCTACTGCTCAAAGGGTCTGGAAGGGTGGGAAAATGGTGACGATGCTCTTGATGAGCATCTCAAACGTATTGTAGACAAGGACACTCAAGCGAAATGCCCTTGGGCTACCATAATGGGAGTCAAGCGTGACTTTGACCTCTTTGGACCAGAGGAACTTGATGGAGGTAAACATGACCCTTCAGCAGAATATCTCGTAGCAGCAAGGAAGAAGACGTTTGGTAATTGGTGGAAATTTGATGGCAAGAAAGGCTGGAAACCTACGAGTGACAGAGTAAGCTGTTTATCGCTCCACAACACTTCGTCCATTTTGCCACAGGTGGCCTTACTGAAATCGCCTTATCACCCCGTCGTCAGCTTGCCCGTGCGGGCTTCTACAGCAATCCATTGACAGATGCGCCAGATACATGTGCATGCGCCTATTGCGATGTTCAGCTAGACGGATGGAGCAAGAGCGATGACCCAGAGTATGTGACATGCACATGTGCATACCGTGGCTCAGCACTAGACTGATGTATTTCAACCAAACTACTGCTAAATCTATCAGGAAAGAGCACAGGTCTAGGCAACCGGACTGCTTCTTCTTCAAAGCGCGTGCAAGCCACGTCACTTCCAATGCGAAGCAGGTGAGCTAAGAGACAGTTCGGAATACAGCTTGGCTTGCAACTGACGTCTGATACTGCACAGTCTACAAGAGCTGTTTCGGCTGCGACGAGAAAGAGGCACAAGCAGCATGAAGAAGACGATCCGAGCATAAAAGCTGACAGTGACGCTCCCTCGAATCTTACCGCATCTACTTCGGGCAAAAAGAAAACGTAAGTAGACTCGAGTCTCGGTGCACATATCCAGCTCGTTTTCACACAGCTTATGGCTCCTTTGCTCAACTTATCTAGAACAAAGAAGCGCTCAGCTACCATCGCTTCAACTGCCGCGCATCCAAAATTGACGGAAGCGACGGACACGTCAGAACAAACCGTTCTTGAAGCCGACACGGGTCTTGCACCAAAACAGGCAAAGTCGACCAAACGCTCGCCGAAGTCTCGACAAAGTAGGTTGACAACAGCGTCATCCAAGAAGATCGATACCACTCTTAGCGACGCAGAAACCGTCGAACAGGGCCCTGAAGTCAATGGCCCTAGCGAGGTTAACGCTGACGACTCAGCAGAGCCAGTGATACCAACGAAAAGCAAAAGGCGCACTACTAGGAATGCGGGCATCGTCTCGAAAACAACGGCCAGAGCCAAAGGTACTAAAACGCTTTCCGCGGCGAAGTCGAAGAAGAGTCAGCCCTCAGAGCAGGAATATGCTCAGCCATCGGACATGGAGATGCAGACAGAAGCCGCAGTTGACTTGTCAGAAGCCGAATCTGTCGGGATGTCTCGTAGAGATGCAAAACTTGTCACCTCCAGCAAGATTGAGTCCCAGCCCGGCAACAAGAAGATTCGTACACGGAGTACTCGAGTACGATCATCTCAGATGGATCAAATGCCGCCTCAAACCGGCAAACTTGCACAAGCCCAGCAAGACCCTGCACGGAGTGAATCATACAACGAGGTGCTGACGTCTCGTGCAGAGCTACATCCAGCAGACCCAGCAGATACGCCAAAAGATGCAATGCCACCAGCCTTGAACGATTGCACAAGCTCACAACCTTCCACTTCCACTCCAGATGCAGTTGCAGATACAGAGAGTATCCCACGATCTGATCTGAAGGCAAATATCAACAAACAGGCTTCCGGTCCTGGTGAGACGCGTACTTTGCGCAAACCACCAGCTCGAAGCAAGCCTTCAAGTTCTCAGCCGTCCGAGCAGATAACATCCGAAAGTGAAATCGAAGATGAGCCTGACGTGCGGAAGTCGGACATCACGTCCGTCATAATACCCATGGCTACCTCAGATGAAGGAAGTCAAGAGGCAGCTACACCTAAAGCAGCTTCGAACAGCAGTAAAACCCATGAACGCGGGGACCTGATCGAATCGAGCGCAGACAGCCTCACTCGTCTACGAGGCTCGTCAAATACGAATATAGAGCTCTCGGTCAACGTTCCCGAGCAACCAGACACAATGAGGCCAGTGAAGGCCCTGCCTGCTCACAAGTCTGAGCATCAATCTCGGAATAGGAAAGACCCATCTTTTGTAACGGCCTTCAATCAGCAACTCAAAGTCCTCCCACCATTAGCGCAGCATGAATGGATAGATCATCAGGCTGCAACATCGCAAAGCAGCAGAGGCCAAATGGCCCTTGACGCATTACTTGCGAAGTCGCCTCCTACTTTTGATTCGCCAGAAAAGCAGTTCACGTCTACACAAACGAGATTATTGCCATCTCCTCAAGCTGGCGACTCTCCGGACCCGAGTGCGCTATTGGTACCTACAAAAGGCTTGCAAGTCCATACTACCTTGAAAGAATGGCTTGAAATGCTGCGGACGCAAGAACTTGAGCGTTTCACCACCGACAGCAGACAGCTTCTGAGAATGTTCGACGAGCACACTCAACGGAACCGAGACCAGGTGTGTACGCGATTGACATCGAAAAAGTGCCGAGCTGACCATCCGTATCATCAGCTTGTTAGTTTCCTAGCACAGACGCAAATCTAGCGGATGGTGTATAACCTCGTTTGCAATCCTAGGCGGCCTCGACAATCTTCCAAAGGCGTGGAAAGCCTGAGCCTGTGGCACATGTCCTGCGTTGACCCGCGGATGGCTATCAGGTCTAGAACATTGGCATACGGTACCCGCCAAACCCCGCTGCAGTTCCCACAGCCGGGCTGTCACTGCGCCTCAACAACAAGCATGGTGTAATCCTTGCAAGTCCAAACGGGGTCCCGTAGGAAGGCTGCAAGGTTCGTAGTTGATGAAATAAGACAGTATGGTGACCAGGACATTTGTGATCAGCTGTTAAGCGAGTATAATCCAGCCATGTGCGCATGCTATGCATACCACCTGTAGGGCCTGACAGGCAATACTTTCGCAGCACGCCGATATATTCGCTTGCATCTTGCAGTCGATATCAAGGGCTATGTTCTACTTGAGCCAGCCGCAGGTGCTGGGGAAGCGCAGAGATGGCACCCCTCAAGTCCCATATTTCACAACGGAGCATGTGAAGTATGCCAAATCACCAGGAACCTAATCCTTCTGGTCTGCAACATTCTGCTCAAAAGTATCCTTGACCAGCTTGAGGAATGGCGGGTCCAACAATACACGGCATCCTACTGCTGCAAGCCCTTTCATAGCCTTTTCCGTTGCGATATGGGCTTCCATACTCCCTGCACTCTTGGTGAAGCCGTGCGTGTGATTCTGCGAATTCCTATCTGTTGGTATCTAGGCAATGGAAACTGTGAATAATGATCACGGTTGGACTATGATAAAGCTACGCCTCACTTGATACGTTGGGTGTATGCAAGGTATCCTGTGGCTTACGTTGCCGAAGTCCGTAGACGCGGTGGGCTTTTCAGTCCACGGTACGTATTCGGCCTGGTGCTTTCCCATATAAAGGGCATATTCGTTTGCTAGAGGCACATTGTTGATGAGTGCTGTCCAAGAGTACGTCAGGCCAATGTGATGAAATTCTTACGTTGCGAATACTCACTCTGATAAGGAGTATCCCAAGACTCTTTAACACAACAACCTGTAGCGCTTGCAGCCGCATGTGCACATGCTTGGATCTGATGCATGACTCGTCTGAACTCCGACATGTCTAAAGATCGACAGCTGGCTATCAAAGTAGCCGCGGCAGGTATAACATTGATTGGATGCTGATGCGTTTCTATGTTCAGGTGGATGCGCACAGAAGACGAACACTGCTGCCTGAAGAGTGAAATCTAAGAAAATGCTTGATTAGTTTGAGCTTCAAAGCAATAAATGACACGTCGACTCACGCTATTGTAAGCGGTAACGCATGCATCCAGGGCATTCAAGCCGTTCTCGGGCGACAGAGCCGCATGTGCTCTGTTTAACGATGGAGGTAAGCCTTAATCCGCTGACTATCACAACAAGTGGATGCTCTCACGAGCGCCCCGTATAGTGGAATTCCCCCTGAGCACGAGCCAGCATCGGGGAAAAGCTATTGACGGGAGTTGGATGCGCCATCAGACAGACGTCCATTCCATCATATGCACCGGCGTCCAGCATAATTATCTTGCCTCCACCGCCTTCTTCCGCGGGGGTACCAAGTAGTACGAGCTTGCCGCTAATTTTATGCTGAAAGCAGAAATCATACTCATTCATGAGACTTGGGCAGGCTCGGTTGAATGGAAAGGTAAAGGCACATACCTTGGTCATTGCTTTCGATAGCGCCACAGCGGTACCAACACCAGCAACTGCAAATACAAGGAGAGTTTGCTGCTGCGTTAATAAGTTAATCGCTTGTCATCAAACTCACCGGCAATGAGATTATGTCCACATCTTCGTGAAAGGAATGGAAGGCGTAACGGTGTAGTACATTCAGTACAGTCGTCAGTTTCCTATTGTGAGAACTCACAACTTGGCCTATCCTACTCACGCATGCCCGAGCGCCGGAAGGGCGTCCATCTCACTGTTGATGCCAATGGTAGGGCCATGCTGGCCGTACTGAAAAGTTGCCTTCCAGGCTGTGCGCAGTCCGAATGCATGAGGCGAGACATCAAAGCCTGCTCGCCTCATGTAAGCAGTCAAGGTGTCATGAGCGAAGTGCTCATTGAAGCCCAACTCTGGGCTGGTAGAATCAAAAAAGAAGTCGCAATCAGCCTAAAGTTGTTAGGAGAAGCCTATGCTCCGAAACTATGCTTGGAGCGAACGCACTTTTGATGTATACCTCTGTTCAGCCCGAGAAGATCGTTGGATATGCCATCAATTGCTTCTGCCGCAGTTGCGAGCGAAGCATGCTCAAAAGGCTGGCCCGAGGGGAAGTTATAGTTTGACTTTGGCTTGGAGTAGTCTTCCTCCAGGTGGCCGTTCTCTCGAGCGTTGCAGCACATCTGGTTGCAGTTGCTTCGTGAATGCGGACAAAGAGTACCCTGAAGGTGGGCGATGGTCTTTTAGAGTACTGAAGTTGGCTCTTGAGGATGCTGAGGCTTCCAGAGCATGCAATACCCTGACCAAGGCCGTCGAATAGTAGTGGTGCTGTAGTGTGGGTGGTGTTGGATGATCAAGACTTGCGGATTACCAGACGGATACGACTGCCTTACCGACTCACCCAGTAGCCAACGTCTGATGCCGGCCATCACCGCACCGTATCTGTCCACCTCATGTCGTCCCCACGCTTGCTTATTCTTTCTGCCATCACTCCCAAGCTACGCGGAGTCCAAGCACCGAGGGGAATTTGCTATCTGAGCGGCACGGAGTTCAAGGTGCTTTGCACTGACGGAGGAGCGGCATCCCGCATGCGGGGTGCAAGATATGGAAAGCGACCATCTTCCCACTCTGGCTTATCGCGCACATCTCTTCTCTGCTCCTCCAACCTCTTGTTTCGTCGTTCCAGCTTTCTTCAAGCGGCTAAAACCTCTACGATCATTCATCATGCAACCTCAGGCTGTTGTGGCGGACCTTTCCAGGGAAGCTGAGCCATTCGAAGAGAAGATATCCACTGGAGCGAAAGCAGAGGATCACATTGAGACGAGTACTTTGGACGATCAAGAGCGCCGGAAAACTGGCCATGGTAATCATACGGAAGAGGACAGCTCGCGTGTCCTTCGCAAAATTGACTGGCACCTTATGCCAATCATGTGTGCGCTGTACGCCATCCAATTTGTAGGTCTACCTGCAACCTTGTGTGCGCGCCGCCTCGTCGTAGAGCATGTTCACTGACCCTGCGTTCATTTTTGGGCTTCAATAGATGGACAAGACGTTAGTCTAGATGCTAAACCTTCCTTTCTGCTCACGATCTTCATACTGAATCGACTTTCCCTTTGCTATAGCTGCTTAAGCTACGCTTCCATAATGGGTTTGAGACCTGACACCGGCCTCAGCTCGAGTCAATACTCATGGGTGTCAAGCATTTTCTGTGAGCTGGCTTGCAGATCACGTTAGATAATGCTCAGAACGCTAAGATAGGCTATTTTCACGTAGATTTCGGGTACCTTGTATGGGAATACCCAGCAACTCTGCTGCTTCAGCGCTTCCGATTAGCAAAAGTCACCGGTCTCCATGTTGTCCTCTGGGGCGGTGCCCTAATGTGCACGGCCGCATGCAAGAACTTCTCACACCTGATGATTACCCGCTTGTAGGTGCTTTGTTTTTGTAGATGTACGGATTTACAGAGATAGACTGAGCAGAGGCACTGCATTCCTCCAGCTTTCTGGGAATGCTCGAATCTTCTATTACTCCCGCTTTCACTATGTTCACTGCCCAATTCTATCGGAAGAAGGAACAAGGTACCCGCACGGGAATCTGGTTTTCATTCAATGGCCTAGGTGGTGTACTGGGAGCTTTTATCGCATATGGGCTATCGCAGGCAGACGAGAAAGAACAACTGGCCCTCCCAGGCTGGCAAGTCATCTTTCTTTTGCTCGGAGCCATTACTGTGGCATTAGGCGCAGCTCTGTTCCTGGTCATGCCCGACTCCCTACATAAAGCTCGATTCCTGACCGAGAGTGAAGTTGAGATTGCTGCTTGGCGTCTAATCAAGAACCGGCAAACTCATACCAAAAAGTTCCATGCCTCCCACGCTTGGGAAGCGGTTCGAGATTATCAGGTGCGACATGAGTGTATATGGTCAGAATTGCATACACTGACGCTACACTATCTAGACATGGCTTCTAGCGCTCTTCACAATCTTTGTAACCATTCCAAACGGTGCAATCACAAATTTCGCTTCCATCATTATCAAGGGGCTTGGCTACACAACAGGAAACGCGCTATTGCTCCAAGCTCCTGCCAACTTCATCGCTGCAATGAGTATCTTCCTCACGCTTTATCTGGGTGACAAGCTGCAGAAGCGTATATTCGCTTGCATACTCGCTTATATCGCTGCTATTGCTGGATTGCTGGTTCTTTGGCTTCTTCCGCTATCAAACTCGCTGGGAAGATTGTTTGGGACATATCTGTGCGTCAGGCCTTGTTCTACAGTCTTGCTTGTGAAAGGCTTATATCTTTTACATACGCTTGCTACAGAATTTTCGTCTTTCCATGTGGAGTCGCACTTGTGATGAGTCTTATCGCGTCAAATGTGGCCGGCTCAACCAAAAAATCAACAGTTCTCGGGATCGTACTTGTTGCATACTGTGCAGGAAATCTAAGTAAGTCAAAGCAGCATCCTTCAAGATAGAACCCTGTATATCTCTGGACGGACCCCATGCTGGCTGCTCGAAAGGCGTGATGGACGGAAGCTGACGAAGACCACTCTGTTTTCGCAGTTGGACCGCAAATTTTTGTTGCGCGAGAAGCTCCTACTTACACCACGGCGCTCATCGTCATTCTCGCCTGCTTTATAGCAGCTATCATCAGCCTCTCCGCTTTATGGTACCTTGCTGCCCGCGAAAATCGTCGAAGGGATCGGTCTACAGCTGCGCAACCAGCTGTTCTAGACGACGAACATGAAGGAAAGGATCTGACCGACAGAGAAAATCCGTTCTTTAGATACACCGTCTAATGGGCTCTTTCAATGGTGCAATGCAGCTTGAGTAAATCGTGGAATTCTGTGAGCTAGCTCTCTGATTTATATACTGCATTCTCATACCCTTGCTCCGCTCAACGAGCGCGTCCGGGAAACGAAGTGGCAAAGATGGAATGCAAGTGTATTCTCCGAAGAGCTCGCTATCTGTATGCACTGCCTGGCTATGATTGAACGTTACATTGGGAGGGCTAGCTCTCACAATGCTCCACACATGATATCAAAATATCATGATACATGCGCTTCTCAATGCACTGAATTGCACTGAGAGCATTTCGAACTGACAATCTTTGCTGTCAATGTCGGCATTCGTAGTAAATGCTGTTAGTTGCCATTCCTTCCTTTCCCTTAGTACGTGCCCCATTGCTGCGGACGTGTGACACTGACGAGCTTGATGCTACACATGGATTGCAGCTTTGCTATGTGATTAGAAGTAGGAGCGCGCTCTTGAAGACTACCACTGAACTGAACTTCATCGTAGCACTCAACGAGCTATTGGCATTGAGGTATTGTAATCGGAGGTGTAGTTGCTATTAGTCTACCATTCAACCAACCCAGGGAGCGCGCGCTGGGGAATCTTATGACTGGGTAGAGCTTCGTTATGGCATCTTAAAGCTAGCTCTTGAATACTATACCTGTATCGGACTGGCATTTCATCACTGTTCACTTTGATATCCAAACTATGCTCCTTCTTCGATCGGTCAAGTGGAGAGTCTTTCGGACCTTGCAGGCAAGGCCTTTTCCGCATCCTACTTTATAGATAGATAGAAAGGAATCAATGGAGGACCCTAGCTATCCTTCTGATATAGCCACAGCTTCTTCGACAAGAAAGCGGTCACGCATTCAAACAAAAAATGCATGCAGTAAGCTCACCTGCCCCAGCATGCTGTGACTGGCTCGCCTCAATTAACGGAGGCATATAGATAGATGCCGACAAAGACGAGTCAAGTGCAGTGGAGAGGCGCCTTGTCAAAGATGTCTAGAAATCGGGGAACACGCTACATGCATCGTTCCGATGCGTACAGCTCGAGCTACTTCTTCACGAGTAGCGGAGCTTGAACATCAAATACGAGTTCTCACTGCAAAGTTGGACGCTGCCCAAAAGGCAAGCACGGCTGTGTCACAGGACACGTCTATAGCGTCGTCGATCTTGGCAGACGAAAAAAGCGAGCGTGCCCTTTTTTTAAGTCAAAGTGGAGGGACCGTTGCCCATCCAGCTAGCCGCCAGTTTGTAGTGGATGCCTGGTCAGAAGAGGACGATATTGGCGATGAAAAAGAAGCGTCTGTTTCCGATACTGAAAAAGCCCCTCTGCTTGGAACACACCGCTTGCCGAGCGTCACAATGCTTGGCCCAACCAAGACTCGCCGCATTCTTCAGTTATACGCTGATCAAACACAGCCAAGTAAGTCCGTATTCTATATTCTTTTGAGTATCCTCTCGACAGGCAGAGTAAGGCCTTTCCTTTCAGTCTACCCAATCCTGTCATGGTCTAAATTCCTTGAAGATTACGAAGCGAATGAGCCCTTGCTGCCATATGTGGCGGACAGAATCTGGCTAGCTACTCTGCAGGTTGTGATTGCGCACGCCATACAAACACTCTCTCCGGAAATCGATGTATCCGCGTCACCGTCGACATTCTTTATCGAATCCCTCCACATTTTGGGCCTCCCCGTTCTGTTGGGCACGAACTCCCCTGCTCTGGTGCAGTGCTTGCTGCTCCTTACCGCTTTTGCGCAAACGCTCAACGAGCCCGACTTGATCATGAGTCTTTTGGGGCTGTCAATTCAAAAGTGCAGGGCACTTGGATTTACGTCACGAGGACTGCCCGACGGTCACACACGGCTTGCAAGGCTGTGTTGGTCCGGCTGTATTTCCAGAGATTTGTGAGTATATTCTGCCTAAGATTCTTTCATGGCTCAGACCGCTTTACCCTGCTCTTTCTGCGCTGGAAGCTATGTCTCTGTGGCCCTGGGAAAGACACCCTTTATCAGTGAACAGGAATGTCGAAGCGATCTTCTCCCGCTTAGTGCGGAAGAGGATGCTCTATTAAGGAATCCGCAAGCTCAGCCGCACCCTTTGGCTTTCTTTAGCGAAGGTATCAAACTGCATCACATAGTCTTCCGTGCTCTTCACAGCTTATACCCATACGTGGGTGGCAAAGATTTCAATGTATCTCTCCTTCAAGACCTGGATGACCAGCTTCTTCAATGGCATAGACAGCTTCCGACTTTCCTACAACCTAATGAGCAAACCAGTGCATCACGGGAAGCCTCCTACATTCAGGCCAGGTAGTCTTCTGTTTAAACAGCCTTTGTCGGGGTGAGCTGTCTGATCTAGATTCCTCTGTAGATTCTGGTACAGTCGCAATCTCATCCACCGGCCGGCACTCTGCCATCTTCTCACCGCCAAACTGGTCGTGCCAGTAGCGGGCATGTCCTCAGAAATGCTCTACAGCTCGGCCAGGTTAGCGATGGAAGCGGGAATGCAGCTGATTGAACGCCTCTGCCCCGTCATGTCGGAAACGACGACCGCTTGGTGGTAAGTGCATCCTTGGACAATCAGGCATTGTGCTGGCCGAACTGTTTGATCCATTTCCTACCTTTTCGTCTACCGCTATTTTTAGGATCAATCTCATTGGCCTTTAGTCCGCATGTCTGACTTTACTGCTAGGAGCCAAGCTTGATTCAAGAAGTTCAAATAGTGTAAAAATACTGCCAGAAACTGGCAGTACAGCCTTGCAGCGCGCTATCGAGGCCTTCCATCGCTTTGCACTGATGACGAGCCAACGCCTGCCAGCTGCCAGTAAAACATCGGACTACTGCGTCGCCGATATCAAGCGGCTGCGCCAAAAGATATCGCCGCTCTCCGAGCCAGATGTACCAGCAACGCAAAACTACAACTTGATCGCACCGGCTCAAACAGAACCATGGTATTTTGCTGGGTATGATTGGGTGAGCCTTGATGCACCAAAACTTCTAGCAGGCTTAAGCGCTAACGGCAAATCAGTCGAGTCTTTTCGATGTTCCAATGCACGGTTCTGGTGACGTTTCCAGTGTACTTCCAGTCGTAGCGAACGGACCGACTGCCACCGAAAACGCGCAGTTCGATTTTTCACAGTTGCTGGAGCATCCCCGACTTCCTGGATTTGATCAAGGTCAAGAATCGCTCTTAAACTGGCTCCACCCGCCGCTATAAGGCTTTTTGCTGAATCCGACGATTCTACAGCTTTGGCCGTCTTTTGGCATCGTCTGAATCAGGACGTTGTGAAGGCATGCTGAGTATGCGTAATTACCTTATATTCAGGCTAATTCGTCACATTTGATGTACGGTTCCACGAGACATGCGATAAGTAAAAAATAGACAGGGTTACGCTGTGAAGTTGACCACCGCAGGTCTAGAAAATCAACTACTGCACCGCTGCCGATTTTAGAATTTCCTGAGCTTTCGGTCAATGTGAATAATATTCAGGCAGGACTGTATCCATTCAGGGCCAAGCACATGCCAAGCGTAAACCTCACTCATGGCGACAGGGCTTCACATGGGATTAGTTGCTTTTCATCGCAGAGTGACCTCACAGGCTGTAAAAGACTGGCTTTGCAAGTTTGGTTTCGTCTATAACGTATTGTTATCTGGGAATCAGTACATCTTGTGTTCGGATCTTCTCAACGCGTCGATCGTGTGGTAGCTCAACGGAGCGTATCGATGCTTTGAGCCTCATCTCCGGTCTGTGTCATAAGCACAGTGGGCAAGGTGTATCAACTTGAACGAACTTGCTTAGGATTGATTACGTGGGCAGAAAGTTTCGGGCTTCTATGTATTGCGTGGATGCATCCTGATGAAACTGAGCGCTACTCAGCGAAGTGTGAAAGGAGAAGTACAAGCCGCTTCAGCCTACTGTCACTATCCCCGCCAAGACGGCGACTGAGAAAACTACGAACGCTGCCGAAATCCACAGAAAGCCCCATACCTGGTGAGAAAGGCTTAGTGTTCTGGAAATCACATTATACCCGCTACACGACACTTACCTTTGCCGACCCGCAAGTGGCTCTTGCGAATTGGTCAACATCGGAGCCCGGTGGTACACGGAAGAATTGCGCTGCAGCAAGATCAGGAAAACCGGGGTAAGTGTTGGACTTGGCCACCGGACATTGTACCAAGTCAAGCACGTACTTTGGATCAATGTCGAGAGGTTGTGAACGGAAGTGACGGCCCCCACGAAGAGGATGTAGAACCTTAAAGGGCGTGCATGCCACAAGAGCCACAACGGGCCCATGACTTAGTATCATATATCCCAAGTCAGCAAAAGTTGGCTTAGATATGGTAGGACTCACTGATAACAGCAAAGAACGTAGCTGGCACAGACACTCGATCTTTGACGAGCCAAGCGAGAGACGCAATCATAATAGCTGCCACGGCAAGGCTGGCTATTTTGCTCTGTAACAGGATAATTTTCATGATCTGCATGGGGAGCTTCATCAATGCGCTTACGGCAAGAACTGAAAAGCCAGCAAAGACCAGGCTTGCTCCAATAATAGCGGAACCCAGGTGGCCAGCCGGGAGCACCAGAATCCATGCGCGCCCGTGAGCGTAACCATAGGTGACCCCTCCCCCGGAAATCCGTATCTCAACGGATGTGACATTGCCACCAGTCAATGTGATAATAACAGCCTGTTCCACATGATGGCGAGCTGGATCAGAAAGCCGCGTGTAGTAAAATTACGATGACTGTATTAAAAAAACGAACATGACAGAATTCATGCTGCAAGTATGAAAGTCAGTCAAGGTGAAAGGAAGTCTTCGAATCTCAGTGCGACAACGCACAATCGTGGTATCGAACAGTACCCAGGGGTGGAGTACAAGCTGGAAAGCCTTATATGGTCTCTATGTTATTATAGCTTAGCCGTGGTCGCGAATAGAAACACTCTCACAATTGGCAGAATGCAAAGAATCTGGCAGGGTTTCAGTGATGATAAGCCTATAAGCCGGACCCAGAGACAGGTCAGACTTACAGCCGTGAAGGCAACGAAAGCAGCCAAAGCGTACAATGTAAGGCGTTGCTCAGCGGGGTAGGGCGTCAGCTCGCGCCTCAAAGAAGCGAGTGTAGCCGTGATATCACGTGTCTCCAGTAATGTAGGTGGCATGGCGCAAAATGAGAAGTGAACCGACCCTTGACAAAGCAAACCGCATGCGATATGTTTTGGGAGAGACCTGCTATGTCTGAAATTTTCGCCAACCAATCGGAAAAAAAAAATTGGCTGGTTCTGCACTGCCCTCCCTGTATGATATACAGTACCTGTCTTGCGATGCAGTGGCCGGGGAGGAGTTTTGGACCGACCCAAGCTTCAGAGAGTAGATTATTAATGTGCAACGAACGCTGGTATGAATTTTGAAGCGATCGCAATCTGCTCTTCTTTCCCCTGATGAAACTGCATGACACGTGCACGTACTGTAGTTAGAGCGCCTTAATGTATGCAGACATTGACGATTGCCCTTACTAATGCGATACCGCCAATCACACCTGCTGCATGCATGCACACAATAATAGACAGCCACACTACCTTCCATAGCTACAAACGAAGTCAGCCATTCGGTCAGCCCGGCACTGAAGTACGAGCACTTGCCCAAAGTGGTCCGCCAACTTTTGCCCGGAACTCGGAGATGTCCGAATCAGGGCGTTGCACAGAGGCTGTTGGATGACCATAATTTAGGTGACACAACAAAATCGGCTGTGCACTTCAAAATCAAGGAAAAGTGGCTGAAGCGGGTCCAACTCACCGAAAACAACGTCGTAGAAAGAGACAGACCCTGAGGCGCCGAGGCCGAGTACCCAGAAACGAAGATAGTAGGCCCTTTCGAAGAAAAACCACGGAATAAAACCTTGGGGAAAGTCAGTTTTGAAAGTGTCTGCTGTAAGTATAGAACAAACCTACTGGTGATGACGAGCACGCCCAGCGTAATTTCGCGAGGAGCTCTTCGAGCCCAGTGCAGATAAAGAATCATTAGAACAGCTACGACAATAGCTGCAATCTCGCTCTGAGCTAAGGTGTATCAGCAGCGTTGAGCAGACCTGCACACCTGTGGAAAAGGCTCACAGCCAGAAGTGAAAAACCGCACAATATCAAGGCGGAACTAATCATGGCGTCAAAGAGATGACCGCATGGTAAGCTCAGGATGGGGACCCAAAGGCGTTTCGGGACGCGCGATGTGGTTGCACCTCCACCGCCAGAAGACAGCATGATGGTTGTCGAACCAGGCGAAAAGGGAGACTGAACCAGAGCCTTTGCCCATGGAGGACAGTCAGCTAGGTCTCTGCATGTGTATCTGGAACAGATCGCACATGTCCAAGCTCGTGCTACATGATATGCCGCTTATCAGCTCTGTATCGGTAACTTCTGAGCGGGACACACCGGGACACACCACGATAGTGTGAAATATGTCAATCGCTCCCCTGAGATGTGTGAGGACGAATATGGGTACCTGCTCTTACTCAATTCAGCATGAAGGTCGATTTTATGTCAGCCTACATACTTTCAGCAAACCAGAGGCACTAAGCGGTATCTGCAGGCAAGTAACTAGTGTCGGCATACAGCAACGATATTTAGAGCATTGTTATACGCTCACGAGCAAAAAGAGAGCGCAGAATGTCCAAATAACGAGAAAGACGATCAGAGTGATTACTTGTTCATGGGGGTAAAGTGAAAGCCGATTATCCGAAATGCGGCTTGGGTGTAGATATGCCATAAGCATGCTCGCATTGGAAGTGTCTATGGGGCTCATCGAACTTGATAAGTGACGAGAGACCGTCCTGCAGTAGACTTAGATGGGGATGTAGCATATACTTAGCGTAACGGTGAGCCGTCAAAATGAGGATGGAGCTCCTGGAAACCAGCATGATTGTACTTTTGCTTGACGTCGAGTTGCCGGACGCTAAGACGCATTGCGTAAAACAAGCCTCGCCTCCGGACGGTAATACGTAGCCCTGTCATCTGCAAGATAAAGTCAGACACTGCTACTCCTCATTGGTAACAATGCGCCACAAGACGACATATCAGATATGCACGTATGAGCAGTTCGAACCTTTGTCATTTCTACCTGTTAGACAATTTGCACGTACGAATGCCTAGCGAACTCACGTGCGCTAGGTATTGATGGATAGAGCGGTAAAGTACATACCGCGAATCATAAACTCTCTTCGGATGTGCTGATGGGCGAATGAGTCTACGCAGGCTGTGCACTGTGTCAATCACGACGCGGAAGCCTCACATCCTAAGTAGATATTGGCGTTATGTCAGATAACCTCTCAAAAGACTAGAGTAGGAGCTGCTCGCAGAAGAGCTCGTTGCGTGGCGTGATGCGACATGATTCGAGAAAAAGGAAGGCTACATGATTCTGTCATGAGTGTAGACATGGGAAATCTTGATAGGCGGAGAGCCGGTCGAGGTGGCGACTACGGCAAAAGATCCATCTCCTCTATCTGGAAAACGACCGCCTCTGGAAGATCTTCAAGTTCGGGACGGCGACAAGGCGCTTTGTCTCGGGCCGTAGCCTTGGCGGGCAGCCGAGCACTGGCCGAAGTCAAAATAGGTATAGCATATTCTGTACGATGCTGATAAGTCACAAGCTTCCTTCGACTTGCATCAGAAGATAGCTTGGGAAGATGTTGCGCTTGATCGATGGACGTCTGGACTTGTTTCCTGCAAGACTTACTGACTGACTTCTGTAAGGCTCTGCTGCCAGGGATTGTCGGCGGAGGCTTCCTGGTCTTCTTTGGTGAGGCAAACAGCTGCTCTCGCTGGGGCTCATCTTCGTAGATGTAGTCGCGTAAGTGGATGTCTGCGTCGTTCGATGAAATGAGGACAGGCGGCTGGTCTGACGCCCAATACGCTTCCGGACTGACGAAACCTTGAAAGTTGATTTCAAGTATGCCCATATTCCTGTAGTCAGGTATTTCGAAGGGTAGATCTACAGGCAAGACTATCGGTGGCTCAATCAGCTTCGGTACGTTGGCTAACGTTTTCGACAGGAACGAATGCCTCTATACCTGTCTGATCCGCAGCTTGGCGCGTTGCGTAGTCTACCTCCGACATGTTGTCTATCAGGGAGTGCTGTGCATCGAGCTCTTCCAACAGGGTTAGTCTGGGAGGTTTACTGTCTAGCAAGTCTTCGGTGATATCATCACTTTTTAAGCTTGTGGGGTTGGGGAAATGAAGAGGAACAGGACTGCCTCCACCTTTTCTGCGCCGTAGAAGTAGATTTGGGGACGGTGTCTTGAAAGCTGAATGGGTAGACAAGAAGCCACTCTGTGCGGGCGAAGCACGTTTCGGGGCTTGCGAGGCTTCAAAACAAGGCGTCTTCAGCGGAGCAGGCACTGTTCCATCGAGGAGTTCAGCAGTACTTGACTTGACTCCGGCCGGAGTCTTTGTTGTACGCTGCTGTTTGGACAAGCGAGGTGTTGATGCAATCCTGTTCTGCTTCTCAGGCTTATAACACACAGTCTGGCTGCTCGTCTTTGCGGTCGGCGCATGCGCGATCGAACCTGGTGAATGTGTTGTTGTTTCCAAGTAAGAAAGTGGGATATATAAGATCTCGAAGGCCGTCACTCACGCATAAGGCTGCAGTCCTCGTAGACCGAGTCAAAGGCTTTGCCCTTGCCCTTCGCTGCCTGCGAGTGTCCTCTTGCAGCGAAGCCCGAGCGGTTGTTGCCATCCTTAGCACCTAGCACGCGCGCGCCTGGCTCGAGAGCTATCGTGGCAGCACCAATTCCTTTGTAATGCTCAACGCGTCTCGACTCGGGCTTCTGTTTGCTAGACGAGGCCTTGACGGTCCTTGCACATACGATTTGCGTTGGCTTTGCGCCTGGCGTCTTCAGTATGCTCTGAGTGTTTCTGGAGGATGCTACGGCCGTCGAATTCTCCTTGTCCGCGTACAGTGCATTGGGGAGTCTTGATGATAACATGACTACCGCCCATTCGCCCACGAAGCAGCCTAGTCTTGCTTGTCGTTGTCGACGGCAATCGGGGCAAAGGCAAAAAAGGTGCAGTGGTCGTGCACCATGCACATTGGTAGCGATCTTAATCACACTCGAGTATGATCTATGGAGTGTACACTGCACAATGTTAGGCAGCGGCTCAGACAAAACTGTCACATCCTAACGGCTACTGAGACTGAGCGGTGGCGTGAATCGTTCTCGGATACCTAGGTTACATGACGCAAACCTCGCAGGTCTGCATTCAATATACGCACAGGTGCGTCGTCTAGACTACAAGTGGTTTTGCATCAGACAATGTCACATGGACACAGTAATAGTCGTAGCGGGCACGAGGGGCTCACAATGCTCCTTTCTGTGTAGCATACAAGTGTCAGTACAGTATGTGCAGACTCAAGATATGTGACGAAGGTTACCTGAACTTGAATTTGACGCGTCCACTTTCCACTCGCTTGCACTCTGATGCAAGCTCTCTTGCAAGGGAGCTAGGGCCACAATAGAAGACCGAGACCGTGGGACAGAGACTGCTCTCTATGCCTGCTAAGTATGAACCGCTTTCAACACCATGCTTGAGCGATAGGAGAATTTTATGCCAATCGGGCCGCCCGAAGCATGTTCTTGAACGAAGATTGGTCAGTGGATCGTACGGGGCTGTCAATTATGAAGGGACCGGTTTCAGTACATGCATTCCGAGACGGACTATCACCTAAACTTTCTATACTCGCCCCCGAGGTCATTCAACGCCAAGTTGAAGATCTGCTCCTCTTGCATCTCTGCTGTAAGGTATATATTGATGTGCACCAAATCCCCTGTCAAGCCCTGCTCAATATCCTTGCTTTTAAGGCAAAAACATTAAGTTGGAATTCGTTGGCTTCTTATTGTTGCACGTACAGGAGTGATGCGAACCATTCGAAAGCGCCACTCTCGCGATTGACTGGTTGGGCGCAAAGTCGATGCCAAGTTTGGAAGAGACCGAAGAAGCAGGTTACGAGAAGAGATTAGTTGCTATGAGGGTGTGTAGTCCGAGGATTCACAACTCACTCCAGAAAAACTCAACCTTTCGAAGGGCGCCAAGCTTGCCTTGTCTGGCTCGGTAACTACGGATGGGTTCTTGTCTTAACTTGCTGGGCTCAATCGGAACAGAATAGCTGTCAAGACTTGCCTAATTTCTTTTAGTACACTAGCCCAGGGCGTCACACCAATCCCTGTGCCAATGAGTACAGCGATTTCTGCGTCGAAGACATCTTCCGCAGGTGCACCAAATGGTCCGTCAATGCGGAGGATTGGAAGTTCGCCTACATTTACAGGCACTTCCGCATAATCCCCAAGTCTAGCTCTGTTGCGTTGGGTCAAGGACTTTTCCAATCCCCTCCGAGCTGCCTGCGTCAACTGCTCGGACAAAGCTGGCGTGCAGCCAAGGCTTTGGGCAAACGCCGTGGTGAAGTTACCAACTTGTCGGATGTGCACTGATATAAAAGGGTCAGAAGGAGCGCTTGATATCGTAAATGGATGCCTGAAAGGGTATCGGGAGTAAGTCTTTATAGGTGTTCAACGTAGTATAGCACTTGCCATTCGAATCGGGATATTGCTGGGACCTGTAGGAACACCCATTGTCCACTTTTGTACTTCAAGCTCGGCTTTAGGAACCTTACTTCCATCGTCCCGCTTGGATGCATGAAAACGTTGGTGATCGTGGTTTCCTTCCGAGCCCGTATCTCCCGCAAGAGTCTCTCTAGAAAGTACAGAACTCCGCCAGCGATAGTGATTCGATTCGTATGGTAGCCCAAGCATTGTACGGATTGACTCGGCAGTCCCCCTCGTACGAAACAGCCGGATGCATGCGTGTCTGTCGGAACAAGATTGTTGCGTTCTAAGCTAAAGACCAAGGTAGACGCTGCTCGCCACTCACACAAGCCTATCAGCCAGAAAAAGGCTAGATGATGCGTGAACCAGAATAATTCACTGCGCACGCGGTTAGCCTACAAATATTGGTAAGAATGGTGGAAGCTTTACACACAAGCACTGCTTGCGGAGTTTTGCAGATCTGGGTATCAAGGGGTCAACAGATTTGTCGTGCATGTAGAATCTACTACGCCTTACGCAGTCGTATAAATCAGAACCATTAGGAAAAGCATAATGTGACCAGTGAACTAGCACAGCATGGTCTTCATCAGCCATCAGGCTCTGCCTCGATGTTTCCAAGCTTACTCCTCCAGGCTGGGTGCTGAAGCGTGACTCAGGACACAATTCAATGGTACGAGCATTAACAAGAGGGCATACTAGTGTATCTGCCAGGCTGAACCTTTCCTGATTTGCATTCTTTCAACATTGAAGAAATTGACATCTGTTCGACGGTTCAGTCAGTGCATGCGCACAATCAGAGACTGGGTGGTAACCTACAATGAGCAGTGGTGTGAACGATAGTGAAGAACAGAATCGAATAGGCGATTTGCCGATGGAACCTGTTTATTGTGTAAGCTCGTAACCGAAAGGGTAGCTCGGGTGGCTATGAACGGCTGACCAGAGATTCTCATCCAGGGGTAAGAAACCTGTTGTATGCGTTACTAACGTCCTTGAGCACAGACTACTAAGCAGGAAATTTACGTGCTAACCGTGGCCGTAAGAGCATGATTATGTTGCGTAACACTTTATAATGCAATGTCTTTGGGTCAGAATCCGAAACGCGAGATCATTCCCGAACTGACTGACTCACCTGGGAGTACAATTAGAAGACCGTCAAATCCTAGGCAGAGACCGGCTCCTAGTTTTGATATCTGGAAATGAGCAAAGACATGAAGCTCGAAGAGATGGTGTTGTGGCTTACCACGTGAAAACCAAACCGAGAATTTCAATGTGTTAAGACCAGAGAGACGTCCATCAGAAGCTTGTTTCCACCAGCCAAACGAGAACAGTGCCAGATGAGATCCATAGAAGAATAAATACCAAGCAACACGCCTAGTCTCAAGGTGACGTTTGTACCGCTGTGTCAGTGTGACCTTAAACATGATGTAGAGGTCGCGAAGGCAGAACTAGCAGTGGCGAAAGTATATGTAGAAACGGGAGATGCGGGAGGGAGAAAGAGTATGCGGGAGGGAGAAGGATAATGGAAAGAGAAGAGCGGGCGCAGACATGCACTCGTCAGGTGATCGGGCGTCTGACCAGGTCTCCATGGCGACTGGCCTCGCCGTTCCCAGTGCAGGTTACCATGGCAACCTTTGTTGAGACGGAAGCGGATGATGCACCCTGTCTTTAAGATCTGTGATCGCACAGCTAGCGAGAAGCAAGTGTTAGCTAAGATACATGTTAAGGACTGGCTACAAATGTGGCGGGTATTATCAACCACTGTAAATTCTGGTCAGCATGTAGGCTGAAAGTGCCTAAGCCTAAGAAGGCTTTCGGGTTTATACGTATGTTGCTACTTGATGACTAGGCACACCGGATGCTTCCTGCAGTCGCGTGCGCATTGACTTGAGGTCGCCCGCCAGTGTTTGTGAAGCATCCACCCCGAGCTCGACAGCCTGAGCGTGTAATGCAAGTAGCTCATTCACAGCATTATGGAGGAATTTCACGGCTTCATCGTACTTCTGAATGTTTTGAACCACCGAATCCCGAGCGACAGGGTTACCAAAGCTGCCATAAAGTAGAATGAGGCTCGCATAGCCAGCAATGATTTGAGCCTCTGCCTGTAACGGAGTATCTGTCAGGGTACTTGTACAATTCATAAAGTTCATAACTGTACCGAAGATTCTTCCGATAGTCCCGCGAGATAGATCCGACAAACGAGAATGCTTGCAGGAATTTCGAGGTCACACCCGCATCTAGTCCCACAAGCAGCGCTACAATAGCTTTTAATTCCTATACATGATCATGAGTCAGTATTTGTTGGCTACATACGATGACAGCGCCGAACGCTTACGAATAGACTGATAGATCGTCCGCGACACCGTCGAGCATTCCATGGTCATTTGTAACAATCCCAGTGCGACTAACAGAGCTTCCGCGGTGAGTTCTGTTGAATCTTCTTCACTGCTTTCAACCCTAGCTGGATTACCCGGATGGCAGGCCCATATAGAATTGATGCAGTTCGTCAATGACATCAAAAGAGACCTTATTGCTCCGTCTTCCAATTTCAACAGGAGATGACCCTCGACAAGGTTGATGAGGATTCTCAGACTGCATACCAGGTCGCCTGCATTTGATTTAGCTTAGCGAGCTTGTGTCTGTAGAGCGGAAGTGCCTACCTACCTCCGCGCTCTCCAATCAACCGAGGCCGTGGGAAGAGTTGCGCTGCTACGG